>CM062293.1:255041881-255555863 GCA_031216915.1 Pictodentalium vernedei | reverse complement strand
TATGACCCACTAGTTCTTTTTCGCACAGAACTAAAATGTTGATAATGGTCCAAGTTTGGAACTGCGTAAGCTAGCAATACATCGAGATTGCGCTTTCGTAAATGCACACAAATGGTGTCAATTTGGAACACCGGGGCCTGCCGATCGATTTTCTCTAATTGGCTTAAGGCAGGATTCTTTTACGTGAGAGTCCTTCACTGCTCGTTTAAATGTGACGTGCAGTGAAGGGGCTGCACGCATGAGTATCCCGCCTTCAGGAAATTACAGGAATCGGCGAGCCCCCAATAACGCCGGGCCCCGGGGTTACTACCCCCCCCTCCCTCTCGACGGCCCCACACAATATCGCAGTATCATGTACCACAAGAAGTCTTTTGTTAGACCAATTACAAAGTCTACTCATAATTATGGAGAAAAGGCCAAATATCAAGCGAATATAATGTAATTTGTACATAAATCTATAAAGAAAATTCCTTCTCAAAACCGATCATCAAATGTCGGAAACTTTTTATGGTATCACTTTGAAATGAAAGTTTGGAAATTTGAGGATCTCACTGTGACACACACCGAGTCTGAACTACCCAGAAACGTCCCTGGGAGCAGGAGTGAAATGGAAATGAGAATGTGAATAGTGTTGAAGGCTATCGTCGGACAATAAATGTGATCGATTAATTTGAAAGAAATGATCGCTTTGTATTTTTGACAACATGACCCAGCTCTGAACTGCTATTGACAACAACGTCATTTAATTTCAGCTACTGTTGACCTAACTGTACTTATCCTACATCATGTAGAATGTGGTTGGCATTCAAGTTTCAAAAAGAAAACTGGTAACCGAAGTCTTGTTTCGAAACTGTTTCCGTGAAGTCGTATGTAAATTAAGTGAAAATAAGATGAAAATTTATAAAAACACTTATGTAAGGCGCGAACTATTCTATTTATTTCATCTTTTTGTCTTTGTCACACGGTAGGGTTTGCTTGGTGAGTATAAAGCTTGTTTTCAACCCTGGATCTGTTTGGTTTCAACACGACATTGGCGAGATATCGAGGGAATCCCATGTGATGTCACGCCTTCTCTAAAAATACTTTAGTTTAGTTTAAACAGTATTTATTTCAGATAAAATAAGTTCTCAAAGAACAACATTGAATATTTACAAAAGTATAGGTATGGTATACTTCATGTAGGATTCCATAGTGTTTTGCTAATTTCTCTAAAAATGGAATCGTTAAAAGCCAGATACTTATTGATGCAGTTGCTTCGAAGAGAATACTAATAAATAGCCCATTTGATGTTTGTTCGACAGTTATTGGACACAAAAGACTGTTGCCAACATGAGAGTGAAAATGAGAGAGGGTGAGGTGGGTGTCGGGTTAGGGATTATTGTCGAATAAACTGCTAGCTCAGCATGCTGTTAGGCAAACTGGTTTCAATTAACAGAGGATTGGCGTATTGTTATAACACGCCGTTATCTGATGTGAAAACATTTTCTTCCCATTCGACTGCCCCCCCCCCCCCCCCCCCCCCCCCACACACACACACAAACACACACTTCAACAACATAAAATAAATAGAAAAAAATAATTAAAAAAAGCCAGGCAAAACCGCAAAACATAGACACTACTAAATGATCGTTATGAAGTAAAAACGACCACGGTCAAAAACGGTAAACAAACATTTTTTAAAAACGTCATTAAAAAAAATGAAACAAACCCCAAATACCCCCAAAAAATAATTCCCCGACAAAGCTGTGTGAATGTATGTGTGATGAATAAACAGCTCACAAATAACAATGGGATTACCTTCATAGACAAGTGATTATGGATATGTTAATTACAGGTGTGAAGGAATTAGAGCCAAGGCAAAATGAAGTGTTACAGTTGTAACTGAACTAATTTACCCTAATGCATAGGTAAATTAAAAAAAAGAATCCCGATTGAAAAAAATGGTCTGAAATCTTTCGGGTAGGGGCGAAAGTTCTTCGGGGGAGGAGCGGTCCTCTCGCCCCCTCCCCGTGGTTGCAGGTTCGGTGGTTCAGTCAGTAGTGTTTCAGTTGAAAGGTATGACGTCAACGTTGTGCATTCGAGTCTGTTCATATGGTTTGTTAACTGATTAGACCTTCGTACATGCACAAATATGGGCATTGGAACGATCATATGGGAAATCGAATAATCTCAACTGGACGTATAATTATCACCAACTCCCGATCAACGATTTTACCAACTGGGCGTATAAAAAAATCGATAAGGTGACATTATATTTTGAACAGTTTCAGTAGCACCGAACCTCCTTCCTTGTTATGGTTGATAGTTTCTGGTGTGGAATTGAACGCCGAATCTGTCGATCTATGATTTTAACATGTTACATTTGTGCGAACATGTGAAAAACGATATTTGAAGGAGAAATTTGCCCGAGAAATTCATTTTCGGAGATGATCAGCAGGTGTTTTTTCATACTACAAGAGTCGATTTTTCCATTACGTTGTGTCGTTTCATTGTTAAATATTGTTTTATATAACATACTTACTGATTTTGCTTTCTTCGGTCATACCTTTTATTAAAAAAATCTTGTTTTCGGTGATCTTTGATACGCTGCGACTGAAACCTTGAGATAAAAATAGAAATCTCTCGCCTCGCTTATCTCCACTTCCGGCTGAAGGTTTATATGGTTTATACCCTGTGTTTACCTATACATTTGTTACAGGCTATGGTCAGTATTTATGTACAGACCGTTACAATACTTTATATGGACCTTTGTTATCAGGTCATTACCTAGATGTTTGTCATTGCTGTGTCACATACTATACATATACATGTCTTGACAAGTTGAGCTACAGTGTCATTGACACTTTCATTTATTCAATTAACAGGAGTTTACTCGATATCCTATATTCATTTAACAGATCAAATTTGTACTGGAGGTATGGTAAATGATTTTGTGTTGGGAAATTATATTCAGTTAACAGGGTTATTCAGTTAAGAGATATCCAATTAAGTGGATTCCACTGTAATGAGGAAATTAATTTGAACGGTGGAAGGTTGAAGTTTCTCACCTGCCATAGGGTCTCTCCGAAATAATTAATTAATAATCACCTCATCAACATCTGAAAATCTTGACTTTATAGAAAACAGATCTTTAATTAACTGTGGCCTGATTGTGATCATGTTATAAATTATTTTTGATTGGTGATTAGTAACATGAGTATTTTTTCCCAAAGATTCCAGAAAGGAGAGCCTCAAGTTAGCAAGATTTTTTAGTCCCCTACTGGCATCGCCGGAGAGGACTATATCTTTGCACTCTGTCCATCCGTCAGTCTGTCCATCTGTCAGTCACTTTAGTTTTCCGGAGTTTTTTTGAAAACGCTTCAACGGAATGATTTCATTTTTGGTAAACTACTATAGAACGATGACTTACAGATCAAGTTTCATTTGCTCTCTGTCCATCCGTCAGTCTGTCAGTCAGTCTGTCCATCATACTTTAGTTTTCCGGACTTTTTTTGGAAATGTGTCAACCGCATCATTTCATTCTTGGTAACCTACTATAGAACGATGACTTACAGATCAAGTTTGAGTTTCATGCTGATTGCATTATTCTTGTTAGTTATGGCCCTTGGAAATATGGAAAAGCACCAAAATATTAGTTTTCCGGACTTATTTTGGAAACGCTTCAATGGAATGATTTCATTTTTGGTAAACTATTATAGAACAATGACTTACAGATCAAGTTTGAGTTTCATGCTGATTGCATTATTCTTGTATGAGTTACTGCTCTTGGATTTATGGAAAAGCACCAAAATATCAGTTTTCCGGAGTTTTTTGGGAAACGCTTCAACGGAATGATTTCATTTTTGGTAACCTACTATAGAACGATGACTTACAGATCAAGTTTCATTTGCACTCTGTCCATCCGCCAGTCTGTCAGTCAGTCTGTCAGTCATACTTGAGTTTTCCGGACTTTTATTGGAAATGCTTCAACCGAATGATTTCATTCTTGGTAACCTACTATAGAACGATGACTTACAGATCAAATTTGAGTTTCATGCTGATTGCATTATTCTTGTGAGTTATGGCCTTTGGAAATATGGAAAAGCTCCAAAATATCAGTTTTCCGGACTTTTTTTGGAAACGCTTCAACGGAATTCATGCTGATCACATCTAGGTTATAACATTTGTATAATTATTAATGCTCATTAGTCTGGTAGGGGACATTGTATTGCTTCATCGATACGTGTGCTCTTGTTTCCTTTGTAACTGTTTTGTTACAATTTATTCATGAGTGTCTGCTTGCCAGCACCAGTAAATTATAACAAAATTAAACTAAATAAACATTTTTTCTAGTGCTGAACAAACAAGAAGTAACACATTCAGTGTTTTTGTTTTTCAGCACTTTTCAGCACTCCCAATTTTTTAGCACTTTTCAGTTAAGACATAATAGTTGATTCTAAGACGCAACCAGTAAAGAACTTGGAGACAAATGAATAATAATAAAATTTTATTTCAGATGCTGAGGATGCCCTGTCATTTGTGATTAGTATACTGAGTTTACTGGGAATGTTAGCTCTAGTGACATATACAGTAAGTAGAAAACAGATTTCTAAACAAGTTTTGTTTTTATGTGTGTATACATTATTAGAGCTGAAATGGTTTACCGATTAATCAATGATCAACATCTTGATCGATCCAAAAAGTAATTGATCGATCAACTGTTACTTTTGAACTACTGTATTTTCTGGGTTAACAAAGGAACAAACTTGTTCCAAAACAGGCAGACATTGTCACACTGACTCACATCAATTATATGAGACAGTGTAAAGCACGCGAGTTACTTGCTGACATACTTGTTTACTTGCATGATCATCATACTGTATCAGTAGCTGGAAATGGTCATTCTTAACCCATTACCCATTGCGGGTAGCAGACGATACTTGCAAAATAAATTCATGAATTACTAAAAATTTTCAATTTTTGTCTCAGCTTATGACCCCTCATTGGAATGATCTCAATGAGCTCGTTCCAATGAGGGGTGATAAGCTATGTTTTGGAGACAAAAATTTAAAACATAATAAATTTAAATGGAGATTTTTGTATATAGGCCTAGTCGGTTTTGTTTGTTACGTTGGGTAAAGGGTTCATGCTGTAAATCAACGGTATGGCAATTATTCAGATATCTATTTGGACAAGTGATTAATCAGTTAACCAAGGTTAATCCACGTGATTAATCGTTCAAGAAAATCTCTTAACCGTTTCAGCTCTATACATTATGTGGATTGTGGATTATCAGTAAAATACATGCAAAGTGGAGTTTCCATTCAAGTGTTACTACAGATGCAGACCAGCTAAGACCTCCTTGAAATGGGTTGTCAGCTGACTTAATAAATTTCACTATTTTGGCGGGAGACTCCAAACTTTCAATAATATAGCTTGCCATCATTTCTTCCTCAGTTCCATGGCTCAATTCTGTTAAATTATTAATACATGTTAAATATATATTCTCCATCTTTAATTCCCTTGTTGCCCCAAAAATCTTTTGAAAAATCTTGAATTTCTCATCTCTAGCTCCTTGAAAACACATGAAAATATTCTGAAAAACTCCTGGAAATGCCTTAATTTGTCTACTCATTCAAGTGCTTGAACCCTGTAAAAGAATGTATACTCAATTTATCATGAAAATGTGACATATGATCAAATTCTGGTGAATTGAATATTCTTGTCAGTTGATCAATTATTATTGGCAAAGCCACTCTTCAAGAATGAATATGTTGACTATTTCAGAATCCCCGCCAGGGCTAACTGCATTGTGTCCTTCAGCAAGGGCTGTGTACTAAAGCGTACAGCATGTTGATAGTGCACTTGTCTTCAACCAGTGCTTGCTCTGCAGAGTTAGTACATTGGGGAGTCTGACTCTTACTCGCCGCCAGTCGATGATTCTCGCCAGGTACTTCTGTTTCTTCCACCTGTAAATCTCTCTGACACAACATGAGCCTGGTTGTCAAAAGTGTAATTAAACCCCATTAAAAAAAAAATCTTCCAGAATGTATCAATAGTTCAGAGATAAAAATATCACAGAAATTTGTGTTGAAAATTTTGACTATTTTGGCATAATACTCAAGCTTATGATTATATTGTTTAATATTTTGTAAGATAAAAAAAAAACTGAGTTTAATACCTGCTAAGTATTTACTTGAATTTCCCAAAAAATCAGGTCCTGCCTGGTGTAAAGCAGCCATGAGTTGATATGATGAAAATTTCAAAAGTCAGGCATAAAGAAGTCATTCTTCAGGGTTCCCGCAGGCCTTGAAAAGCCTGGAATTTCAAAAATGAAATTCAAGGCCTTGAAAAACCTTGATTTGGCTCCCTGGGGCTGGAAAAGCCTTGGAAAATGAAGCATTGCGCACCGAGTTGAGATGAATGAAATACGTCTGAGACGGTTCGAGTGGTTCAACTACGATAAGCCTGGAAAAACCTTGAATTTAACTTTCTATTAGCCTTGAAACTCCTTGAATTTGGGGTGTATATGGCCTGGAAAAGTCTGGAATTTCATGTCAGGTCAGGTGCAAGAACCCTGTTCTTAAGAGAACCACTCCTGTGTTTTGAGGTATATTTTATTAATAAGAGCCAGTAACAAATACCTCAGCTAGTAAACAGACTATTTATGTTCTGGGCCGGAAAACCTGCCTGTGCCTGACAAGGAGTTAATAAGGAGATTTCTAGTGTGTTTGAGTGGATACTGAAAATTATCTTAAGTTACAGAGACAAATGTTATTTTTTGCGAGTGGCATGCTGCAAGCAAAAAATAAACATTTGTCATGGTCATGAATGAGATAATTTTCAGTATCCACTCAAAAACTCTTTCTTTTTAGTATACACTTCTCAGAAGATGTTGGTAGTTTTCAGTGATAAATTATTGGTATTCACCTTGATTAGGCTTAAATCGAAGCTAAAAAGCCCACATTAATAGTCTGTTGTGATAAAATATAGTTCCCATATACTTCCATTGGTATACCTCATAAATGTATGTATATTTAATACAACTATAAGAACTAGATGGCGCACTTCTGTAGAATCACCGACTGTGCTTGCGTATCTGCACTCCAACTGTGGGAAACTACCATGGGCACAATGGCAGGAGAATGTTTGTATGGAAGAATCACTGCGAGCTAGTGTTTGCTCTCTTGTACCTCTGATGGAAGTCTCCGTGGCAATAACCATACAGCAGCAAAGGGATAACAAAACAAACTTACAATTTGGAGGTTGCCTATCAGTTGACTATAATCCAATTGCAGCTGTATTGAGATTAAAGTCGATTTTCTAGAGAAATTGGTGTAAAGGTCCCCAAGTGATGCGAACAAAATTGACAAACTCACAAAGCTATGCCCCTGAAAATGATACCAAACTCCTTGGCAATAGCCATATAGCATCAATGGGTTAACAAAATAAACAATCAATATGCAGCTTGTTTATCAATAGTCTATAATCCAATTACAGCTGCATTCAAATGAAAGCTGTTTTTTGTAGAGTAATTGGTGTACTCATGTCCCCATACAATACGACCAACACAAAACACACCGTATTTAAATATTAACAAAAGTTGATAAACTCACACTTATTTACCACTAGCAGAGGTTACCGTGCTATGCACGATTATTCCACTAGTTCTCCACTAGTAGACAACTGGGTACAACCCGGTGGTCCACGAGCTGAAACTTTGGTAGTTGTTTCAGATAATATAAATAATACATAATACACGCGTCCACGAGCTGAAACTTTGCTAGTTGTTTCTGGATAATATAAATAATACTTTCACATTTCTGAGTGTTTTATTTGCTGAAAATTATGGGTGCACAGAATAATAATATCTTTAAACAACTAGTTAAAATTGTGCTAATTATTTCAAGATTTTTTTATTCTATGTACGTCTGATTTTCAGCAAATAAAACACTCACTAATGTGAAATAAACTATAAATCAAAACCTTTCATCAAACCGCCTTCTTTTTTGTAAATGACCTCACTTTTTCCAGGAAGAAGGGCATATACAAGTGGATACATATTGCCATCAACAAAACCATGCAGTGTGTATAACTGAAAAAATAAGGTTGGGCACGTATAAAATGTTCCATCACCATAGACAGTGTCCGTTGCTACTATTTGCTGAAGATTTTTATCCGTCGCAAATTTCAATATCTTATCATCAGTAGCATTCACTAGTAGAAATCGTTCCCCTGTTGACGTTTCAGCCCATTCTTCCTTTAAGTCCAGTTCTGACACTGTTTTGGGTATTTTTGGAATCAGCTTTGACCGTTGGCGGTATAGCGCACTGTGACACGACTGTAGTGTGGGTAGTTTTTCCACCAGGTTCTGAACATCGTCATTCCAGTCAGTTGTTCGAAGCTTTGAAAGTTCTTGTCTATACACGTGGGATACGGGTGTTGCTTCTTCCCTACACCGTTTTTTAATATTAATTAAAGTCTTTCTCATACTAATATCTGTGTTGTTCGCTTCGTGGTTATGCTGATGATTGAACCCAACTAGTATTTGATTATGTGTACGCAGTGTTGCAGTACACGTTCTTACAGCACATCTCCAATATACTTTATCTTGTCTTCGATTTTTGATCATTCAACAGTAATTGTTGAACACAAGGTTTTGTCCACCACGTTTATTCTCGATGAACTCAATTTGAATCTGTGCACTTGCCATGTCGATTTTACGATTGTAAAATGAAATTGTGAAACATTTCTGCTAAATGTCAAATACTTATACCAAAAACTTAAAACGATTGACCGAATGTTGTGTATAATTCACCGGTTAAAATTAATCATTTTTAAAAACAATTCTGTGATAAATGTTCATTAATAAATGATCACCATATCAGGTGAACCTGCATTCAGATTATAATAAAGACTAATATAATAAAGACTATAACATGTTGTTTTAAGCAACGTGGGACAACCAGGAAATCTATCCCGAGGTGTGAAAATCCAGAAGTGGGACAAACGGGATTGAACTATCTGGCCCAAAGGGACGTGAGCTATTGCCATCACTTGGTGTCTATTGTCGTCCGTAAACTTTTCACATTTTTATCTTCTCTGGAACTGCTGAGCCATTGTGAACCAAACTTGGCAGGAATGGTCTATAGCAGGTCCTCTAGAAACGATCCTCATTTTGTTCCCTGTCGGATGAAAAACTTGGCTGCCAGAGGCATTCTTTGATTCTGAATGGTGGATTTTCAAAAATCTTCTCTGAAACTACAAGGCCAAATGTTTTGAAACTTCACATGATTGATGATTGGGACACCCTCTACCAACTCTCCTCATTGTATGTTGACTGGGTTGTGCACATGGCCGCAATTGAGGCTCATTTTTACCATGGAAACCTATGGGAAATAACATTTTCATCTTCTTCTCTGGAACTACTGAGCTATTGTGAACCAAACTTAGCAGGAATGGTATATGGGAGGTCTTCTACAAACGATCCACATTCTGTTCCTGTGGGATAAAAAACATGGCCACCAGAGGCATTCTTTGATTCTGATTGGTGGATTTTCAAAAATCTTCTCTGAAACTACAAGGCCAAGTGTTTTGAAACTTCACATGATTAATGACTGGGACACCCTCTTCCTATGATCCACATTTAATGTTGAACGTGTTGCAAACACGGCTACAATTGCAGCTCATAGTTACCATGGAAACCCCTATCTTCTTATCTGAAAGTACTTGACCATTTGAACCAAACTTGGCACAAATAATGTATGGAAAGTCTTCTGAAAACGATCATCATTCTGTTTTTGATCAGATGAAGGAGCATGGCAGCCAGCAGCGAGCTGTATTCTTTGATTTTGATTAGAATAACTTCTCCCTAACTGGAGTAAAAGGGTAATAAAATGCATGCTGAATTTCCTTTTTTATTTAGCATAAAATCACTTGAAATCCTTCAAAAATCATTTAAAGCAGAAATCATCATTTAAATAGACTATCCCCCAACCCTAGGGACAAAGGGCCATCAGTGTCATGTGATATTCTTTTTTTTCTTTTTTTGCAAAAAAATATCAATCGAAATCCTTCAAAAGCCATTTTAAAACAGAAAAAAAATATCAAATGGACCTTTCCCCCAATAGAGAGTCAAGGGGTCATACAGTGATTTTCTTCCTTTTATGCATAAAATCCTTCAAAATCCTTCAAAAGCCATTTTAAAGCAGAAAAACAGCACTCCAATAGACCCCACCCTTCCCTAACCTGGAAGGGGTCCTAAGACTAATATAAAGATTTCTTTTCTTTTTCACTAATTAATCAAAATCTTTAAAAACTAATTTTAAAGCAGAAAAACATCACAAAAATATGTCCTCGCCTGTCCTCGCCATAATCCATGATGAAGGGGTCTTTTTTGGAGGGGGGGGGGGGGGGGGGGGGGGGGGCAGTGTGCAAATATCAGTTCTCGGCAATGCTTGTTTTGCACCCAGTGTGCAATAGCCTTTGACTTGACAGGCATTATTAATCATGGGATAGCACAAATGTTTCTCCATTAACTAAAATCTTGGCACTTCTCCAAAACAGTTTGAAGCACACTGTATTCTTGTGATTGAGTACAAACCAATTTTTATGTGTACCCATACTATGTATGGTACACATAATGCCGGCATCCGAGGTGACCATCCGTCGTTCGTCCATCCTCTGTCCGTCCATCTGTCCGTCCATCTGTCTGTCCGTCCGGTGTCCGTATCCATTTCTTTGTCATTCGATAACTTGAAAAATATTGCTTGGATTGTCAAGTTACTTTATATTTGTGTTCAGGTTACTGATGTGCCGAGCTGTATAGTTTTCGGTGTAAGTCGGATAATTTGATCCTGAGATATTAACCCTTTATCCTTCAAATTGAAAATTCCTCCAATCCCTTTGGCATTCGATAACTTGAAAAATATTGCTTGGATTGTCAAGTTACTTTATATTTGTGTTCAGGTTAGTCATGTGCCGAGCTGTATAATTTTTGATGTAAATCAGATAATTTGATCCAGAGATATTAACCCTTTATCCTTCAAATTGAAAATTCCTCCAATCCCTTTGGCATTTGATATTTTGAAAAATATTGCTTGGATTGTCAAGTTACTTTATATTTGTGTTCAGGTTACTGATGTGCCGAGCTGTATAGTTTTTGGTGTGAATCAGATAATTCGATCCTGAGATATTAACCCTTTATCCTTCAAATTGAAAATTCCTCCAATCCCTTTCGCATTCGATAACTTGAAAAATATTGCTTGGATTGTCTAGTTACTTTATATTTGTGTTCAGGTTACTGATGTGCCGAGCTGTATAGTTTTTGGTGTAAATCTGATGATTTGATCCCGAGATATTAACCTTTTATTCTTCAAATTGAAAATTCCTCCAATCTCTTTGGCATTCGATAACTTGAAAAATACTTCTTGGATTGTCAAGTTACTTTATATTTGTGTTCAGGTTACTGATATGCTGAGCTGTATAGTTTTTGGTGTAAATCTGTTATTTTGATCCTGAGATATTAACCCTTTATCCCTTTGGCATTCGATAACTTGAAAAATATTGCTTGGATTGTCAAGTTACTTTATATTTGTGTTCAGGTTACTGATGTGCCAAGCTGTATAGTTTTTGGTGTAAATCTGATAATTTAATCCTGAGATATTAACCCTTTATTCTTCAAATTGAAAATTTCTCCAATCCCTTTCGCATTCGATAACTTGAAAAATATTGCTTGGATTGTCAAGTTACTTTATAATTGTGTTCAGGTTACTGATGTGCTGAGCTGTATAGTTTTTGGTGTAAATCTGATAATTTGATCTGGAGATATTAACCCCCTTTATCCTTCAAATTGAAAATTCCTCCTCCAATCCCTTTGGCATGAGATAACTCAAAAAATATCAATCCGATTGTCATGTTACTTTATATATTTATTCAGGTTACTGATGTGCTGTGTTGTATAGTTTTTAGTCCCCTACGGGAACCGTAAGGGGACTATAGGATTGCACTCTGTCCGTCCGTCTGTCTGTCTGTCCATCTGTCTGTCTGTCCATCCATCCATCTGTCCATCCGTCCATCCGTCCGTCTGTCTGTTTGTCTGTCCATCCGTCCGTCCGTCCGTCCGTCCGTCCGTCCGTCCATCTGTCTGTTTTTTATGTTACCACCTCTCCCTCCAACATGCTTTAAGCTACACCTTTCATATTTGGTAAATGGATAAATGGTTCTGAGGGGATGATGCACGCTCAAAATTTTTTTTTCAAAATCCAAGTTGGCGGAATGGCGGTCATTTTTGTTGGGTTTTTTAATCTATTTTTCTCTATTTTGATGTTACCACCTCTCCCACCAACATGGTTCAAGCTACACCTATCATATTTGGTACATGGATAAATGGTTCTGAGGGGGTGATGCACGCTCAAAATTTTTTTTTCAAAATCCAAGATGGCGGAATGGCGGCCATTTTTGTTGTGTTTTTTAAGCTTTTTTTTCTCTATTTTCATGTTACCACCCCTCCCACCAACATGGTTCAAGCTACACCTTTCATATTTGGTACATGGATAAATGGTTCTGAGGGGATGATGCACGCTCAAAATTGTTTTTTCAAAATCCAAGATGGCGGAATGGCGGCCATTTTTGTTGTGTTTTTTAAGCTTTTATTCTCTATTTTGATGTTACCACCCCTCCCACCAACATGGTTAAGCTACACCTTTCATATTTGGTACATGGATAAATGGTTCTGAGCGGATGATGCACGCTGAAAATGTTTTTTTCAAAATCCAAGATGGCGGAATGGTAGCCATTTTTGTTGTGTTTTTTAAGCTTTTTTTTTCTCTATTTTCATGTTACAACCCCTCCCACCAACATGGTTCAAGTTTGGTAAATGGATAAATGGTTCTGAGGGGATGATGCACGCTCAAAATTTTTTTTTCAAAATCCAAGATGGCGGAATGGCGGCAACTTTTGTTGTGTTTTTTTCACTTTTTTTCTCTATTTTGATGTTACCACCTCTCCCACCAACATGGTTCAAGCTACACCTTTCATATTTGGTACATGGATAAATGGTTCTGAGGGGATTATGCACGCTCAAGTTTTTTTTTCAAAGTCCAAGATGGCGGAATGGCGGCCATTTTTGTTGTGTTTTTTAAGCTTTTTTTTTTCTCTATTTTCATGTTACCACCCCTCCCACCAACATGGTTCAAGCTACACCTTTCATATTTGGTACATGGATAAATGGTTCTGAGGGGATGATGCACGCTCAAAATTTTTTTTTCAAAATCTAAGATGGCGGAATGGCAGCCATTTTTGTTGTGTTTTTTAAGCTTTTTTTCCTCTATTTTGATGTTACCATCGCTCCCACCAACATGGTTCAAGCTACACCTTTCATGTTTGGTACATGGATAAATGGTTCTGAGCGGATGATGCATTCTCAAAATTTTTTTTTCAAAATCCAAGATGGCGGAATGGCGGCCATTTTTGTTGTGTTTTTTAAGCTTTTTTTCTCTATTTTGATGTTACCACCCCTCCCACCAACATGGTTCAAGCTACACTTTTCATATTTGGTACATGGATAAATGGTTCTGAGGGGATGATGATGCTTGCTCAAAATTTTTTTTTCAAAATCCGAGATGGCGGAATGGTGGCCATTTTTGTTGTGTTTTTTAAGCTTTTTTTTCTCTATTTTATGTTACCACCCCTCACTCCAACATGGTTCAAGCTACACTTTTTATATCTGGCACATGGATAGAGGGTTGTAATGGGATGTTGCACATTCAATATTTTTTTCCAAAATTCAAGATGGCGCCATGGCAACCATTTCTGTTGTGTTTTTTAAGCTTTTTTCTCTATTTTATGTTACCACTACTCCCTCCAACATGGTTCAAGCTGCACTTTTCATATATCGTACATGGAATAAGGATGTTGTGAGGGGATTATGCACGCTCAATTTTTTTTTTCAAAATCTAACATCTGTCTGGCTGTCCATCTGTCTGTCTGGCTATTTTTACCACCTCTCCCTCTAATATGCTTCAAGCTACACCTTTCATATCTGGTACATGGATAAATGGTTCTGAGGGGATGATGCACAGTCAATATTTATTTTTCAAAATCCAAGATGGCAGAATGGCGGCCATTTTTGTTGTATTTTTTTAAGCTTTTTTCTCTATTTTATATTACCACCCCTCCCTCCAACATGGTTCAGGCTACGCCTTTCATATATGGTACGTGGATAAAGGGTTGTGAGGGGATTATGTACGCTCAATATTTTTTTAAAAATCCAAGATGCTTATATACTCTAGTGTCTTCTGTGACAAAAACACCTTATGTCACAAAAGCGCCTTAGGGGACTAATACCACCTCGGTGGTCAAACACTTGTTTATGTAAATCTGATAATTTGATCTGGAGATATTAACCCTTTATCCATCAAATTCGGGGATGCGATGTCTCAGTTGGTAGAGGTGCAGGCTGCAAGCCAAGAGGTCCTCGGTTCGAATCCCACCTGCGGCAAACGCGTTGTGTCCTTGGGCAAGACACTTCACCCCGATTGCCTGCATGGGGGCATGATGACGCTGTGTACTGAGGCGTACTGCACGTCGATGGTGCGCATGTCTTCAACCAATCTAACCCTGCCTGTGCTGCGGTGCAGAGTTCAGAGTTATGATGTTGGAGAGCTGACAGCTGCTCATCGTTGCTCGGTGGTTCTCTCCGGGTACTCCGGCTTCCTCCACCTGTAAAACTGTCACGGTCACGATTAGCCATTGTGCATAATTATTTGACCTTAAACACCAATAAATAAATAAATAAATCCATCAAATTAGACACTCCTCCAATCCATTTCCATATGTACCCATACCTTGTATGGTGTACATTATGTCAGCATCTGTGGTGGTCCTCCGTCATACAGCTTTCTATTAATTGCGCGTATGGGTACACATCTGACGATTTCATCGGCCTATTTTCTGAACTTTAAAATTCTTGTTGTTTCATGTTATCCCCAACTCATGTCTATTCCCCTCAAACTGATCCTAAAGGGGATAGCCCAACATCTTTATATATTTGTCATTCCACTACGATCATAGAGTACAGTGATGTAACATATGTTAACCCATCATTTGTCAGTTATGAGATCTATGATTTAAAAAAGATCACTCTTGGCAACCATTTTTGACTCATTGTTGATAAAATCCAAATTTATTTTTGCATTTATGATAATGATACATTGCATTCTTACTATTTAGTCCATTACTGGTGTTCTGCTAATTCGTGGTCCCGAGATTGGAGGCCAAAATGTCTGATTTTCAGGTCCATGTTTTATGTTTTGGACAATTTTGGCAGAAAAAATAATTTTGGTTCACTTTTGTTTTCAGATGAGTATGAAAAATTGTATTTGTGACAAATCTGTGAAACTTTCAGGTCATCTGCCCATTTGGACCAGGAGATATTGGCCAATAAAATAATTGGGCATTTATTGGTAGGGTCTGGCAGAAGAAAGTTAACGCCAGAAGAGAGAAGCTCATTGACAGTGTAAAGTATAACCATCTATGATCTTGCAAAGTTTTAATGAAATCTGCAAGTGTTCTTGAGAATTCTGCTCTTGAAAGTGTTGGAAAAAAGAAAGAAAAGGGAGAAAAAAACATTTTTTTGGCTGTACAATTACAAATGTCTTTTCCTTTCAGGTAAAGCCAAATAACAGTTTACACATTTCATCATTTATAAACACCAGTAGCAATAGTTTCCATGATTTGCTGTTGACTTTTTTTTCATGAATTTCACAGGCATATGGGATGTCAGCATTGCCTATGGGTTTGATAAAGGGCAGGAGGAATGTAAAGCAAGAGAGAATGACAAATTCTTCTCAACTAGATGAAGCAAGAGACAGCATGAGATCTATTAGAAATAAGGTTTGTGTTGAATAAGGATTATGTTCTTGTTTAATCCTTTGTATAAGGCTGATGAAAAAAATGAAATGGTTCAGGTTCCCAACCCAACTGACCCTAATTTTCATGCCCTTCCCAAATACTTTTATGATATTATGAGCACTTATGGAAAAACATTATATCAATTTTAAGCACTTTCCGAAGAGAGTTATGGGCCTGATTTTAAATACATGTACACTGCAAATACAGGCTACACATACTGTATAAGTCTGTGTATAAGTCGCACTTTTTTACCTGAAATGTTATGTCAAAATCGGGGGTGCATCTTATACATGGGTACGACTTGTTTCAGAGAATTTTCAGGATACTGACTTCTTCGGACAAACGTTGTTCCTACCGTTTGTCAATTGTATAACAGACAGTACAATCGTGTGGTTTTGACTGAGTGCAGATTCACCAAAACTATTTTCTTTTCATTTTATTTCAGTTTAAATTCTTCAGAAAATAAATTGTCAATAAAATATTATGTGTGTTTTCTGTTACTTTTATCCATAAATAATAATAAAGAAGTATTCTATTTAGTCATTGTTGTTCAATCGGCCCATGTGTTTACATCAGTGTGTGTACTGGAAATCAACAGTTTTGTGGGGCCAGTATGGATGAAACCATAAAAAATACAAAATCATGAAAATAACAACGAAAAAATAAATAATAACACATTAAATGTATGCCAGCAATACCTGGAGAGACGTATTTGTTTATTCCATGAACTCCAATTCACTGATGTGTAATGTCCGGTTATAAATTACACATACATGCACCAAGTAAAGTTAGTTTCAATAGCACCAACAATGCTTAAGTGGGACAACAATTTGAAAACAATTTGCACTGTAACCTGCGCATTTGTTGTATTTTTATTGGTTTTTGTTCTGGAAAAAACAACTTAATGATAACAACAACTGCACAGGTTACGGCGCAAATGGTGCTCTGATTCTGAAACTATGAAGTTTCAGTCAAAAACGTGTGTTGGATTTTCTTGACAGGTATGAAGACATTGGGGTGATAAACAAACAATGGGGTGCAACACTTATACATGGGCTTCAGGCAAAAGGGAGAAATTGAGTTTGGGGTGCGACTTATACATGGGGGCAACTTATACACGTGGCGACTTATACACAGACATATACGGTATTAACATTTTTCCGAATAGTAGACAACATTTGGACACAAATTTCTTGAATAACTTAAAATTTTAATATTTTGCCCCAGAAACTTAGCTTATGACCCCACAATGGAACAAACTCATGGAATTCATCCCATTACAGAACGTCATTATGGACCCATTCGTAAGAGCAAAGATACTGGAAGCTTTTGAAATAGAATTCACCAAAGTGACTTGAGTCATGGCCAGGGAATTTTTAGCTTAACTCTGCAAAGTCAAGATAAGCTATTGCCATGACGCATGCGGAAGTCTGTTAGTCTGTGAGTCTGTTCACATTTTCCTTTAGCACAGGCTACACCCCGTAGTTCTTGTCTGATAATCACACAATTTCATTTGCAGGTTTGGGGTCATGTCTATATGAGAACGTCCCCTTTTGGTCATGATCGGTCAACTGTGATGGCTGCCCGAGCTGAAAACCTTTAGCACAGTCTACAGATTGTATTTATGAAGGGATTTCATTGTAACTTGGTAGGATGCCTCTGTATAATATCTAGATGAGAACATCCCCTTTTGGTCATGATCTATCGACCGTGATGGCTGCCCAAGCCCGAAACCCTAGAACTTTTAGCACAGTCTGCAGGTCATATTTAATATGGAGGGATTTCATTGTAACTTGGTAGGATGACTCTGATGATGTCTGGATGAGAACTTCCCCATTTTGTTGTGATCTGTCAACCGTGACAACTGCCCGAGCCCCAAACCCGAAAACCTTTAGCACAGTCTACAAGTCGTATTTATGAAGGGATTTTATTGTAACTTGGTAGGTTGACTTCATATAATGTCTAGATGAGAAACGTCCCCTTTTGGTCACGATTGGTCAACTGTGACAGCTACAGGGGCCCGAAGCCCGAAAACCTTTAGCGAAGTCTACAGGTCACATTTATGAAGGGATTTCATTGTCACTTGGTAGGATGACTCCAGATAATGTCGATGAGAAAGTCCCCTTTTGGTCGCAATCATTCAACCATGATGGCTGCCGAAGCCCAAAACCCCAAAACCTTTAGCACAGTCTATAGGTTGTATTTATGGAGGGATTTCATTGTAACTTGGTAGATTGACTCAAGATAATGTCTAGATGATAACGTCCCCTTTTGGTCATGACTGATCAACTGTGATGGCTATAGGGGCCCGAAAACCGAAAACTTTAGCACAGTGTACAGATCATATAAATTTATGAAGGGATTTCATTGTAACTTGGTAGGATGACTGCAGATAATGACCAGATGAGAACGTCCCCTTTTGGTCACGATCATTCAACCATGGTGGGTGCCCGAGCCCAAAACCCAAAAAACTTTAGCACAGACTACAGGTCGAATTTATGAAGGGTTTCATTGTAACTTGGTAGGATGACTCAGTATAATGTCTAGATGAGGAATCCGCTTTTGGTTGCGATCGGCCAACTGTGATGGCTACACAGGCCTGAAAACGTTTTGCACAGACCACAGGCCGTATTTATGAAGGAATTTCATTGTAACTTGATAGGATGACTCGTTTTGGAATAATTTCACTGTAACATTCGTTGACAAACATTAACTGTGAGGACCACATTAACCCACCCCTAAATTCTTTAGTACATTCTACATCTCATATTTTTAGCTCACCAAAGGGATCTAAACTTATCACTTGCCGTCCGTCTGTTGTCTGTCTGGCATCGTGCACCTTTTTCAAACAACTTCTCCTCTGAAACCGCTAGGTCGATTTGCTCGAAACTTGGTATGGATGTTTATTACCATATGTCAATTCAAGTTTGTTCAAATGAAATGGACATGCCCACTTGGGGTTCCATAGGGGGCATAACTCGGATAGCACCCTATGTATATTAGAGAAATTACTAAAAAATCTTCCTCTCCAGTACAAGTGGGCAGAATCATTTGATATTTGGTATACAACATTATGGGGTGGATCTGATTCAAGTTTGTTCAAATCGGCCCCCTGGATTCATAGTTGGGCTCACTATAGAAGCCCAAATTCGAACTTAGTGCATTTCAGGCAAATGTCTTAAAAAATCTTCTTCTCCAGATCCCGCAGGCAGAATCTTTTGATATTTGGTATGCAACATTGTGGGGTGGATCTGATTCAAGTTTGTTCAAATCGGCCCCCTGGGTTCTTATTTGGGCTCAGTATTTGAGCCCGAATTTGAACTTAGTGCATTTCAGGCAAATTTCTTTAACAATCTTCTTCTCAAGATCCAGCAGGCAGAATCTTTTGATATTGGGTATGCAGCATGCGTAGGGGGGTGAGATTCAGGTTTGTTCATATTTGGGCTCACTGTGGGAGCCCGAATTATAACTTAGTTCAAAATGAGGAATTTTCTTTAAAAATTTTCTTCTTCAGATCCAGCAGTCGGAATGTTTTGATATTTGGTATGCAGCATCCTTAGGGGGAGGTGAGATTCATTGTGGGGGCTCGAATTGTAACTTAGTTGAAAATGAGGAATTTTCTTAAAAAATCTTCTTCAGATCCAGCGGTCGAAATGTTTTGATATTTGGTGTGCAGCATCCTTAGGGGGAGGTGAGTTTCAAGTTTAAAGCCAAGTCCCTGGGTTCATATTTGGGCTCACTGTGGAAGCCCGAATTATAACTTAGTTCAATATGAGGAATTTTTCTTTAAAAATCTTCTTCTTCCGATTCAGCAATCGGAATGTTTTGATAATTGGCATGCAGCATCCTTAGGGGGGTGAGATTCAAGTTTGTTCAAGCCAAGTCCCTGGGTTCATATTTGGGCTCACTGTGGAAGCCTGAATGATAACTTAGTTCAAAATGAGGAATTTTCTTTAAACACCTTCTTCTTTCGATTCAGCAGTCAGAATACTTTTGATATTTAGTATGCAGCATCCTTAGGGGGGTGAGATTCAAGTTTGTTCAAGCTATGTCCCTAGGTCCATATTTGGGCTCACTGTGGGAGCCCGAATTATAACTTAGTTCAATATGAGGAATATTCTTTAAAAATCTTTTTTTAGCTCAACTTTAGCGAAGCCAAATTTGAGCTTATGCCATGGCCAGTCATCCGTCTGGCTGTCTGCCCGTTTGGCCGTCTGGTCGTCTGTCTGTCAACAATTCAATACGGCTCGGGCTAGAGGCCGCATTTTTTAACCAATCTTTACAAAACTTCTTGGGTACCTTTGTTATGACTGTGGGACAAGAACGAGTGTTTTGGGGTCCGATCCGAAATTCAAGTTGGCCGCTGGCAGCCATTTTGTACAAAACTAGGTGCAAACAGATTTTTACGCAGAACTTCCATATGAAAGCGCTGATTTGAATAATTTTTTGTATGAATGTTTAGTACCATGGGATACATCACATATAATACGGGTTTTTTCCTCGTGCGTAAATTATGCAAATTAGACTAACTTTGATGTTTTTTGGTGTTACTTTCAGCACTTTTAGTGTAAATGCCAATATGGCTCTGGCTAGAGGCCATATTTATGAACCGATCTTTACGAAACTTGGGTACCTTTGGTATCACCGTGGGACGAGAACGAGTGTTTTGGGGTCCGGTCCGAAATTCAAGATGGCCGATGGCAGCCACTTTGTACAAAATTAGGTGCAATTAGATTTTTGCACAGAACTTCCATATGAAAGCGCTGATTTGAATAATTTTTTGAGTGAATGTTTAGTACGAGAACGAGTGTTTCTGGGTGCGGTCCAAAATTCAAGATGGCTGCCAGTGGCCATTTTGTACCGAAATTAGGTCCAATCAGTTTTTTGTCACAACTTCTATGCAGCTCGTATTTATGAACTGATCTTCACAAAACTTCTTGGGTCCCTTTGTTTTCACCTTGGGACAGGAACGAGTGTGTTTTGGGGTGCCTTTGTTATCACTGTGCTATGAGAACAAATATTTTGGGGTTCAGCCAGACCCACTCTGGGACTCAAAGATTTCTTTTCTAGTTTAGAATCTGACTGTCACCCACCTTTACAATACTTTACCTATACATTTGTTACAGGCTAGTATTTATGTACAGACCGTTACAATACTTTATATGTACCTTTGTTATCAGGTCATTACCTAGATGTTTGTCATTGATGTGTCACATACTATACTTCTACATGACTTAACAAGTTGAGCTACAGTGTCATTGACACTTTCATTTTTAGATCCACTGGTCAGGATCTTTGGATATTTGGTATAAGCTTTTCTTAGGAAGGGCAAATACAACTTGTTGAAATCAATTCCCTGGGTTGATATTTAGTCTACCTTGTCAGGTGAGTGCCCTCAGGCCCCCTGGTGCCTCTTGTTTTTATTGAAAACATAGCATACAAGGAACAGAAATTAACATATTCCCAATTATCAAAATTCTTGTCTTATTTCATAATCCTTTCATAAACATTGAACATTATCCTTTTCATCAAACACAACACACAGACAAGTTAAGCTACAGTGTCACTGACACTTTCATTTCATTTCATCGGCCTTTGGCTGTGTCAGACCTCGTTCTGCTGCGCAGAGCAGACTTCATGCACGTCCTCTACAGTTTTACAGGGTTTGCACTCCATACTGGAAACTTGAAAATTCTGCAAAACGGGTGTTGCAATTTTCAATCCAGGTAAAATACAAGAGAAACTATCCCCGGTTTGTAAATACTGGAAATTTACTTGAATTGAAATTTTCATTGCTCCAACTTCCTATTGTTTTACAAATTCCACCAAACAACTACTACAGGCATGATAAATTAGGAGTGTCAGGCATAGATGATGCTGAGTATGGCCCTTACTCAACCTGTCAAGTTAGGTATCACAGTGAATTTTAAAGTTACCGATAGCGAGACCGCTTCTTTTTTTTGTAACTCAAAAATGTGAAAGGCATTTTTTGTTTTCTGAAATCGTTCTTTTTACCTGTTAATGTGAAAATTTGAGGAGAGTGTAATTTTGATGAATCATGGTTGCAGAAAGTTCACTATCGAGCATGGTTGGCTAAAGTTATTAATGACAAGAACCAAGCTAAGTGCAACATGTGTTCAAAAACCTTCAATATACAGGTAAAGCCAAATCAAAGGAACAAAGCATTTTGAGTTTTTGAGATAGGTTTAGCTGAATCTGACTGAGAAAGTGCATTCATACATGTATATTGTATCAGATTCACTTATCACAAGTCATTGTATAGTCTTGTTTTTAGAATACTGGAAATTGCTGTATAGTTACTGGAAATATGCAGGAAAAGTACTGGTAATTTAACCAAACATTAGTGTACAAACCCTGGTTTTATCTGCTCCAGCACTACTGATGAATGAGTCAATTGTCTGTCATACGTTCATGTTGACGAATGTATAATGGTTGATGAAAGGAGTTCCCATGGACTGCCTGTATCTCAATCGCATCCAAAGTGACCTTTGATTAGGAGAGATTCTGGATCTTCTCATTCTGTCGGATAACTTGGCAGTCATGGTGTGCACCAGGAATCATATTGGATTGCTGTGTACAGGGATGCATCTATCAGTACTGCCACAACTTGAAAATATACAAAATTAATGCGAGTCAGGCCAAGTTAGAAAATAAGCAGACTGTCATCTGCAAAATGAGGTCCCCAGAGGGTGAATTTAGTGATGCTGCTTCCCTGCACAGCAGGGTAGCATCACTAAATTTACCTTCTGTGAACCTCAATCTGAATCAGAAAGAGGTACCCAGAGGATAAATTGGCCGACTGTTTGGGATAGCATCATTAAAGTCATCCTCTGGGAACCTCATTCTGCAAATGTCAGACTGCTTATTTTCAGGTCTGAGTCAGACACATCCCAGGTCAGCTCAATGTGTCGGCCACCTGTATCTCAAAAAAGCTGTATTCTACCATCAAAATTAACGTTGAACAAATAGGTATTTGGTCAATTTGCCTGAGGTAGGGAGCTATGCAACTCAACCTATTCCCAATAAGAATTAACAATCAAGTTGACATGTTCATTTCTCATTGTGCAAACCTTCTTGGCTTTGCAGTTGATGCTCTGTCGATCGGCAGAAATAGGATATATGGCTGTGCCTTCCTCCAACTCCTCTAGTACAGTGCATTCTCAACAAAATCAAGACATCACGCTGCCAGATCATTCTGACCATTCCACTTAAGCTCATTAGCACGATAACTTGAACAGATATCAGTGGATTTCGTCAATATATGTCATGTGAGACTTTCTTAATGTCTTCAATGAGTTTGAAAATAGGTGATGTTTGGCTATACTGGATGGAGTTATGACCCTTAATTAGTTAATTTTTGCCTGTTTTCATTTCGTTAGCACAAAAACTTAAACTGATATTAGTGGATTTGATTTTCTTATAATGACAAGCCTTCCAGATGTGAAAAAACTCTGCCCTGCATCGGCAATGTGTAATCCTTGTTTGTTTTTTAAAATCCTGATTTTCCCATGAACAGGCTTCAACAATTTTTCCTCGCGTAAATATTATGCTGCTTAGATTCCAGATTCCCATTGAAAAACCAGGCCTGAGATAAGCCCACAATATTTTAATTTGTTTCTGGTGTGTGTTCCTTTAAGCTGATGGCAAATGATGCACTACTGCAAACATCCATATAGCATTCCACATCCAAGAAAATTATACCCACTCGAGAAGAGCATTAAAACATTAATTAACGAGTGTGTGAGAAAAATGACTGGACTGCAAGTTGAAAATTAATTTTGTGAATGAAACTGTAACATGCTTACGTTATAAAAACATATGTCCCGTAAAGGACGAATTTCAAATCAGATCTCTTTTTAGAGACTCTGCATTTACTCTAAAGTGTTTTATTTCCAGTATCAAAATGGAAAGAGGATATCTGCAAGGGATAGATCAAGATTATCGGAATTGGAGGATAGTGAGAGACTCTTGGAGCGGAGAAGCATTCACTTAGAAGCCAAGTCTGCAAGCTGTATAGATAAATGTTTGTTGATACTACGACCATTTGAAGTCGTGTTTGGTGTTCTTTTCATCTTAATTGCCCTCCTGATTTTTGTTTCTCTTCTCCTTACCAAGTAAGTGACAGTTTTAAATCTATTATTATACGCTAAATGATAGATTATCAAAAAAATTGCGAAAAGATAGAAATCGTATCACCCCTGTGAAGATATAGAAATTTTCGCTTTCACAGTATCAATCAAAATGGCGGCTTTCAAATCATCACTTCAAGGTGAATACGAATCAAATTATCACTGGAAATGATCAATTTCTTCTAAAAATGTATAATGAAAAGAAAATCTAGTGTTTTTAAGTGGATACCGATCATTTCCAACAGTAATTCAATGCGTATTCACCATGAATTGATGGATGAATCCCACCAGCTGAATCAGATTGCAAGGTACTACCTGTTCTGAGTGCTGATCTAATCACTTCTGCGTATCAATGCGCTGTTTACTTTCATGAATCAATTCAAGATTGAAACGAGTGGAATATTGATAGGAATGATCAGATTCTTATGAAAAGCATATAATAAAAAGAAAATCTAGTGTTTTTAGTGGATACCAAAAATGTTCTCACTCGTGACCGAGACAAATGGCTATTTTCGCTTGCGCAAGCGTTCGCGAAAAATAAACAATTGTCTCAGTCACTCATGAGATAATTTTCGGTATCCACTCAAAAACACTAGATATCCTCTATGTACCTTACATGATTAGCAGACAACCTCCTTCCCCTCCCCTGTTATGTGTAAGTACAAATTTTCATTTTTGCTTCAGAAACATAGCTTATGATCCCACATTGCAATAAGCTAAACAATCTTATTCCAGTGGGAGTGGGGTGGGGGGATGTCTTAAGTTATGTTTTGGAGACAAAAATTGAAAAAAGATTTTTAAAGGGGACTTGCTATAGGCCACTCTCTGGAGTGGATTGTATTATGGTATGGCTGTGTCCGTCTGTCTGTCCACCTGCCATCTGTCTGTCCATCCATTAGCTTTTAATTGTCCATGCAATAGCTCGAAAATGAAATGCACCATGGATCACGTTTTTGGGGAGATGTGGTGGATTAGTGATGAGGAATGTTCCTTTGGATAATCAGTTTTCTGCTTTCTCCAAGATTTTTATGAATTTTGAGCTTGTTAGTGCAATAACTTGAACAAACATTCTCCGATTTGACTAATATTTGCCATACAAGATTTTTGCAGTAATATTTCAAGGGGTTCAAAAACTGACCCAACCCAATTTTTCGTTACAGAGTTATGGGCCTTAATTAATTTTTGCGAATTCTGAATTTAATCAGCATTATAACTTGAACAAAGGTTCCAGATTTGACATCCGGCATATGATAGCCAAGGTTGTGGATATGCAACACTCTCTGATTGCCACCACAACTCGACGCCTGTTTCTCCGATGTGCACCTCTTGTTTTGTGGTGGATTAATGGTGACTAGAGGAAGGTTCCTTTTGATAATCAGTTTCCTGATGCATTTCCTAATGCATTTCATTTTTAACTCAAGTTGACAGTGTCAAGTATGAGGTATTGGGATGGGTTGCGATCTGTTGTCTGTCTGTATGTCCATATGTCGGTACATTCCTCTGTCCATCCACAATTCCTTTAGCACACCCTACAGGCAGCAGTTCTCACTTGATCAGTTCCAAATTTCATATGTAGTTTGGGGCAATGTCTAGATGGGAGCTATTGAATTTTTCTGAATTTTGTTGAAAAACATGGCTGCCAGCAGATTTGGCATATAAATTGTCAACAGTTCCATTGGCACACAGTTTCATTGAAAAGGATGGCCACCAGTGGCCATCTTGAATTTTCATGTAAATTATTAACAATTCTATTAGCACACTCTACAGGCGGCATCTCTCAACCAGTCTTTTTCAAATTTCATTCTAGCTTTGGTGTGATGTCAAGATGGGAGCTATCAAATTTTTATGCACCTGAAAATTTTTTGGGGGGCATATAGTGTCGGTCTGTCTGTCCATCAGGAAGATTTTCATGTCCACTTCATAACTCAGAGATGCTTCGTTGGATTTTGTTGAAACTTGGCATACATGTTGCTTATGGGGAGATGATGTGTCACACACAAATTTTTTTTTGTTCAATGGAGGTCAAGATCACAGATCAAAGGCATAGTCTTGTTCTGAATTTCATTAAAAAACATGACTCCCGGTGGCGATCTTGAATTTGGCATGCAAATTGTCAACAATTCTATTAGTACACACTACCGGCCGCATCCCTCACCCGATCTTTTTCAGATTTCATATGTAGCATTGGTGTGATGTCTTTTCTGTAGAAACTTGAGTGAATCACTTGGCATTACTGGAACTTTCCCTTCAGTCCAGTCCCTTCTTGGAGAAGTTGAGCTGCAGTGTCATTGACACTTTCATTCTAGTTCTTGTACATTAAGATGCATTTGAAATGTATGAGGTATATTTTGCCATGCAAAATGACTGAATTTAATGATAATGTGCTACACGACATTGACTCCTTCTTCAAAGCCAACAAAGGTTTAGTGACGCTTTGACATTTTCGGGTCAATGTACTCAGTGTGAAATTGTCTCTTGGCAGATTTGTTAACAACATTAACAACTTTACCATTGGATGTTTATTGCACTTTGGAATGAAATTAATGCAATGACCTTAACAGGATTTTCGAGGCATGCTCTTGATCGCTCACTGGTTTTGAAATCTGCATGCACCATGGTACACAAGTGTCATAGCGCCTCAAAATCAAAGGACTGGAATAGAGCTGGCCAGATATGGCTGTTAATTTATGGAATGGGTGAACAGTTTCAGTGACCTGATCTGTTTGGAACAGGAGCTAATTTGTTAACCTCTTTACTTTTGCTGACGGAAGGCTGTTATGAAATACAGTGTTGCAAGAGGCTGCCAAAGCCCTTTCTAACAGTATCCCATATAACAGCAGTTCATCAGCTATCTCAAAGACACTTCTGGAATGATTTCACCTTTTATACAGTTGTATAATCAGAGCATATTATGGTATTGTATTGTCCATCCATCCGTCCATCTGTCACTGTCTCTCCATTCTTCAATTCACTTTTTGGTTTCTTATCAACCTACCTCAATTGTTTACAACAGGCTTACACTACAGTGGAAGAACCTAACTCGGATAAAATACTCTCTATTTTAATCTTTCCCAAGATTTGGGAAAGAAAAGTGGTGTAAAAACACCACGAAAAAATAAGCCAAAACTGGGCCGAGCACCATCGGCGCACACCCAGTATGGGACGCTCTTCCATAGTACAAATCCACGACTTCCGTAACAGTGCGCAATGCATCAGTTCGTCATTCTTTTTCTATCCGAAGCACGAGCAGGATGTGTTTCCGCCATATGCATTATGAAACAGTGATAATTCAACTCGTGGATAATGGTTTTCCTGTGACTGGAATTATGGATCTGAAGATCGTATAATAACAGGACTGTGTTTTATATATTCTTGTTTATATTTTCAACCACATTCTCATTGTTTATTAATTACTATTCCGTTTTCGCGAATGTTTTGCGACATCGTGTCATCGCGATTCGACATTGAATTTTTTCGGTTGATAAAAAATTTTATTGGAGTAGGTGTCGGCCGTCTGGGTTCTGCCACCTTTTCTCGTAGTTGAGGGTGTTCTTCTACTTTCTGTTACTGTTGAGTTCACCTTTTTCTTGTACTGCTCTCACCTCTGTTCTTTCCAGTTCGGTTCCTTTAGGGCAATTTCTTTTGCCCTCGCCATTGGTGCGTTCTCATGTCCGTTTCGTCCGCACCCGCAGGTGGTGTGGAATGCAGTCGTTTCGGGAGCCTCCCGACTCGACCACGTCTGGTGTGAGTTTACCCCCTCCGTGGGGGATGTGCAGCTCCTCCCGCACCAGCGGGGGGGGGGGGGGGGGGCTGTCATTTTGGGGCCCCCCGACTCGACCACGTCTGGTGTGAGTTTGCCCCCTTCCGTGGGGGATGTGCAGCTCCTCCTGCTCCCGTGGGGGGTGGTGAACGCTTTCGTTTCGGGTCGCCCGATTCGACCACGTCTGATGAGAATTGCTCCTCCTCCGTGGGGGATGTGCAGCTCCTCCCGCACCAGCGGGGGGTGGGGACCGCTGTCGTTTCGGGGCTTCCCGATTCGACCATGTCTGGTGAGAGTTATTCCCCTTCCATGGGGAATGTGCAGTGTTTTACCGTGGTGGATACTGCGGGAGCTGTTGGTTTTCTGGTGTAGAGATGCCTGGTTCCGGGACTATGCACCCTCTCCTGTCGACATCTGAGGCTGTCACTAGGGTTGTGACTCCTCCTTTGGAGGCCGAGCTTGGTGGCTCTCTCCGCTTTTCCGCCAGTTCCAACAGCTCCCGTCGTATCTGCTGCTACTGCTGTTCTGTCTATAACGTCATTGGGCACCGTTTTTAGCCGGCCTTGGCTTCTCCCTGCCAGGGTCTGCAGGGATGTCTGTAGTGTGGTTGTGGGGTTTTGGCCTCAGCCTTCCCAGACTTCCACTCGGCGAAGTCAAATGGGGCTGCCGACTGAATCCCATACTGTGTCCTCTCAGCCATTGAGCTTAGTAGTTTTATACCTGCAGTGGTCTGCTGCGGTGTCTGGTTGTGTAGACGTGGGGGTATCGGCCTCAGCCTTCCCTGACTTCAACTCGGCGAAGTTGGAAGTGGCTGCCGGCCGGACCCTCTCCTGTGGTCTCTGCGCCGTCGAGCACCACAGTTGTCATTGGATTCGGTTGTTCTTACTGGGACACTATGAACTCCTTGGCATTTCCATCCACTCATTCTGGCCACACGACCAGTTTTGGGGGTCCAACGTCTTTTGTGCAGCCTGGACCTTCTGCCCTGCAGAGGTCAGCGGTGACTCTCATGAGTTCCTGGTATGTTGATCCTCGGGGTGTGTCACACCCCTATACACGTCTGCCTTCAGACGTTTTCGGCTGCCGCCCGTCGTCCCACGTCGGGTCTTTTGGAGGATCGTGACCCTTCGCTGGTTCAGAGGGTCAGAGGTGAAGCCACTTTGCCGGTTCGTTCCCCTGTCGAACCAGCCAGTACGGGCAGTGAGCTTAGGGAGGCCCTCTCCTTTCTCACTCAGGTTCTGTCAGCGAGCCTTCCTGTTGCTTCCAGCGAGGCAACGAGTGGTTTCCAGGCACCTCCTATGGCGCCGCCTCCCGGGATTGGAAACAGGCCGCTTTCTGATCCCCTGGTGTTCCGACACCATGGGAGGCGTCGGCTGGTTTGCCCACGATGGGCTATGTGTCTTCCGACTCAGGGGAAGAGTCAGACATGCTTGATGTCGAGAGCCAGCAGTCTTCGGACTTAGGGGCAGCTCTTGATTTTGTGTTTGGGTTCCTTCCGGATCTCAAACCATCGACAGTGTCAGCCAGGCCGCGATCATCGGTCGCACGGCAACAGTCTATGGAACAACCTGCTTCTGGGCGTCTTCGACCGTGCCCTTCGGTACAGTTGGTTGAAGCATTTTCAGCCTTGGACTCCAAGCTAAGTTCCAAGGCTATGAAGGCTCCGTTCTTCACCAGGGTTGACACCTTTTTGCCTCCGGCGCGTTATCGTTCCTACGATTCCGCCAATCCGTTGGTCTACCAGACTTTGACGGTTTTGGATCAGGACTCCAATTCCCTCGGGCTTTCCAAGTCCAAGTCTGCCGTCATTCCGATGACGACTCTGGAGTCCACATTGGGCTTATCAAGAGAGATGCTTGGTATGCTTTCTCTCTCCGATCACGTCGTCTCAGCTTTTGCTGCTTATCTGCCTTCAGATAAGTTTGACGAGGTACAGGCTCCTTTGCGTGTGCTGTCCAAGGCGCTCATGCATCTTACTCACACGCATGCCTGTAACACGGCTAATCTGGAATTAGTTCGAAGGGACTCTGTGCGGGACACAGGCCAATCCCTTCCTGAGGAGCAGTACGCTACTCTTCGATCTGCTTTTTTGGCAGGTCCGCAACTTTTCCATGATTCTGTGTTGACGGTCCGGATGGGGTCCTACGTCATTCCAACGATCAGCTGCTGTTTCTTCAGCTTGATCAGCCTTCTAGGGTAGGCACGGGCCGTTCCAAGCCTAACAAGTACCCTCTGCTTCCTCTGCGAAGCAAAAGGGGCTGATCCTTCTGCCACCGCTTCTACTTCTTACTCAAGGGGTAAGGGTAAGCGTCGGCAGTCTTGAGGGAACTCCCAGGATTCTTCATTCAGTAGAGGTGTTTTCTCCTCTCACGAGCCTCGTCGGGGTTCACAATGAAGGTCCTCACCTCGACTCGTCCCAGGTTGGAGGAAGGATAGCAGAGTTCGCAGACCGTGGGCCACCATCACATCCGATCCTTGGATGTTAGATGTTGTTTGGTCCGGGCTGCGAATATCCTTCCGACGGCACTCCACTCTGTCCGGGGTGCCTTTTCCAACCACAGTTCCTTCAGACATTTTACGTCGGGAACTTTTGTCCATGGAGGTAGACAATCTCCTGACAAAGGGGGCGATTGAGGTCATCAAGAACATTAGGTCGGTGGGTTTCTATTCCCGTCTGTTCTTGGTGCCGAAGAAGGACGGCCGACTCCGAACGGTTCTCGATCTGAGTTTCCTGAACCAGTCTATCATTGCTCCCAAGTTCAGCATGGAGACTTTCAGGTCGGTCCTCCGTTCAATTCACCAGGGAGATTTCGCTTCCAGCTTCGACCTGCGAGACGCTTACTTTCACGTTCTGATTCATTGGGCATTACGGAAGTATCTCAGGTTCATTTTTCTGGGGCAAGTTTACCAGTTCAAGGCCATGCCTTTCGGCCTCAACCTGGTTCCTTGGTCCTTCACCAGACTGATGTCGCATGTGATAGCTTTCCATCGCACACAGTCCAGGGTGACTACTTCGGCATATCTGGACGATATCCTCCAGGGGCATTCCAATGCTGCCTTCCTGGAGTCGGATGTCGCCACTCTGTTGAGCTTGCTCACGTCGCTACGTTTCAGAGTCAACGAGGAGAAGTCGGACCTGGTCCTTTCTCAGTCGTTTTATCATCTGGGGATGGCTTTCCGCACACAATTCAATTTGGTGGCGGTTCCCCAGGCCAAGGCTGTGATTCTCTCAGCTTTTGCTCCGACTCTGTCCCAGTCCACATCTGCGACGGCTCGGAGTTTTCTCCGGCTACTCGGTCTCTGCTGTTCGGTGACGGATCTCATTCCTCTAGGTCGGCTGCGTGTCAGACCTCTCCAACACTTTCTGCTCAGTCGTTGGAGGCCGAATGTAGATTTTCTGGATCTGGTGCTTCAGTTTCCAGACTATCTTTATCCTCACCTTCTCCTCTGGGTGGATGTCCAGTGGCTTTCGCTGGGTGTTCCGTTGGACTTACCCACGTCCGATCGCGTTCTGACGGCAGATGCCAGCGATCTCGGATGGGGTGCGACGTTGGATCCTCTAGGTGTTTCCATTCACGGGATGGTGGACCAGGATCATGCAGCTCTACACATCAACCAGAAGGAGCTTCTTACTCTTCTTCTGCGTTTTAGGCAGTGGATCCCTCACCTGTCGAATCGCCAGGTCCTTCTGTTGTCCGACCATTCGACGGTGGTTGCTTACATTCGGAACCAGGGCGGCACGCACTCTGTTCCAATGTACGAATTGGCTTGGGATCTTATACTGCTCGCTCAGGATGTCCACGCCAGGGTGGCTGTTCCTCACATTCCCGGTCGCCTGAACGTCCTAGCCGACTCCCTGTCCCGTCGGTGCAGGGTCATTTCCACCAGGTGGATGCTCCACATGGCAGGTTCCATCGATCTCTTGTGACTAGTTGGAACCATCCGGTGGACACTTTCGTGTCCCCGTGTCCAGATGCTCTGGCTTTCGCCGTGGACGCAGTGGCCCTCCTTTGGGATGGTCTTGTCGGCTACGCCTTCCTACCAGTTCCGATTCCGCCTCAGGTTTTCACCCAGATATGAACCTGCAGTCGTCGAATCCTTTCGATCACACCCGTCGCTTCGGTGGGTGTGGATCAATCTGCTCTGCTCTCTGTTAGTGGCGATTCCGGCATGTCTCCCTCTACCTCGCAACTTTCTTTGCCAAAGTCGCCCGGGAGGTTTTCAAGTTGACCCGACTTCATTGTGCCTTCGCACATGTCTTTTATCGGGTCCTGTCTCCTCCGTAGTGGTTTTTCGAGACACGCAGTGGAGTTGCTTTTCTTCAAGGAGGCACTCACTCCACTGGTTTAGCCTCTGTGGCTAAGTGGAAGGTTCTTCTGTCAATGGTGTGCGATCACTCTGTTGCTTCTGTCACTCCTTCGATCAAACTGCTTGCGGAGTTTTCTGGTATATGTTTGTTTCTGGGGGTCTCCAGCAATGGGTACTTGTCCATGCTTCGGAGACATTTTTTCCTATGTGATACCGCATTGTTTCGACACTCATCCTTGCCTCTCCAAGCTTGTTCAGCTCTTTTCCTTGAAAAGGCCTAGGACTTTGCAGTTTACTCCAAGATGGTCACTTTCTTGGGCGCTGCTCTGCTTGGGGGTGGGGGGCATTCACGCCTTTATCCTGGATGAATATGCATTTTCCCACATGCCAGATCTCTCCTGCATCCATTTCTTGATGGACTTGTCTTGCTATTCGTGCAGCTTCCGCTCGTCTAGCTGCTGGTGATTGTATTACCAATTGTTTTTTCTGCCACGAGGTGCGTGCATTGTCTTCCTCTTTTAATAACTCTGTCATGTTGTCGGATGACTGATGTTATACTGGCAGCCTTCTGGAGAAATGCTACATTCTCCTTTTCTCTGCGACAGTTGCAGGAGCCGACAGGGATCCTTGGGGCCCTCTTTCTTCGGCTCAGGATGTTGTCTATCCAAGCTTTTCAGCTTTTCTCAGGGTCGGTTCCAGCTTTGTGCTGTTACTGGCCTTTCTGTCTGTGCGTCGCACTTCACCATACGCCTCATCTTTCATTGGCTTTTCTAATGTTTGTGATGCTATGGTTTGATAGGCCTAGGGATATCTTCCTCTGTCCACGGTCCCAGTGCTATTGAGTTATGTGTGGGTTGGTTATGTGATTCCCTCCAGCCTTTTGTCTATTCAGCCTGTTGTAAACAATTGAGGTAGGTTGATAAGAAGTATAAATTTTATAGTAAATTTCCTTTCTTATTATACCTACCGAAATTGTTTAGATGGAGGCCCTCCTGTCTTCTTATTCGGGTAAGAATCCTTCCTCCCCGCTGATCACATAACTCCTGTGTTGTTCGGAATCAAAAGAATGATGAATTGATGCATTGTGCACTGTTACGGAAGTCGTGGATTTGTATTATGGAAGAGCGTCCCATACTGGGTGTGCGCCGATGGTGCTCGGCCCAGTTTTGGCTTATTTTTTCGTGGTGTTTTTACACCACTTTTCTTTCCCAAATCTTGGGAAAGATTAAAATAGAGAGTATTTTATCCGAGTTAGGTTCTTCCACTGTAGTGCAAGCCTGTTGTAAACAATTTCGGTACGTATAATAAGAAAGGAAATTTACTATAAAATTTATACTTCTGTAAACTTTTGTTATAATTGTCACATCCAATCCATATTATCCACAGAAAATGCAGATCAAGTTCAAATTTGAGGTTCATCTAATATTTCATTTGAAATTATTGCCCTTCGTTGTCTTGAATTTTCATGATTTATAGTTTCTGTATGATAACTCCAGCTGTACTCAATATAGCCAATCCATATTTTTACACAACAACCAATGGCCCAGACTTAGCTGATGCTAACTCAAAAATATCCAGGGCCAAACACAAATTTTGCCCCCCAATCCCCAAAATTTGCATGTAAAACCGAAAATTTGATGTCCTATGTGGGCCTCCATACATTTGACATCTGCACATGTGCAGTGTCCAGGAAGCACCGAAATTAGCGCCAAGTATCGTTCCTTGTTTGGCCCTCAGTCAGATAACAACAAACTGACTTGTGTGCTTTTAAATCTCAGTTTTAATGATGCCAGACGCAGAGCAATGGTGATAATGGTGGATCAAAGGACAGAATAGGATGATGGAAGGAAGAAACAGTGGTTTTAAGTGTTCAGACCTGTAACTTTATAATTTTGTGGCAAAGTTATTTCATGTTTCCCAATTTTGGGACATGGGCCTGATGTCCTCATTCTTGCTAATGATTTTGCCACTGTTTGTTAAGTGGTTCCTTCCCTATCCTTCCATGAAGCCCCCCCAGTTAAACTCCCATGCTTTTTGGCTTTTTTCATTGAAATTTTTTTGTAAATTTCTTGGGAGTTTAACGTGTTTCACAGAATGTTTATTCTGTATATCCCCATGGTTACGTCCTCACCCTAGGGGTGTTTAGGCGTCTTTGGTCATGCATCATCCATCCGATGTATCATATTTTCTTCTAATGAAGATCTTGCTTTGCATCGGATATTTTAAAATCAGTTACTGACTTCGAGCCATGTTGTTCAGTGCTTGGAGTCTTGTTTCCGGTTTTCATTTGATGTTGTTCACATTGACAACGCTTTCCTCATACATGTAGTTTCCTGTGAATTAACTATGTTAGGACTATTATAAGATACTTTATATATTTCGGTAGTGTAGCTTTCATTCTTGGAGAAGAAAAAAATTTTTTGTCCACACTTAGGCTCTATCGGGATCCATTTGGGCTCATCGTTCCCTTTGGGAACTTGGGCTCATGTCCAAATTTTTTCGAAATTTTTTATCATTATAAATTATTTTTCGAATTATTATTTTAATTAATATTATTATGTATCTTTTTCAGATATTTATTGGGAGTTGGTGCGAGTACTGTTGACTTTTATTTATTCAAAATGACAGCTTTTTGCTCAAATTGTAACTCGAGGAAGTCTTCCTCTGATTCATATGATAATTGTATCAGTTGTAGTCAGTGTACTCGCACTAATTCCTGTGCAACTTGTGTCAATTGGGATGACAAACGTTGGAGACGTGTGTCACAGTACGTTGTTAGCGGCGAGAGGACAGTGCCGGTCCTCTCGCCACAGAGTCACTCGAGTTTTTCAGTTTCTATTTCAGAGGAACAAGAACATGGTGATGTTTACGTGACGCTGTCAGGAAGTGTGCATCCGTTGTCGCAATTAGATAGTCAGTCAGAGCTAGCGGCTAAAGTGCTCTTAAATATTAGACAGAGCAATAAACCACACGCCGGTGGTTTCAGATCCCTGTTGCCAGCTAGCTCGACCGGTGAAGCGGTGGACACCGGGTGTGTTCGTTGTGCGCGAGGAGAAAAAAAAGGGTAGAGCGAGCACTATAATATATGAACAGGCTCACCCGGCGACAACGGAAAAGAAGAAGCCGGCAAGTTCGACAGTAAGCTTGGCGAGGTCTGACAGGACCTCGAGCGAGAGGGTCTCCTCTCTTTCACAACAACATCTGGGGCCAGATGTTGTAGTTCGGAACTTGCATCAGTCGGAGCTTACGTCCATGCCTCCTGTCCAGGACGCTCTGTCAAATATACAGCCAGGGTCGGCTATAATTACGGCTTCTTCTACATTTACTAAGCACACACGACTGCACCTTGGCTACGTGACTTCGGATATCCAGCTTGCATCGCCGAGAAAGGACCTCTCTTCGTCTAGAAAGTCACACCATCCTGTAGCCAAGGAAACGAGGCCTCGTTCGTTGGGACGTCTGCAGAAAAGAGCCATCTCGGACACACTGTCCCAGGAGCAGCCAGCGGCCAAGCAACAAAAGACCGCTACTCCTCAGGCCTCCGTAATGGACTTGCTGTCGCAAATTGCGCAGCTTATCACAGCATCCCAGCAGGTACAGGAGCAACCTACGGCAGCCTCAGAACACGAGCTGTTGGATGACGCTGGGTCGGTCCAGTCATCTGCGTGCTCAGATGCTGATGACCGTGAGTCTTATCTGATTCCGTCGGATGGTGAAAAGGATTTGAAGGAAAATGACCCTTCCCTTTCGGAACAACATATGGTAGCGATGGATTTAATCCATCAATACTTTCCAGATTTTGTTCCTGAGAATCAGACTGCTGCGAAAACTGATAAGAAGCTGCTTGCGTCGTTAGACGCTGACTATATCCAGTTAAAGGAGGAGGTCCTTTCCTTTCCGGTGCAGTCTGAACTGGTGTCACAGACTTTTGCTCTTCTTAACAACGCCATATTTAATCTTTCAAGTCGAAAGAAAAAAGGCAGCTTTTTATCTTCATCTTCCATATGTCTACCGTTCATTGGACCACGTCCATTTAAAACGGTAGGGGAAGGTGTTCAGAGAGTTCCTCTCCATTTGGATGAGCAGGCTGAGGACCTAGATATGTCTTTACCTCCGTCATTCACAATTCGCTCGAACACAATTGAGACCGCAATTTCTTCTAACAGAGCGAATCTAGACGCAGTATCTTACGCAGTTCACCTTACGAGCGCTATGGCGCAACGTCACAATGGGAAGGAATTTGAGGACGTTTGTACCTCTTTACGAGTTCTTTTCAGGGCTATAATGTTTACCACGTATAACTCCGCCTTAACAGTGTCTAATTTGGAGTTAATTAGACGTGATGGAGACCAAGCTACAAAGAAAGCATCTAATACTCTGCTACTGAAGTCAGCGTCAAATAAACCTGCACCAGCAGAGAAGAATAAAGGAGGAGGTTCGGGACAAAAATCGTCCAGAGGGAACTCCTGGCGAGGATATAAAAGATCCTCATATAATTCCTCTCAAAATCGTCAATTTAATGCCTCAGGTCGGGGGCGTGGGTTTGGCCGAGGCAACCGGTCAGACGCCCCTTAAGCTGGTGGGTCGAGGCTCATCACGAGGAGGATGTGGTTTCTCCTCTCGCAGGTCCTACAGGTGAAGGTCAGGACCTCTATTACGTTCCAGTTGGCAGAAGGTTATCAAGATTCGGGAGAAACTGGATAACTATTACGGAAGATCGGTGGGTGAGAAGTGTTGTCTCGGATCGCCTAAGGCTATCGTTCCGAGCAAAACCACCGCTAACACGAAGTCTGCACTGGACTCAACTTCTGCCAAATCCTGTAAAAAGAGAGTCTCTCCTATCGGAGGTAAAGTCTCTCCTGGAAAAGGAAGCAATAGAGGTCTTAGAGAACCAATAGTCTCTAGGTTTCTACAGTCGCCTGTTCCTCGTACCAAAGCCAGACGGCTCGTTCCGACCGGTAATAGACATGAGCTGGATAAACAAACTTATCGTAGCTCCAAAGTTTTGTATGGAGACCATTCGGTCAGTAAGGGCGAGCATACGAGTGAACGACTATGCGGCAAGCATAGATCTAAAAGATGCGTACTTTCATGTCCTGGTACATCCAGCATTCAGAAAGTACCTGCGGTTCACCCTTCAAGGGATAGTATATCAGTTCCGAGCAATGTGCTTCGGTCTGAATCTAGCACCCTGGGCGTTCACGCCAATAATGAACTCGTTAATGTCTTATTTCCGGGCTACCTGTTTGATGTTCTCACACTGCAGCCCGTCACTATTAAGGGCTATAGGTCTATGTTATCGGACACTTATACCCATCATGATAGCTTGGCGATTGGATCTAATGCTTCATTATCCAAACTAGTTAGAAATTTCTCTATAAATAGAACTAGAACTCTCAGATTAATTCCGAAGTGGAATTTAGCTTGGGTTTTGTTGAAGCTTGAAGAAGCTCCGTTTGAGCCGTTAGACGTTGTAGAGTTCAAATTCATGACCTATAAAACAGCATTTCTCTTAGCCTTTGCATCCGCTAGAAGAGTTAGTGAACTCCATGCTTTATCTGTTGACGAATCTCACTACTGTAGTGTTGGAAATACCATCACTTTAACTACACAAGTGGGATTTTTGGCTAAGAATCAAGTTCTAAATTTACGGCCTGAGCCTATTATCATAAAGGCTCTGTCGTCTACGGACAACTGTAGACCATTGCTGTGTCCAATCAGGGCTATGCGCATATATAAACGTCAATCAGAGTTTATTAGAAAAGGAAGAAAACGCTTCTTTTATCATTAATTCCTAACAGAAAAGATATATCTGTTCAATCTATTGCTAGATGGATTCAGTTGGCAATACTTATTGCACATGGAAATCTATCTTCTGATCAGTGTTCTGTAAATAACATATCAGCACATGAAGTTAGAGCACTGTCCACTTCGTGGGCCTATTCTAACAGTATAGCCGTTACTGATCTTATGAAAGCTTTCTACATTTACTAAGTTTTACCTTAGAGATATAGAGTCCATCTCTGGCAACCTTAGGTATTTAGGTCCCTTATCTGTTGCTCAGAATGTTGTCCACTAAAAGATTACAGCTATAGTTATTGAGGCTTTTTGTTCCAGCAGTTACGCTGTTCCGCTGCCCTCTTCGTTCTGCAGTTATGTCATCCAGAACAAAGGGGGGGGGGGGGGGGGGACATTTTTCCCTTAATATCATCTGGCTTTATAGTGAAAAGCAAGGGAAGACCTCCGGTGTCAGTAGTTCCAAGTCGGTACTGGGATGGTTTTAATGTGTAGCTCAGTGGAAGCAATAATTATGTCTCATTTATGTCATATTTTTAAAGTGTAGCTCAGTGTGAAACATTGTATATGTCACGTGTCAAACGAGCGTTAATATGCAATCCTCAGACACTTTTAAATGAGTATAAAGAGTCTCATTCTCTGGACTATCGTTATATATTGGCTTCCCTTCATGGAATTAGCATAATGGGTTATGCTGGCACTAAAATGGAGAATTATATATTACTAGTGGGTGATACCCGGCATTGCACGGGGGAATTTGGTTATATCAGCTGTTTTAGAAATAGTCGGTCAAGGTCACCAATTTCAAGGTCAAGGTCACTCACATGGGCAGTCAAAATGAACGATGGGTCAACAGAACCGCACGTATGAAATTTTAGCCCAATCGGCCCAGGCGTTTTCGAAATAAAAGGTCATTGTTGGTGTTATGTCTTTCTTATTTCGTGTAAATGAGAAAGACATATGTAATTCTGTTCTCTCCTATTCTCCTGTAGGAGATATCCTTTTAGAAGTGATTGAGTAATTGGATTTTCCTTTATGTCCTAGGCCCTTTAACCTATTTACTATTCAGCTAAGTCTGGGCCATTGGTTGTTGTGTAAAAATATTATAAATTCATAGTAATTTGTATATTTTTATACTTACCAATGGCCCAGACGGGGATGACCTTCCCATGAGTGGGCACTCATACCTCCCCACTGATTATAACATTTAGCAGGCACTGTAGAAAGAATGACACTTGGCGCCAATTTCGGTGCTTCCTGGACACTGCACATGTGCAGATGTCAAATGTATGGAGGGCCACATAGGACATCAAAGTTTTGGTTTAACATGCAAATTTTGGGGATTGGGGGGCAAAATTTGCATTTGGCCCTGGATATTTTTGAGTTAGCACCAGCTAAGTCTGGGCCATTGGTAAGTATAAAAATATACAAATTACTATGAATTTATAATTTTTTGCATACCACCTTATGACTAAAGTAAATGGCAGATCAAGTTTGATTTTGACATTTGTGCATAGAGTTGCACCTTATTTTCTTAGAATTTCCTTGATTTTAGGTCATGATTTGTGGTTTCCAAATTATAACTCCAGCTATACTCGACTAGCCAATCCATTTTTGGCCTACTAAGTCGAGTGAAAGGCAGATCAAGTTTGCTTTCGACATTAGTTGTCTGGCAGAATTTCATTTCAGTTCCAAGCAGAGATACCCCTGGCAGCAATAATCATGGATCAGAATCACAGCTACACAAGATCATCAACTATTTCATCCACACCTACCAGTATGACAGGAATGTTATTCTACTATTGATAATGTCAGCACAGGATGCATGGACATAGATCCTGCCCAACTGCTAGAAGTCATGAATCGAGATCATCATCAAATTAAGAAGACCCTCATCTTATCTATGCTGTAACTAGCATGAAGGTTGACAACACAAGACTTCTATGAAGCTCAGATTTCGTTTGAGTATAGGTAACCACGAATCGACACAACTAGATCTATATCATCTCTATCGACCATGGCTGCTATATAAGATGATGTTCTACACTCAGACGGAATCTATTTACACTCCCAAGAAAACTAGATTCTGCTTGATAGCAGTGGATATGGTCATACTATCATCATGAATATTAATTATCATACTGTCTTCTCCATGAAAATTATGGAACGAATAGCACATCTCTATGAAATCTATATGATGCTTTACGGCGTGCACATTTTGCTCTACAACAAATTCTTTTGGATCGACAATATCTGATCCATATCATCTATCTTGTCCTTGGCTTCTACAAAGTTTTTATAGTGGAACCCTTCTAACTGAATAGCCACTTTGCCAATGAAAATTATTCAATTAACAAGAGTATTCAATTAACAGGGATTGTGCCACTTTCCTGTATTCTAGAGATAAACTTCACATTTATTCTACTATGTCTTGTTTGACAGAGCTCCATGAGCTCTGTCAAACAAGATATAATAGATTAATTGCCTGTATTGGATGTACTAAGGCCAAATAGGTCTATAAACAAAGAAAAAGTGGGGACAGTCAGGATAATTTCTCAACAGGTTGCAAGACTTTTTGTTCAATTAACAGGAGTTTACTCTATAACCTATATTCAGTTAACAGGTCAAATTTGTGCTGGAAGTATGGTAAATGGTTTTGTGTTGTGAAATTATTTTCAGTTAACAAAGTTATTGAGTTAAGAGATACCCGGTTAAGTGGAATCCACTGTATCTTGAAGCTCTGATGGAATCCAGATACACATTACAAAGCCTAGATTATTCTCAGAAGCAAGTAGTCACGGATTAATAACATCAGATCTGTGATAACAGAAGGCTCTTCCTTTCACTTGACTGTGAGTACTATGAAGGTGAATACAATTAGTACCACAGCCAGTCTGAAGTCTTGATGTTCATCTATAGTCGATTTAGATAGAACTTTTCTCCTAACTTACTTTTATTTCATCTGCAGAAATAGGAGTGACTCGATAGATCAGCAATCTTAACGCAAACGTTATACATCTACAGCCACCAATACTCTCTAGTTTAGTTCCTTTAACCACCACAAGCTAATTGCTCCTATCAGGATGAATGTTCACCTTCATGAAGGAACAATAGGGGCTGAGTGGTCCTTACCTACAGTACAGCCACTATGGACTGGTCACTTTCCATGGGTTGGCAATATTTTGACTGATGCAATAATATTAGCTTCCAAACACTAATTACAGGAATAATCATCAAAAATTTAATTTATGAAGAACCAGGTATAACCCGGTGCCTCATTAACCCCCTGCACACTGATGTCGAAATATCTAAAGTTCAGGGTGCACATTTTTCCCATAATGCAACTAGAAATTTAACCAATTCAATCTTGTTTGACAGAGCTCAGTGAGCTCTGTCAAACAAGATTGAATTGGTTAAATTCACAGTTGCATTATGGGAGAAGTGGCTACTTGAAATCTGGATATTTTGACTTCAGTGTGCAGGGGGTTAACCCATTACCCAACATATTGGCAAAATCCAGCCAGCGTTATTCCAAAAAATCGCCAAAAATTTTTATTATATTTTCATTTTTTGTCTCAAAAACATGGGTTATGACCCCTCTTTGAAACGGGCTCATCGAGCTCGTTCCAACGAGTGGGTCATAACCTATGTTTTTGAGACAAAAAATGAAAAAAAATAGGTATTCAAGAATTCTGTTTGCAGTTGGCATCTGCTTTTCATGTTAGGTAAAAGGTTAATTATAATTTTAATGATGATGATTTTTATGACCTGGTAAATACATGCATGGACATCACTGCCCACACATGGATTACAACCAGTCCATGGTGACTATACTGTATGTCAATGTACCTCCAGCCCCAAAACAAAGAACTGCTTGTAACACAGGCTTTTACCAAGGACAAATCTTCTGACAGTTTTTCACCTTAACAGTATGTATATTCACATATTCATCACCTCTAACACCGAATTTATCCCTGGATCATTTGTTTTGACATCCTGCATCAGAATATTCCACCTACACTCAAGCCTATGTATTCGGTGAAAAGAAGATCAGTGTGTATTGTCGTTCATTCATCTTTAGCTATGTTCTCCACCTTATTAGAGCAGATACACTTCTTATTTGGAAATTCTATTGACATCTTTTGGTGAGAGCCCATGTTTTATAAATGCCTCTCATTTTGGATGATGACCCTATTACAACTCTAAATATCTCTCTGGAAGTTGATTATGTGCCTTTTGTAGACTTCAGGGACTACCCCATGTCTCTTTCGGGATATGATATTTGATCTTTCAGTTGGACCATCTGGTAACAATCTTTCTTCAAGAGTATAGACTTTTCTATCCCTATGCAACAGCAGTTTAGTAAGGTATAGCTTTAACTTTGCTATTTATGCATGGCCACTGCAGTGTTCTGTGGTTATCCTAAGAGTTGTATGTATCACTCACCAGATAATCACCACCGTCAATCACTTTTTATACGCCCGTTTTGAAAAAACGGTTGTATTATGGTATACCGCTCTCCGTCTGTCCGTCCGGTCACATGTCGTACGATAACTCAAGAACGCTTTGAGAGATTTTCAGGATTTTGGGGTAGGTGGTGTATATCGATGGAGGGAAGCTCCCTTTCATTTAGCGTCGCCGTTCGATTAGTCATTCCAGAGTTATGGGACTTTATTACTTAGAAAATTGTTGATTTTTTACACGTCGTACAATAACTCGAGAACGCTTTGATAGATTTTCGTGATTTTGGGGTAGGTGGTGTATATTGATGGAGGGAAGCTCCCTTTCATTTAGTGTCGCCGTTCGATTACTCATTCCAGAGTTATGGGACTTTATTATTTAGAAAATTGTTGATTTTTTACACGTCGTACGATAACTCGAGAACGCTTTGAGAGATTTTCGTGATTTTGGGGTAGGTGGTGTATATTGATGGAGGGAAGCTCCCTTTCATTTAGTGTCGCCGTTCGATTAGTCATTCCAGAGTTATGGGACTTTATTACTTAGAAAATTGTTGATTTTTTACACGTCGTACGATAACTCGAGAACGCTTTGAGAGATTTTCATGATTTTTTGGTAGGTGGTGTATGTTGATGGAGGGAAGCTCCCTTTCGTTTAGTGTCGCCATTCGGTAAGTCATTCCAGAGTTATGGGACTTTATTACTTAGAAAATTGTTGATAATTTTACACGTCGTACGATAATTCGAGAATGCTTTGAGCGATTTTCACGATTTTTTGGTAGGTGGTTTATGTTGATGGAAGGAAGCTCCCTTTCGGTTGGTGTCGCAGTTCGATTAGTCATTCCAGAGTTATGGGACATTATTTTTCACATGTCGAACAATAACTTGAAAATGCTTAGAGCAATTTTCATGATTTTTTGGTTGCAAGTATATGTTGATAGAAGGAATCTCCCTTTCAATTTGTGTCACTGTCCGATTTGTCATTCCAGAGTTATGGGACTTTATTCATCAAAATATAGGCAATTTTCCACATATTGGACTTAAAGCAATTTTCATGATTTTTTGGTGGCAAGTATATGTAACCTGACAAGTACACATGTATACTCATAGTGTGTGGTTCCCTCTTGTAATTAATAACGGGCGTATCATGCGCTCGTGGCGCAGCTGTTTATTCATCATCTAATAGAATCCTACTGTTCATTCGACTTGTTTCCATGTTGCAAGTGGCCATTCTTAATTATTCTCATGGTCAATTAATGAGACAATCAGACTCATTTTTGATCACACCCTCGTCCAGTGTTACGGGATTTCATTTTTGCTTAATGATAGACACTCCCTTAACCGAAGGAGATTTCTTACAACATCCTGCTGAAAAGGCTATTCTATACCTAGATTATCTTAAGCAGTTATTATCAGACTCTACTTGGTGGTTTAGTGGTAAACTGTTGGACTTCTATGCTTGAGGTCCTGAGTTCGATCCCTATCCGGGAAGACCAGTGTTGTGTCCTTGTGCAAGGCACTTTATTCTGGTTGCCTACATGTGGTCACGATGACGCCTTATACTGAGGTGTACTGCACGTCGATGGTACACATGTCTTCAACTGTTGTAACCCTGCTTGAGCAGAGCTTGAACAGAGTTAGAATGTTGAGGAGCTGACAGTTGCACGTCAATGCTTGGTGGTTCTCTCCAGGTACTCCGGCTTCCTCCACCTGTAAAACTGTCACGGTCACGATTAGCCATTGTGCATAAGTATGTGACCTTAAACACCAATAAAATAAATATCAGATTCTAGGAAAGGAGGAAGTTTTTTCCCCTTCAGTACGCCTAGACATGGGACCTTCTAATTAATATAACCTGGGTTGGGGTGGTTAGGGGGGGCGGGCAGGAGTTGGTGGAGGAGGATGGTGCTTGTTGGGTAAATTGAAATTTTTTTATGAGTTTTGAAGAATTTGAGATTTTAAACAAAGAGGAAAAAAGAAAAAAATTTAAAAATAAAAATTCCCCATTGGGTGGAATTAACATTGGTCATTCCATTTGAATTAGATCGGCACAATGCAAGACATACCCTGGACCAAGTAAATTATTTCATTTTTCTAAATGCTGTAAAAACTAGATATTGTACTGTTTGAACAGTCCACAGGCATGTTATGTGACGCCCAGCATTACTCTTTTTTTGCACAAAAACAATGAAAACTGTTGTTGCAGGATTGAAGAAAATGATGTTTTGTGTGATATAGTTTGACATTTGCTTGTCACTGTGTTGTGGTTCTCTGCAGATACTCTGACTGTCGAAAGTGATGTTTTGTGTGATATAGTTTGACAGTTGCTTGTCACTGTGTTGTGGCTCTCCACAGATGCTCTGGCTGTCGAAAGTATTGTTAAACACCAATAAAAAAAACAATCAGTCATCAAGTAATAAATCAATACCTTTCTCAAATAATAGAAATTACATTGTTTTAGTAATTGATTCCAGAAAATTTTTGCAGGCCCAGAGTAGATGCATAATGATTTCCATACAATTTTTAGCTCAACTTGACAAAGTCAAGCTGAGCTATTGCCATGACTTCTCGTCCATCGGCATACGTACATATGTTAGTACTTTAGTATGTTAGTACGTATGTCCACAATTTCCTTTGGCACACCTCACAGGTCGCATTTATGATAAGATCACTTTGAAACTTGGTATGCTTGTATAGGGTGACCTCTAAATGGGAGCTATCGATTTTCTTCAATTTCGGTCAAAAAATGTTGCCGCGGCCGACGTTTTTAGAATTTAGTTTAGTCAGAAGACCTCAATATTTCCCTTTGGCACACCCTACAGGGCACATTTATGATTGGATTGCAATGAAACCTGGTATGCTTGTTTAGGGTGACCTCTAGATGGGAGCTATCGATTTTCTTCAATTTCCATCAAAAAATGTTGCCGCAGCCAACGTTCTTAGAACTTAAATTAGTCAGACCTCAATGTTTCCCTTTGGCACACCCTACAGGGCACATTTATGATCGGATTGCTTTGAAACCTGATATGCTTGTTTAGGGAGACCTCTAGATGGGAACTATCGATTTTCTTCCATTTCCGTCAAGAAATGTTGCTGCGTCCAACGTTCTGAGAACTTAGTTTAGTCAGACCTCAATATTTCCCTTTGGCACACCCTACAGGGCACATTTATGACCGGATTGCTTTGAAACCTGGCATGCTTGTTTGGGGTTACCTCCAGATGGGAGCTATCGATTTTCTTCGATTTCCGTCAAAAAATGTTGCCACTGGCAATGATCTTCAATGCACTTAGTAAAAACTTAGTGCAGTTAAGCATCAATATTTCCCTTTGACACACCCTGCAGGGCACATTTATGATTGGATCGCTTGCAAACTTGGTGAGCTTGTGTGGGGTGACATTGATATGGGAGCTGTCGATTTTCTTCATTTCTCTCAAAAAATGTTGCCTATGACCATTGAACTTAGTCAGACCTCAATATTTTCCTTCAACACAGCCTTCAGGGCACATTTATGATCGGATCACTTTGAAATTTGGTATGTGTGTTCCGTGTGACCTCTAGATGTGAGCTATTGCTTTTTTTCATTTCCATAAAAATTTATTGTCGTTTTCACCAACCTTTGAACTTACTGCATTTGTGCATCAACTTAATCCTTTTGCACTCTCTGCAGGGTATATTTATGAATTTCTAGAAAAAACCCATTGCCACAAGCAATGACCTTCTACTTAGTGCATTTGTGCATTAACTGTTAGCAACAATCTTTCAATTTATTGCATTTGTGCGTCAACATTCTTTGACATGGCCTACAGGCCATATTTATCATAGGATTGTTTTTGAACTTGGTGTGCTCATTAGGCAAGAACTTTAGATAAGAGCTGTTGATAAGCATTCATTTCTGTGAAAAAAAGTTGCCATTTACAATAACCTCTGAACATACTGCATTTGTGTATCAACATTCTTCCTTTAGCCAGTCTTACAGTTTACATTTAAAAATGCATGGATTACTCTGACATTGTGCACACACAATGCTGTTATTTTGATATTTCATCAAATATCATTGGTACCAATAAACTTCAATTTTGCCATTTCATTTATAACTTACCAAGTTCAAGTTTGTCAAGTTGAGCTACATTGTCATTGACACTTTCATTTTGTTGAGTTTTAAAAATTTAACTTATCATTTGAAGTCAGTAGGTAGGCATCTATTTGGATCAGTCATTTGTTTGTTACAGCATTGTTTGTGCAATAACTTGATCAAGCAGACTTAGTTTATTGACATAGTATTTTTCTTCCATTTAACAATGGTTTGTCCAGTTTTTTTTTACTTACCAGAGGTATGGCCCTTAGTTTTTAAATTTGTCATGATTTTCAAACTATTAAAGCAAAAACTTGAACAAATATTAAAAAATTATTTGGAAAATGAGTTCCATCCTATTTTTCTTCTCTGAGTTATTGTCCTTAGTTTGTTTTTTCATTATATTATTTACTCTCCGTGGTTCACAGCCATTTTTGTTACATGAGTTTTTAGTTACGACATCTCAGTCAAGTTTCAAAATGAACTTTTAACCAATTTGTGTTATCAGAGTTATTACCATTCATTTGGCAAATTATTGCGATTTTGGGCCATTAGCATAATAACTCAGACAAAAGTTAATGAATTTTATATTACAATAAGTATATAATTTGTCTGTAATTATCTTAATAAATAATGTATAGCAGGAGTTAGTTATGATTTGTTTTATGTTACTATATATGGAACATTATACAAGCTTTAAAAATGCATTCAGAGAAACTGTATATGTTTTTCTATGTGAAAAGGAAAAAGAACTTCTTAAAGGTATAATGCTATTTATTTTTCTGTCTCTTTAAGAAGCATTCAGGATGAAACATTTATCATTGCCATGATTATGTTGATGTACGAAATGTCCTCACTCTTGTTTCTAAGGCAGTAGTTTGACTTGTTGAGATATAGCCTTACAAACAAGAGCTTGACTCTGATATAATATTTTCTGTACAAACAATCGTGATAATATGTATGATTTAGTTTTTGGAATGTGAGTCCACTGCTATCCCTTGATCAAGTTTGAAAACAAGTTTCATCTGTTTTTTCTTACTCAAGTCATGATACTTAGTTTATGGATTTCTCGATTTTAGCCGGTTTATTCCCAACAAGACGAATCCCAACAAGATGAATGTCAAAAATGGTCATTGCAACAAGACGAATACCAACAAGACAAATTTAATTAAATTGACCATATAACCCATTTATTTTTATGTTTTCCATCATATAATGCTAACTTGGCTTACTTTTGGACAAAGAGATTTCAGTTAACTGGTTGAGTAGTTGCATAATGATTTCCATACAATTACATTGGCAACATCCTCAGTATATGTAGTATTTCATATTATGTTACTGTAGAATTACTTTAGGATACATTGATTATTATTCCGGTAGTGTTGCACATAATATTTGGATTTTGTCCACACTTAGGCGCTATTGGGATGCCCTTGGGCTCATTATCTTCCCTTTGGGAACTTAGGCATTTTTTCAAAAATCTTTTTTATAAATTTTTTAATAGTTTGATTGTGATTATTCATATATCTTTATCATATATTTTGTTGTAGAGTTTGTAGGAGTGCTGTTGACTTTGTCTTTTGATTGTAATTATGAAAGCTTACTGCTCTAATTGCAAGGTGAGGAAGTCTTCCTTAGATTGACATGCTAGTTGCCTTGCCTGTAGTCGATACACTCCTGTGGATTCTTGTCCTACTGTGTACATTGGCATGACAGACATTGGAGACGGGTGTCGTGATGCGTTGTTGGCGGTGAGGTTCTCATGCCGGAATTCTCACCATAATATAATTCCATTTTTTAGTTTCTGTTTCAGAGGAACGTGAACATGGTGATGGTATTGTGACACCCATCGAGCAAATAGAGCTAGCTGCAAGTTGCTCATGAATATTAAGCAAGAGATAAGGCCTCTAGTTAGTGTTCTTAATCCCTTGCAAGCGGCTAGCTCGACTGGTGAAGTGGTTACTCCGTCATTGGGAGCCGTGACACCGGGTATGTCTGTTGCGGTCAAAGGAAGTGTAGATTTGGGTAGAGTGAGCACCTTAAAAATAAAAGCTCACCCAGCGACGACGTAAATAGGGAGGAAGTCAGCAAGTTTCTTGGTGGAAGGCTCGGCGAGGTCTGACAAGGCCACGGGTGGGAGATTTGTGTTTGGCCCTTGATAATATCGAGTTTGCACCAGCTAGTCTGGGCTATTGGTAAATATAAAGAATAAACAAATTACTTAAAATTTATTATTTTTATTAACTTGGGTAAAATATCAGATATAAACCACTTAATTTTTATTTTTTCAAGTTCGCATTGGTTATAAAAAGAGAGCATATGGTATCCAAAAGGACCATGCGGGAGGGCCTGAGAAACAGATTTTTTACTTTTTTATGTCTATTCTCATTTTATAATTTCATTTTATTACAGTATCGACAAGATCATGCATAGTACACATAAAATAGGTTATGCATTACCAAAGAGAACATTACCAAATCCTGTTGATATTGTTTTAGTTTATGCCCAGCTGGTAAGTAATTGTGATTATAATTTCTGAAAAATCGCCATTTATCATTTGTGAGGGTTGGAACCTTTACTAATGACAATTTCAGGATGACAGTTGTGGGGACTGCTAAATTGTAATTGGATAACTCTGTTAATTGATTATAACTTCAAATACAAAACCATTTACTACAAATTCAGTACAAAGTTGACCTGTTAATTGCATATAGGTGATAAAGTGAACTCCCATTTACTTCAATAAATAATCTTGTAATATGTAGAGAAATTACCCTCATAGTGTTTAGCTTCCCCTTGTTTATAGATCTGTTTGGCCATAGTATGTTGAATACATGCATTCATTTTATTATATCATGTTTGACAGAGCTGTATGATATAATATTAGTTTCATGGTGTTTCATCAGGGTGTAGGGGACTGTACTACCCTTCTGAGATCCATATTTCCTGAGGCTGAAAGCCGAAGGAAATACAAATCTCAGAAGGATAGTACAGTCCCATACATCCTGCTGAAACTCCGTGTGACAAATTTATTACCCTGCCCCTTCATTGTGTCGAGTTTAATTGTATAATCCACAAACGGCATTCCAGTGACGTTAACCATGATAAAAAAAATTGAGTAATTGAAAGAAACCCGTTTCTTTATTATTCAACAAAAACGCTAGAACTTCGGAAAGGAATAGTTGAAACCTAAAACAGCTTGAAAATGTCAACCGGTGAACTAGAAAGGAATAGTTGAAGCCTAAAACAACTTGAACATGTCAACCAGTAAACTGCAACAGTCTATTTCTGCTGAAAAATTATTTGAACTGAGTTTATTCTGCAATCACTGAACATTGGAGTATGTCTTCTGTTTTGAACAGCAGTCTCGTATTGTTTGTTTTATCAGAATCTGAGAACAGTTCATCTATATTAAACCCCTCGAGGTGATCGGATGAATTGTTTTGATTTTCATTTGGGACTTCATGTTCAAAACCAGAAGAAAGTCTTTCTAACTTGGTGCTTGTTGAAGCATTCCTTGGTTTTGACTCAATCGCAGGTGGCAGATGATTTCTGTGAACCGTGTTAGTGATGGTACGACCCATTTCTATCTTCTCTTCGTCGGATAATCCGTGTAGATTGACAGTGAGCCAACATATTTATGTCCATTAAGTGATAAGATCTGGGCAGGTGAAAAATTACATTTGTCCACATTCCTGTGTGTGCCATTGTGTGCTTACCCTCAAAAAGTCCTATCAGGTGAAGAGCCAAAGTTTGAATTTTAAAAAAATTTCTATCCTGTTGGGGTGGGGAAGAGTGCATGTGAAATTTTCCATGATGGACCCCATTCAAAACCCTCTAGTCATGTCATTGTGTGTGTGCTTTCTGTGCATACATGTGTGTGTTTGCATCAGTGAAATTACAGCAGTTCTCCAAAAGGCTAAATGAAAGGTACATTGTGAGTTGATTACTATCAAAAGTTTTAAACATTCAACAGGTAGATTCTTAGATTCTCCATCTAGTTAGCTCAGTCAGGAGAGTTACAGTGATCACTCACGATCTGGCATCTGTCGTCTTCTCCTCCCAAACTGCTGAACTAATTTAATTGATATTTGAGGTAATAGTTTGTTATGACATCGCAATTTGATTTTGTTCAAATCAAGTTGCCTCGCCCCTTTGTAGGGCCATGTCCAAAAAGTGTGCTCAAATCTTAAAAAATCTTCTCATAAACCAGCAGTAACAGAGACTTGATATTTGGTGTGCAGCTTCCATTTGAGGTATAGACTCTGATTTGTTCAAGGAAAGTTTGTGGGGCTATATTTGCTGTCGTTATGGGAGGGGCAAGAATTTTTGCCCCTCCCAAAATTTCTATTTTCCAAACCGAGAGGCAGATTTGAACCAAATTTGATATGAGGGCTTATTGGGTCATAAGTACTTAATTTATGCCCAAATTATTTTTCCCGTCATGTCATGGGAACCGCTGGAGCTAAAAATAGAAAAAAATTAAAACGCCCATATCTCCAAAACTACACAGCACTGAGAATTCTCATTTGGTGTGAAGCTTTCTTAGGACCAACAGAATGGAATGGTCAAAAGAAATTGTTATCGGTTTTATCATAGGGTACTTTTCTGTGACTTTGAAAAAGTGCTGAGTCAGCATTTTTTAACACTCTGGATAATGGGAAAAACATTTAAGACTACTTTTCTCCCAAACCACTGCTCCAATAAAACACTTTGGAAGATTGTTTCACATGTTTTTTGAAATCAATTCCCTCTGTCCATATTTGGGCTCTCACAATTTGATTTTGTTCAAATCAAGTTGCCTCACCCCTTGGTAGGGCCACGCCCAAAAAGTGTGCTCAAATGTTAAAAAATCTTCTTCTCATGAACCAGTTGAAGCAGAGTCTTGATATTTGGTGTGCAGCTTCCTTTTGAGGTGTACACTCAGATTTGTTCAAGAGAAGTTTGTGGGGCTATATTTGTCGTCATTATGGGAGGGGCAAGAATTTTTGCCCCCCCCAAAATTTCTATTTTCCAAACCGAGAGGGAGATTTGGACCAAATTTGATATTACCGCTTATTGGGTCATAAGTACTTAATTTATGTCCAAATTGTTTTTCCCGTCTCCCCGTGGGAACCGCAGGAGCTAAAAATAGAAAAAAATTAAAATTCCCAGATCTTCAAAACTACACGGCACTGAGAATTCTTATTTGTGTGAAGCTTCCTTAGGACCAACAGAATGGAATGGTCCAAAAAAGTTGCTATCGGTTTTATCATGGGGTACTTTTCTTGGTCTTTGAAAAAGTGCTGAGTCAGCATTTTTAGCTCACCTGCTTCTATTGAAGTGGTGAGCTATTGTCATAACCTCGATCGTCAGCGTCTGCGTCCGGCGTGTCCAATATTATAAGATTTAATGTTAAGGTTAATTTCTCAAAGATCAGTGGGCTCAGGCCTTTGATATTGCATATGTAGGTTGTAGGGGACTATCAGAACAGTATTTAACCCTGATACTACAACTTTTTTCCAAATTTCACCTACAATTTTCTGCCAAAACTTGTAAGAATTTGCGTTTAGGTGTTGTAAGAATTTGCGTTAAAGTCAGCTTTTGATCAGATTGTGCTGCTTTAACTTCTCATTAATGTTGATTTTCATATTTCAAAAATAACTGTAGGTATCAACCCTACTGTATGCAGAAATTTAACGGAAATTTTCTTTTTTTCAGTCAAAATTTTCATGTTTTTCTCGAACTTAGTAAATTTTAAGTTGTAAAACTTTGTAAACTTTGTGTTTAGGTGAGTTGTGTTTCTATGTGTCTTTCCAGGCAATTAATATTCTACACTTGGGTTACTGAACTCCATTGCAGTAATATTTAACCCTCATTACATGCATATTTGAGGAATTTGAGGCTGATTTTCTGGCAAAACTTGTTGTAAGAATTAGCGTTTAGGTGTTGTAAGAATTTGTGTTGAAGTCAGATTTTGTGCAGATTGTGGTGCCTTTACCTCTCATTACTGTTTATTTTTTCATTTCAATAACTACTTTAGGTATTAACCCTACTGTATGCAGAAATTTAACGGAAATTTTCTTTTTTTTTCAGTCAAAATTTTCATGTTTTTCTCGGTTAAACTTTGTGTTTAGATGAGTTGTGTTTCTATGTGTCTTTCCAGGCGATTAATATTCTACACTTGGGTTACTGAACTCCATTGCAGTAATATTTAACCCTCATTACATGCATATTTGAGGAATTTGAGGCTGATTTTCTGCCAAAACTTTAAGAATTAGCATTTAGGTGTTATAAGAATTTGCGTTAAAGTCAGCTTTTGTGCAGATTGTGGTGCCTTCATCTCTCATTACTGTTTATTTTCTCATTTCAATAACTACTTTAGGTATTAACCCTACTGTATGCGGAAATTTAACTGATTTCTTCTCATTTTTTCAGTCACAATGTTCACGTTTTTCTCTGACTTACTCAATTTTAAGTTCTAAAAGTTTGTGTTAAGGTGAGTTCTGTTTCTATGTGTCTTTCCAGGCAATTGATATTGTACACATGGGTTACTAAACTACATTGCGGTAACGTTGCACCCTCATTACATGCATATTTGAGGAATTTGAGGGGGATTTTTGGGACTTATATTCACTTTCTTTAAAAAAAATTTTTTTAACTTTTTTTTTTATTTAATACTTTCTCATACTTGTTACTAGTAACATTAAGGCTTATTTTAGTTGTTGATGTGATGCATTTTTGTTGGAACTTATAGTCACTTTCTTGAACGAATGTTTTTCCGCAACTCCTCTTTAACCAATGAATGTACTTCAATTACAATTTCATTCTGATTAATTTCATTTCAATTACAATTTTGATTCTTCATTACATAATGCCATTTTGCACCTCCTATTTTATTTTTTTTCTGACCTGATGTATTTTTATTTTGTAAAAAATAAATTTATGAAAGCCTTTCGTAATTCTTATTTATGATTTAATATCTGGCCTCACGATTCATATTCTTAATCATAAACATTTCTAAAAGAAAAAAATGCTTTTATATCCAATGATTCTATGTTGAATTGATATATAATAAATGCAGAAATATAGACTTTCCAAAGCCATCACATAAACCAAATTAATTTGATGCCTAGTTAATGATTTATATTAACTAAATATTAGGCATGTTACATTGGAACGACATTATCAAGCGCGAATGTAGGTGAGCATTGGGATGTAACATCCCTCTTGTTTAACACTGAGGGTGATGGGAAAAACCTTTAAGACTACTTTTCTCCCAAACCACTGCTCCAAAATCTTTCAAATTTCACATATAACATCTTTGGAAGATTGTTTCACATGTTTATTGAAATCAATTCCCAGGGTCCATATTTGGGCTCTCTATGGGAGCCCAAATGTTTAAATTAGTGCAGTATGAGGAATATTCTTTAAAAATCTTCTTCTTCAGATCTACCAATAAGAATCTTTTGATATTTGGTATGCAGCATCCTTAGGGGGGCGAGATTCAAGTTTGTTCAAGCCAAGTCCCTGGGTTCATATTTAGGCTGAAAATTTGGGGCACCGTTCTGGACTTAGAAATTTTGGACCAAATTCCAGATTTTTTTGTTTTGTTTTTTATGCGTTTCAGTCAATTTTAAGACAAAAAAATTTTTTTTTTTTTTACACTGAAAATTTGGGGGCCGGGTTTTTTCTTCAAAATCCAAGATGGCAGCATGGCGGCCATTTTTGTTGTTTTTTTTTTTTAAGCTTTTTTTCTCTATTTCATGTTACCACTCCTCACTCCAACATGGTTCAAGCTACACTTTTTATATCTAGCACATGGATAGAGGGTTGTAATGGGATGTTGCACGTTCAATATTTTTTTTTCAAAATTCAAGATGGTGCCATGGCAACCATTTCTGTTGTGTTTTTTAAGCCTTTTTCTCTATTTTATGTTACCACTGCTCCCTCCAACATGGTTCAAGCTACCCTTTTCATATATGGTACATGGATAAAGGGGCTGTGAGGGGATTATGCACGCTCAATATTTTTTTTTTCAAAATCTAACATCTGTCTGTCTGTCCGTCTGTCTGTCTGTCTGTCTGTCTGTCTGTTTTTATGTTACCACCTCTCCCTCCAACATGCTTCAAGCTACACCTTTCATATTTGGTACATGGATAAATGTTTCTGAGGGGATGATGCACAGTCAATATTTATTTTTCAAAATCCAAGATGGCAGAATGGCGGCCATTTTTGTTGTGTTTTTTTTAAGCTTTTTTCTCAATTGTATGTTACGACCTCTCCCTCCAACATGGTTCAAGCTACGCCTTTCATATATGGTACATGGATAAAGGGTTGTGAGGAGATTATGTACGCTCAATATTTTTTTAAAAATCCACGATGCTTATATACTCTAGTGTCTTCTGTGACAAAAACACCTTATGTCACAAAAGCGCCATAGGGGACTAATACCACCTCGGTGGTCAAACACAACACACAAGTTAAGCTACAGTGTCATTGACACTTTCATTTACATAGATCTGTCTCAGGAATACGCAGGTCAAGTTCGAATTTGGGTTTGGTCTGACCAATTTTGGCTGAGTTTGAGTTATGGTCCTTTTTCCATTTTTTGGACTTTGAAAATTTGGTGTCTGGATGAGAACTTCAATTTGAGTTGTTGAATCAGCACCAAATTTTGTAAGTACGCTTGTCTAAAGAATATGTAGGTCAAGTTCTAATGTGGGTTCATTTCAACCAATTTTCACTGAGTTATCACCCTTTTTCTATTTTTTTGACTTTGGAAATTGGATATCTGGCCTACAGCTTTAGCTTGAGTTATTGACTCAACACCAGATTTTGTACATGGGTTTGTCTCATGAATATGCAGGTCAAGTTCGAATTGGGGTTCAGTCTGTCCAATATTGGCTAAGTTATGTCCCTTTTTCATTTTTTTTCAACTTTGAAAATTTGTTGTTTTAGTCTTCAGTATGTCCAATGTAAGAACGTGTTGTCGGGGACATAGTCCACCCCTGGCGGTGGCCTTGTTGCAACTGTTTTGTCATCACGATGTAGCCTTAGATGCTTATATGACATTAAACACAAATAAATAAATAAATAAATACACTATTCAAAAAAAGTAGAGGATATTTGATAAAAGTGAGATATATGAAGAAATATATTTATATTTTCATCAAAAAGACAGTTGAGTCATTGCACTGTGACATCTGGTGAATGATTTCAGCAATAGCTGATTGTCTGATAAGCACATATTCCACGCACTGAGCTGTAGAAGACATGAACGGTCAGTTAGAGAATTTACCACATTCAGTCCAAGACCTCAATACCTTGTAAATCCTCCTCGGTTCGTGAGACTAGCGCGAATCCGACATGGTATACTCCTCACCAAATGTCCTATATCAGCTTGACTGATGTTATTCCATTCTTCCTGCAGTGCAGCGGTGAGTTCCTGGACATTGGTAGGGGGCTGTTGGCATTGTTGTAGGCACCTGCTAAGCATGTCCCAGACATGCTCAATTGCTGAAAGATCTGGACTTAGTGCTGGCCATGGCAGTGTAGTGATGTTTTGCTCCTGGAGGAACTCTGTAGAGAAACAGGCTCTGTTTGCTCTTGCATTGTCATCTTGGAAAATGTCGTCGCGTACATGGCTCCACATGAGCTGCTAACATGTTGTCACGGTAGTACTGCCCTGTGACACGCCCTTGGATGACATGTAATGTTGTTTTGCTTGTCATGGTTATGCCTGCCCACACCATAACCGATCCACCACCAAAACAATTGTGCTACCTAATGTTTTCATCATGGGATTCTTTGTTGCACCACCGCCACACTCTGTTTCGCCTGTTGTGGAGAGTGAACCTTGATTCATCGGAAAAGCATGACGTTGCTCCGATGATTATCCCCGCTCTGTCATGCTCCACACCAATTATGCCTTGCTGCAATGTGACGTTCAGTCAAACATGGAATTATTTGAGGTCATCGAGTGTACAAATTTCAGCTATGTAGGCGATTTTGGATAGTCTGACTCATACATCTGCCGCTCGGTGCATCTGCTGTCCAATTTCTGAGGCAATTTAATAGCGATAACATTATGCTGTGGTTCGGATGAAACGATCCTGGTTAGCAGTTGTCGCCCTTGGACGACCTGACCGACGTCTGTCATCAACATTGTCTTTCTGATGATAGCATAACCACAACCGGCTAATCACTGATTGAGTGATGTTGAGAATTTGAGCCACTGCAGTCTGTCTGTTGCCAGCTTCCAACATGCCAACGGCATGTAAATGTTCTTCACATGTCAGTCTTTGCATACCTCAAAAGTTATGTATCAACCAGAAACTATTGATGAATGAGTTTATACCAAGAAAAGAACGTTGAGACCTCCGAAAAAGCCCGTCCAGGACAAATAAAAATTTCAAAACGTATCCCACAGACATTAATGCGGCGTTCGTGCGAAATACCTGCACAAAGTTTTTGTAGGCTGGTGACATTGATGATCCACACTAAACTTTGTAACATATTGATGTGTCCAATCATGTGTATCCAATAGCATTTTCCGAAAATATCAACATCAGTTTGGATATCCCCTACCGTTTTTAATAGTATAAATAAATAGTTGATATGCTATTTCTCAAACTGTTTGGGTGCATGTTACATGTATATGGGGATCCACCCTACACGTGTTTTGGGTAATTACACTCATCCTGTGCCAGTATATAGTGTGTGTACCTTGCTGTACATAAACAATGTTCTGCTTTTATCCATGTGTCCTTTTTGTGGACCAGAATCCATGCCTGGTGAGGGTTTTCACTCAGAATGTTGAGAAAGCCTAATCTTTCCCCTAACTCTTAACCTGCTGTGTATTTTTATACGGCCACTCATATGAGCGGGCCATATTATGGTATGGCAATGTCTGTCTTTCCGTCCATCTGTCTGTCCAGGCCAACATTTCGGGTTTAGGGAGTATTATTATTAGGGGCTACCTCCAAATTAAGGTAGTGTTAGGGTTAGGAGTGGGGTGGGGTTAAGGTTAGGGGTAGCCCCAGAGTAGGGCTTAAGGTTGGGGAGGGTTAGGTCCTGGGGGGGTTAGGGTTGGGATCAGGGGTGGGGTTTTAGTTTTAGTAGCCCCTAAACCGAAAAATAGCTCCTAATCCTATTGGTTTGGCTAGGGTGTGGTTGGGTCGGGGTGGGGTTGGGGTTAGGGGTAGCCCCAGAGTAGGGCTTAAGGTTGGGGGGTTAGGTCTCGGGGGTGGGTGGGTGTTAGGGTCTGGGGTGGGCTTTTAGGGTTTAGGGTCAGGGTGGGGTAGGGTTAGGGTGTGTTTTTTGGGTGGAGGGGTGGGGTTAGGATTAAATAGAAGTTCTAGGGTGGAGGGGGTGGGGTTCTGGGTAAAATAAGGTTTTGGACATACAAAATGTTTTTTTTGGTAGCCCATAAACCCGAAATGTTGGAGCGTCCGTCCGTCCATCCGTCCGGTCAGACATATTGGGGTTTAGGTGGCTATTTGTTGGTAGAAATGGGGGTTAGGTGACTCCCGCAATTTATGTGACTAGTCACATAGTTAAATGCCATTATTCTAGGGTGGGGTTTAGAGTGGTGGTGTGGGGTTAGGGTCAGTAAAGGGTAGGGTTAGGGTTTGCTACCACCCCAAAAATTGTTCACCTAAAAAGTTGTTTTAATACAATGGACATGTATTTTAGTTAAAATAGACTAGGAATATATTGAATTTTCATTAGTCTAGGGTGGGGTTTAGAATTTGGGGTTGGGGGAGTAGGGTTAGGGTCAGTAAAGGGTGGGTCAGGGTTTGCTACCACCCCAAAAATATTCCCCCAAATCACTTGTTTTAATATAATGGACATGCATTTTATTGTAGTCGCATAAAAATAGCCACATAACTACCAATTTGTTAGGATGTATGTCCATCCGTCCGTCCATCCGTCCGTCCATTCATCCCTCCATTAACTTTTGTTTGTCCGCGTGATAACTTGAAAACAATACATTCAACAAACAGATACTGTTTCTTTATGGTTGATTAGTCATGACTAGAGGATGGTTCCTTTCGATAACCAGCATTCTGGCATAACCAATATGGCCACCACGGCAGCCATCTTGTATTTTCAGGGCCTTTTGATTGTCCATGCGATAACTTGAAAACTATAGATCAAGCAGATACTGCTTTTTTATGGTTGATTAAGTATGACTAGAGGATGGTTCTTTTTCGATACCCAGCATTCTCGCATATCCAATATGGCCAGCATGGCAGCCATCTTGGATTTTCAGGGACTTTTGATTGTCCATGTGATAATGCAACAGATACTGTTTTTTATGGTTATATTAGTCATGACTAGAGGATGGTTCCTTTCGATAACCAGTATGAATGTCCATCCACCCATCCGTCTCTGTCTGTCCATCCATCCGTACATCCACGCAATTTCTTCATAGGCAGCCGTTTATTGATCAACCGCCTGGCAGTGCACTTGTTTAAAAATATTTTTCACCAGCTCCAGATTTGATGTAAAATTTCTAGGAATTTAATCCAGGACATCAGTGGTTAATCAGTCAATTCAAAGTACATAGAAAAATTTTGTAAAAGAAACCTAAAATTATACCTGTTCCAGGGACAAGATATTTGCTGTCTTGGCTGGAATATCTGCCAGCAGCAGCATGTAAGGAGTTAATGAAAATGAAATCTTTCTTGGCTGAGGCTGAGTATTAGCTTCATACCCATCCATCTTTCAAATACTGAATGGCTGTAAGAGACTTTTTAGCTTTTAAACAATCATTGTTGAAATAGCCAGCAGAATTTATAAGATATGAATATATGTCTGCACAGACAATATTTAGCATAGTTCTGAGATCATCTGACAAGGTTTGAAGGGATGTGGTATCAGGTAATTTTTCTCCACATGTCTACATTTTTTTGTGTGGATTGTTGTTGGGTGATGGGTTTACTGGAAGGTTGAGTTTGTCTACCCCAAAACAATGTTTCACTAGTTCTTTTTGGCTACTGTTTTGAGTTACACCCCTCAGCTTTAAAAAATCCTTGAATTCAGAGGCTGAATGAGTGTTATATTTACTAAACTCTTCCATGCCAAAAAGTTTACAAGTTACAAATACTGCAGGTCAGAGAACAAATATCACCTTAAAGAGATAAATTACACTTTCAAAAACGTAATTATTGAAAGCAATCATTGCAACTCTGTGGTAGCAAAAGTATCGGTCAACAGTCGTCAGGAATTTTTCAAACTGTAAACAATGTTATAAACCTTTGGTTTTTTATTAAAACAAAACTCTAATAAAATCATACATTTTTAGCTCAACTTTGGCGAAGCTAAATTTGAGCTTATGCCATGGTCCGTCTGTCCGTCAACAATTGGATACGGCTCGGGCTAAAGGCCGTATTTATGAACCGATCTTTACGAAACTTCTTGGGTACCTTTGTTATGACCGTGGGACGAGAACGAGTGTTTTGGGGTTTGGTCCGAAATTCAAGATGGCTGCCAGCCGCCATTTTGTACCGACGATGCAGAAATCTGTTTTTTGTACAGAACTTCCATATGAAAGCTATGATTTGAATAATTTTTTGTATGAATGTTTAGTACCATGGGATACATCACATATAATACAGGTTTTTTTCTCGTGCGTAAATTATGCAAATTAGACTAACTTTGATGTTTTTTGGTGTTATTTTCAGCACTGTAAGTGCAAATGCCAATACGGCTCGGGCTAGAGGCCGTATTTATGAACCGATCTTTACGAAATTCCTTGGGTACCTTTGTTATCACCGTGGGACGAGAACGAGTGTTTTTGGATCCGGTCCAAAATTCAAGATGGCCGATGGCAGCCATTTTGTACAAAATTTGGTGCAGTCAGATTTTTGCACAGAACTTCCATATGAAAGCGCTGATTTGAATAATTTTTTGTGTGAATGTTTAGTACCATGGGATACATCACATATAATACGGGTTTTTTTCTCGTGCAGAAATTATGCAAATTAGATGAACTTGGATTTTTTCAGTGCTACTTACACCCAGTAAGTACACATGTCAATACGGCTCAAGCTAGAGTCTGTATTTATGAACCGATCTTCACAAAACTTCTTGGGTACCTTTGTTATCACCTTGGGACAAGAACGAGTGTTTCTGGGTGCGGTCCAAAATTCAAGATGGCAGCCAGTGGCCATTTTGTACCGAAATTAGGTCTAATCAGTTTTTTGTACACAACTTCTATATACGGCTCAGGCTAGAGGCCGTATTTTTTAACCGATCTTTAAGAAACTTCTTGGGTACCTTTGTTATCACAGTGGGATGAGAACGAGTGTTTTTGGGTGTGGTCCAAAATTCAAGATGGCCACCAACAGCCATTTTGTACCAAAATTAATGCAATCAGTCTTTTGTACAGAACTTCTGTATGAAAGTTCTGATTTGAATATATTTTTGTATGAATGTTTAGTAACATGGAATACATCACATATAGTACGGGGTTTTTTCTCGTGCAGAAATTATGCAAATTAGATGAACTTTGATTTATTCAGTGCTACTTATACACTGTAAGTGCACATGTCAATACGGCTCGGGCTAGAGGCTGTATTTATGAACCGATCTTCACAAAACTTCTTGGGTACCTTTGTTACCTCCTTGGGACGAGAACGAGTGTTTCTGGGTGCAGTCCAGAATTCAAGATGGCTGCCAGTGGCCATTTTGTACCGAAATTAGGTCCATTCAGTTTTTTGTCACAACTTCTACACAGCTCATATTTGTGAACTGATCTTCACGAAACTTCTTGGGTACCTTTGTTTTCACCTTGGGACAGGAATGAGTGTGTTTTGGGGTGCCTTTGTTATCACTGTGCTATGAGAACAAATATTTTGGGGTTCAGTCAGACCCACTCTGGGACTCAAAGATTTTTTTCTAGTTTAGCATCTGACTGTCACCCACCTTTACAATACTTTACCTATACATTTGTTACAGGCAACGGTCAGTATTTATGTACAGACCGTTACAATACTTTATATGTACCTTTGTTATCAGGTCATTACCTAGATGTTTGTCATTGCTGTGTCACATACTATACATGTACATGTCTTTGTCTTGACAAGTTGAGCTACAGTGTCATTGACACTTTCATTTGTGTTATTTTAATTGTTTTATTTATTGTCATGACTGAATGCTTATTACGAAAAACCTTGATCAAAAAAAGCTGCGACCAAAGACACAAATCAGAAGTTTAACAGTTTTGTTGTTTGTAAACATTGAAGCACATGTGTTTTACAAGGGGGCAAATATCTTGGATGATTACCCATAATGCAAATGGAATGGAGTCATGAAGGAAAGGTCTCTAAAGAAAATGACCCATTCCCTGTTAATTGAATACTCCTTGTTCATACTATTGGCAGCCGGGGGGCAAAGAAATTCTGTATCCATCAATATCCATGAAAATTTTCTTCATCCATTTCATCTATCACAACTTCATCAAGTGACCAATCACAGTAAGAAGTAGATAAAAATATTATAGAATAGTATTAACCCTTTACCTAACACGAAAGGAAGATGATACAAACAAAATTCTTGAATAACTAATTTGTTCATTTGTTTGTGCTCATTCCAATGAAGGGTCATAAGCTACATTTTTAGCTCAACTTTGGTGGAGCCAAATTTGAGCTTTTGTCATGGCCCATCGTCCGTCTGTCCGTACGTCAACAATTGGATACGGCTTGGGCTAGAGGCCGTATTTATGAACTGATCTTTACAAAACTTTTTGGGTACCTTTGTTACGACTGTGGGACGAGAACGAGTGTTTTTGAGTGTGGTCCGAAATTCAAGATGGCTGCCAGCTGCCATTTTGTACCGACGATGCAGAAATCTGTTTTTTGTACAGAACTTCCATATGAAAGCTCTGATTTGAATAATTTTTTGTATGAATGTTTAGTACCATGAGATACATTACATATACAGGTTTTTTTCTCGTGCTTAAATTATGCAAATTAGATTAACTTTGATTTATTTAGTGTTACTTTCAGCACTGTCAGTGCAAATGCCAATATGGCTTGGGATAGAGGCCGCATTTATGAACCTTCTTGGGTACCTTTGTTATAACCGTGGGATGAGAACAAGTGTTTCTGGGTCCGGTCTGAAATTCAAGATGGCCACTGGCAGCCATTTTGTTCAAAATTAGGGGCAATCAGATTTTTGCACAGAACTTCCACATGAAAGCACTGATTTGAATAATTTTTTGTATGAATGTTTAGTACCATGGGATACATCACATATAAGGCCTAAAAAAATAAAAACTCTGTTTCTCAGGCTCTCCCGCATGGTCCTTTTGCATCCGCATGCTCTCTTTTTATATTATTTATTATTATTTATTGGTGTTTAAGGTCACATACTTATGCACAATGGCTAATCGTGACCGTGACAGTTTTACGGGTGGAGGAAGCCGGAGTACCCGGAGAGAACCACCGAGCAACGACGAGCAGCTGTCAGCTCTCCAACATTGTAACTCTGAACTCTGCACCGCAGCACAGGCAGGGTTAGATTGGTTGAAGACATGCGCACCATCGACGTGCAGTACGCCTCAGTACACAGCGTCATCGTGCCCCCATGTAGGCAATGGGGGTGAAGTGTCTTGCCCAAGGACACAACGCGGTTGCCGCAGGTGGGATTCGAACCGAGGACCTCTCAGCTCTCTTTTTATAACCAATTTAAACTTGAAAAAAATTAAAATTAAATGGTTTATGTCTGATATTTTACCCAAGTTAAAAAAATTGATGAATTTGTCCCTTGAGTGCAAGAAGGCTTTGCAATGCTTTAGCATTGCAAAGCCTTCTTGCTCTCAAGGGACGAAATACACCACCACCCATGCTATTCGGTAGATTATGAGACCTAAAACTTGAACCAAGAACATGAACTTTTGATGGCAAAGAAGTAATTACTGAAATAAAAAAAAAAATAAAAAACCGCTCGCCCGCATGCAATTTCACAAATAATAGCCTGAGAAACAGAAGATCTACTTTGTGTGGCCTAATGCAGGTTTTTTTCTTGTGCATAAGTTATGCAAATTAGCCTAACTTAGATTTATTCAGTGTTACTTTCAGCACTGTAAATGTAAATACCAATTCGGCTCGGGCTAGAGGCCGAATTTATAAACTGATCTTCACAAAACTTCTGGGGTACCTTTGTTATCAGGGTGGGATGAGAATGAGTGTTTTGGGGTCCGGTTTGAAATTCAAGATGGCCACTGGCAGCCATTTTGTACCGAAATTAGGTGTAATCAGTTTTTTGTACAGAACTTCTATATGAAAGTTCTGATTTGAATAAATTTTTGGACAAATGTTTAGTACCATGGGATAGATCACATATAATACAGGTTTTTTTTCTCATGCGTAAATTATGCAAATTAGACTAACTTTGATTTATTCAGTGTTACTTTCAGCAGTGTAAGTGCAAATGCCAATACAGCTCGCGCTAGAGGCCGTATTTATGAAAACTTCTTGGGTACCTTTGTTATCACTCTGGGACGAGAACGAGTGTTTTGGGTCCGGTCTGAAATTCAAGATGGCCACTGGCAGCCATTTTGTACAAAGTTAGGTGCAATCAGATTTTTGTGCAAAACGTCCATATTAAAGCTCTGAATTGAATATTTTTTTGTATGCATGTTTAGTACCATGGGAGACACCACATATAATACAGGTTTTTATTCTCGTGCATAAATTATGCAAATTAAACTAACTTTGATTTATTCATTGTTGCTTGCAGTGCTGTAACTGTAAATTCCAATATAAGGCTCGGGATAGAGGCCGTATTTATGAACCGATTTTCACAAAACTTCTTAGCTACCTTTGTTATCACCGTGGGACGAGAATGAGGGTTTTGGGGTCCCGTCGGAAACTCATGATGGCCTCTGGTGGCCATTTTGTTCCAAAATTAGGTGCAATCAGTTTTTTGTATAGAACTTCTATGTGAAAGTTCTGGTCTGAATAAATTTTTGTATGAATGTTTAGTAACATGCAGGCTTCTCAACAGTACCCAGTACCGGTGCCGGAATCAGAGGTACTCTGGCATTTTCGTGGTACCGGTTCTAATTCTCAGTACCGTCTGTACTCGGTACCAAAGATGCATATACAGACACCTGTAGATTGGCAGGATTTTTAACTAAAACTATTAGTATAGGATACAAGTTCTGCTTTACTGGTACAATGGGATGCAGTCACCAATGCTTGGGGTGGAATTCCTCTAAAATGGGCAGCAAGGGGTATAAACGATTGACTAAACTTGACTTTATCTCCATGTTATGTCACGATTAGCCATTGTGCATAAATATGTGATGTTAAACACCAATAAATAAATAAATATTAGTATAGTATAGTTTGTAGAGGTAACTGTATGTATATTGTGCCTGCGTTCACTTTGAACATAAATTCAGTATCAGAAGTGTGTGTTTGTGTGGGTGGGGGGGAGGGTCATGTATCAATCATGACATTTTCTACCAGTTACTGTGGTTGGAGTCTGGTGCTTTAAAATTTAAACTTGAAAGCGGGACATCTGACATTGCTTCAGTCTTCAAAGGAACAGAGGCTGCTTAGCATTTTAGTGCCGACGTTGTAACTTCCATACCACGGCTTAGTCTGTCTGATCATTGCTGACCATGAAGTTGGCTTGACCATTGATCGACTCGTGAAGATGCGTTTGTAAAGTGGAAATAATATATAAAATTGAATTGTCCATTGGATTGTGACAATTCTGGACACGAGTGCCCCGTCCGCGACTAGTGTCCATTGGACATCCCCCCCCCCCCTTCAGGGACCCCTCTCACACATACACACCATAACTATTTTTAGCTCAACTTGACAAAGTCAAGCTGAGCTATTGCCATCACTTCTCGTCCGTTGGCGTACGTACGTACGTACGTTAGTATGTTAGTACGTTAGTACGTACGTCCACAATTTCCTTTGGCACACCTCACAGGTCGCATTTATGATCAGATTACTTTGAAACTTCTTATGCTTGTTTGGGGTGACCTCTAGATGGGAGCTATCGATTTTCTTCAATTTCCGTCAAAAAATGTTGCCGCGGCCATCGTTCTTAGAACTTAGTTTAGTCAAACCACAATATTTCCCTTTGGCACACCCTACAGGGCACATTTATCATTTGATTGCTTTGAAACCTGATACGCTTATTTGGGGTGACCTCTAGATGGGAGCTATCGATTTTCTTCAATTTCCGGCAAAAAATGTTGCCACGGCCAACGTTCGTAGAACTTAGTTTAGTCAGACCTCAATATTTCCCTTTGGCACACCCTACAGGGTACATTTACGATCAGATTGCTTTGAAACCTGGTATGCTTGTTTGGGGAGACCTCTAGATGGGAGCTAACGATTTTCTGCAATTTCTGTCAAAAAATGTTGCCGCGGCCAACGTTCTTAGAACTTAGTTTAGTCAGAAGACTCAATATTTCCCTTTGGCACACCTTACAGGGTACATTTATGATCGGATTGCTTTGAAACCTGGCATGCTTATTTGGGGTGACCTCTAGATGGGAGCTATCGATTTTCTTCAATTTCTGTCAAAAAATGTTGCCGCGGCCAACGTTCTTAGAACTTAGTTTAGTCAAACCACAATATTTCCCTTTGGCACACCCAACAGGACACATTTACGATTTGATTGCTTTGAAACCTGGTATGCTTATTTAGGGTGATCTCTAGATGGGAGCTATCGATTTTCTTCAATTTCCGGCAAAAAATGTTGCCACGGCCAACGTTCGTAGAACTTAGTTCAGTCAGACCTCAATATTTCCCTTTGGCACACCCTACAGGGCCCATTTATGATCAGATTGCTTTGAAACCTGGTATGCTTGTTTCGGGAGACCTCTAAATGGGAGCTATCGATTTTCTTCAATTTCCGTCAAAAAATGTTGCCGCGGCCAACGTTTTTAGAACTCAATTTCTATCAAAAAATGTTGCTGCGGCCAACGTTCTTAGAACTTAGTTTAGTCAGAAGACTCAATATTTCCCTTTGGCACACCCCTACAGGATACATTTATGATCTGATTGCTTTGAAACCTGGCATGCTTGTTTGGGGGTGACATCTAAATGGGAGCTATCGATTTGAGCTATTGCCATCACTTCTCGTCCGTTGGCGTACGTACGTACGTACGTTAGTATGTTAGTACGTTAGTACGTACGTCCACAATTTCCTTTGGCACACCTCACAGGTCGCATTTATGATCAGATTACTTTGAAACTTCTTATGCTTGTTTGGGGTGACCTCTAGATGGGAGCTATCGATTTTCTTCAATTTCCGTCAAAAAATGTTGCCGCGGCCAACGTTTTTAGAACTCAGTTTAGTCAGACTACAATATTTCCCTTTGGCACACCCTACAGGGCACATTTATGATTTGATTGCTTTGAAACCTGGTATGCTTGTTTGGGGAGACCTCTAGATGAGAGCTATCGATTTTCTTCAATTTCAATCAAAAAATGTTGCCGCGGCCAACGTTCTTGGAACTTAGTTTAGTCAGAAGACTCGATATTTCCCTTTGGCACACCCTACAGGGCACATTTATGATCGGATTGCTTTGAAACCTTTCATGCTTGTTTGGGGTGACCTCTAGATGGGTGCTATCGATTTTCTTCAATTTCCATCAAAAAATGTTGCCGCAGCCAACATTCTTAGAACTTAGTTTAGTCAGACCACAATATTTCCCTTTGGCTCACCCTACAGGGCTCATTTATGATTAGATTGCTTTGAAACCTGGTATGCTTATTTACGGTGACCTCTAGATGGGAGCTATCGATTTTCTGCCATTTCCGTCAAAAAATGTTGCCACGGCCAATGTTCTTAGAATTTAGTCTAGTCAGACCACAATATTTCCCTTTTGTACACCCTACAGGGCACATTTATGATCGGATTGCTTTGAAACCTGGCATGCTTGTTTGGGGAGGCCTCTAGATGGGAGCTATCGATTTTCTTCGGTTTCTGTCAAAAAATGTTGCCACTGGCAAAAAAACTGACATTGGTCCCAATGATCTTCAATTTTGCCATTTCATGTATAACTTACTAAGTTCAAGTTTGTCAAGTTGAGCTACAGTGTCATTGACACTTTCATTTGAACATGGTATGCTCATTAGGCAAGACCTTCAGATAAGAGCTATTGATTAGCATTCATTTCTGTGAAAAAAGTTGCCATTTACAATAACCTCTGAACTTCTGCATTTGTGTATCAGCATTCTTCCTTTAGCCAGTCTTAAAGTTTACATTTATAAATGCATGGATTACTCTGATGTTGTGCACACACAATGCTGTTATGTTGAAATTTCACCAAATAACATTGGTTCCAATGATCTTCAATTTTGCCATTTCACTTATAACTTACCAAGTTCAAATTTGTCAAGTTGAGCTACAGTGTCATTGACACTTTCATTGAGACAAAGAATGAAAAAATAATGAAAATTGAATTGTGATTTTTGGTAATATTGCTGGCTGGTTTTGGATGTTACAATAATAAGGGTTAACAGAAAAAAAAATCCAACATGCACACATCCAGTGTGACAGTAGCGATGCATCACACATAATATATTGGGAACATTTTGACTCATTGATTAGCGTACTGATCTTCAGATTGAAAGGTTAATGGTTTATTTCTCATCTGCACCATCTGAATTGTGTCCTTGGGCAAGACACTTAATCTTGACTGCCCAAGTGTGAGCATGGTGGCACAGAATACTAAAGCATGTAACTTGTTAGTTGTGCAGTTGCCTTCAACCACAACTAACCCTGCATGTTCTGGGTTAGTACATTGAGGAGTCTGACATTTACTTGTCACTGTTGGGTGGTTCTTTCTCATGACTCAGGCTTCCTCCAGCCATAAACTTTCCCAACATGTGACATATATATTAATAAATAAATAAATAAATAAATAAATAAATAAATAAATAAATAAATAAATAAATAAATAATTATTGCACATAATAAAAGAGAATTCTGCATTTCTTTCAGGCATTTCCATTGGATTATATCTTGATGTGTGCCATCATACTGTATTTTGTTTTCTGCTCAATGTCTGGAATCAGAAACATTGGAATCTGGTTTTTCTGGCTAAGGGTGAGATTTTTAAAATTTTTATTATCTTTGAAAGTAACTTCAAGTGTCTTATGAATTTGTGATGAATCACTTTACAATAAAATAATTATAAAAGTCTGAGGCTATGCTCTCACATTCCACTTGTAACTTTTATATGCCAGATATTTTGGTCAAAGTGCCATATATGTGAAATATATCTACATTCACCGATTACTAATAGCTGAATCTCTAGTGAATATTATTTTTTCCCTTTTGGAATTACCTATTCCTCTTAGATGAATTGCTAGTGATTTTTTGCTCACCTGAGTACAAGTCAGGGTGCGTTTTGCTATCACTTTGTGTCCATCTTCCTATCATCCATTGTACGTTAACTTTTGCATTTCAGTCTTCTTCAGAACCACTGGCCTAAACCTGACCTAACTTACCACAAATTATCTTCGGAGGTTGTCCTTCTATTGGCATTCAGTAGCAGTTGCTAAGCCTGATCGGTTGGTTGCAATGCTCCAAAACACCAAATTCTTTGAAAATCTTCTCATGAACCACAAGTCACAATGCTTGGAAGTTTTATACGCATCTTTCTAATGTGTTCAATATTCAAGTATGTTCAATGAAACTTTCTTGGGCAATATTTGGGCTTATGCTGGGAGGGGCAAGATTTATGGCCCGACCTAAAAATTTCTATTTTCTGGACCGGTTTGAACCAAATTTACAATGTAGTAATATCAGGTGACATGTTCTTGATTTACGGCCCCCCAATTATTTTCGTTTCAGTGTGAGAAATTTTCTATAACCCTTTACACACCATAATGGCCAAAACCGGCCAGCACTATTCTAAACAAGACCAATACTGGGTCTGGACCTGCGTCGCTGCATGCAATTGATTACAGAGATGAACAGACTTCAAAGTATTGGCAAACAGGAAGTGACTGCACAGCAGATCTGAAAATTAGATACATGATACAACTCACCATTATGAAGCAGCAGACCAAATATATACTCTCCCAAAAAAGAAAGTGTGCATGCTAAAAAATAACACTAAAAAAGATATATATCATTTTCATTCATGGAAATTTTATTCAATCACAGATGAATCAATTTGTGATCAACACGAGAAATTTCATTACGCTACGACGAATACTCTTGGTGCCATGGAGAGTCAAAGACACTAAGGGTCAAACACAAAAGTCACACACTCAATATCTGGTATGACCTCTGTCTGCATCGACTATTGCTGTGCATCTACGCCTCATGGAAGTGAACAAGTTAGCATGGAAGTGGGTTAGGGTAGGGTTAGTTTAGGTAGGGTTAGGGTAGGGTAGGGTTAGCTTAGGGTTAGGGTTAGGTTAGCCTAACCCTCACCCTACTCTACACCACTGCAGTCGAGCACGACGATGACGTAACGTCAAAATCAGACGAATTGCAGGTCTTCGAGGATGTAAGCCGTCTTCTCTCAGCCGGTTGATTATTGTTCGAGGAGGTATCCGTCTCAGGTTCGGGATGTTCCTGGCTGTCGTCATTGCCGTTTGTTGCCGGTTCCGGAGATGGACGACACGGATATACCGATCTTGTGCAGGGGTGGTAACTCGGGGTCTCCCAGAGCGGGGTCGGTCTCGAACGTCATCATGTTGTGCATGTCGATGGACTAGCCTGTCTACAGTGTTACGGTGGCAGTTCAAATGCTGGGCAACCTCTCTGTGTCTTCTGCCAGCTCTAATCATACCCAGGGCAAAGAGACGTTGATTCATTGTCAATCTTGGCATGCTAATGTGGAGTCGTTTTAACAGCAGCACAAGTTTGAATGCGAACGATAGGAAGGCCTTACTTTAGTGTTTAAATACCCAAGGATTCACACTGCTGCATGAATTTTCAGACTCTCCACGTGGAAAACATGCCTTTTCACAAACGTGCAGCACGTCATTTAACGTTAATGCAATTTTAACGGGGAAAGCTGGTTTTGTGTTCATTATAACTTATTCATGAACAGGTTAACACTCTTTACACCTACAAAATTATTTTTTTGGAGTTTGATCAATTTCTGCAATGCACACTTTCTTTTTTGGGCGAGTATAGAATCATTCCCTTTCATAGAAGCCAAGAAAACTTTGACGGAAGAAGTTTTTCGGATGGACTGACTGACGGAAGGAGTTGAGCGGTTACTAGATCTGCTCTGCCGCTGGTGACGCAGGTAAAAATCGCCAATTAATTTTCATTATTTTTTCTAAAAAAATTTGGTTATGACACCTAGTTGGAATGAGCTTGTCAAGCTCGTTCCAACGAGGAGTCATAACCTATGTTTTTGAGACAAAAAATAAAAAAATTAGTTATTCAAGAATTTTTTTGGCAAGTTTCGTCTGCTTTTCATGTTAGGTAAAGGGTTAAAGAAGAATCTTCTCCAGAACCACCTGTCACAGTCCTTTGTTTTTTGGTTTACAGTGTAGTAATATCAGGTGATCAAATTCACATTTATTCAAATCAAGTCCCCCAGTTAATATTTGGACTTCCTGTGGGGGCCTTAATGTAAACTTAGTGCAACATGAAGAAAATTCTTCTTATTCAGATTCACCAGTCAGAATTTTTTGATATTGGTAAACAGCATTCTTAGGGAGGTCAGATCTAAGTTTATCTAAGTTTATTCAGACTCAGTCCATTTGTTAATATTTAGGCTCCCTATTTAGCTTGGTCCAGTGTGAGGAATAATCTTTTAAAATCTTCCCCAGAACCACTAGTCATAATCTTTCGATATATTAGAAAAGAATCCTTACAGGGGTTGGATTCAAGTATATTGATATCAAACCCATCAGTTAATAACCAGGCTGTCTATGGAGTCTGAAGTTTAACTTAGTGCAATATGGGGAATAATCTTTAAAAATCTTCTTCAGATCCACCAGTCAGAATCTTTTGATGTTTGATGTACAGCATCCTTCCGGGGGTCACATTCAAGGTTGTTCAAATGTAGTCCCTCGATTAATATTTGGGCCCCTTACTGGAGCCAGAATTTTAACTTGGTGCAATATGAGGAATAGTCTTTAAAAATCTTCTCACAAACCCTCCAATCAGAATATTTTGATATATGATATATACTCGCCCAAAAAAGAAAGTGTGCATTGCAGAAATTGATCAAACTGCAAAAAAATAATTTTGTAGGTGTAAAGAGTGTTAACCTATTCATCAATAAGTTATATTGAACACAAAAACAGCTTTCCCCATTAAAATTGCATTAACGTTAAATGATGTGCTGCACGTTTGTGAAAAGGCATGTTTTGCACGTGGAGAGTCTGAAAATTCATGCAGCAGTGTGAATCCTTGGGTATTTAAACACTAAAGTAAGGCCTTCCTATCGTTCACATTCAAACTTGCGCTGCTGTTAAAATGACTCCACATTAGCATGCCAAGATTGACAATGAATCAACGTCTCCTTGCCCTGGGTGTGATTAGAGCTGGCAGAACACACAGAGAGGTTGTCCAGCATTTGAACTGCCACCGTAACACTGCAGACAGGCTAGTCCATCGACATGAGCAACATGATGACGTTCGAGACCGACCCCGCTCTGGGAGACCCAGAGTTACCACTCCTGCACAAGATCGGTATATCTGTATCGTCCATCTCCGGAACCAGCAACAAATGGCAATGACGACAGCCAGGAACATCCCTAACCTGAGACGGATACATCCTCAAACAGTAATCAACCGGCTGAGAGAATACGGCTTACGTCCTCGAAGACCTGCAATTCGTCCGATTTTGACGTTATGTCATCGTCGTGCTCGACTGCAGTGGTGGAGAGTAGGGTTAGGGTTAGCCTAAACTAACCCTACCCAAACCCTAACCCTAAACTAACCCTAACCCTAACTGAACCCTAACCTAACCCTACCTAACCTAACCCTAACCCTACCTTACCCTAACCTAACCCTACCCTAACCCACTTCCATGCTAACTTGTTCGCTTCCATGAGGCGTAGATGCACAGCAGTAGTCGATGCAGATGGAGGTCATACCAGATATTGAGTGTGTGACCTGCACAAGATTGGTATATCCGTATCGTCCATCTCCGGAACCAGCAACAAATGGCAATGACGACAGCCAGGAACATCCCTAACCTGAGACGGATACATCCTCAAACAGTAATCAACCGGCTGAGAGAATACGGCTTACGTCCTCGAAGACCTGCAATTCGTCCGATTTTGACGTTATGTCATCGTCGTGCTCGACTGCAGTGGTGGAGAGTAGGGTTAGGGTTAGCCTAAACTAACCCTACCCAAACCCTAACCCTAAACTAACCCTAACCCTAACTGAACCCTAACCTAACCCTACCTAACCTAACCCTAACCCTACCTTACCCTAACCTAACCCTACCCTAACCCACTTCCATGCTAACTTGTTCGCTTCCATGAGGCGTAGATGCACAGCAGTAGTCGATGCAGATGGAGGTCATACCAGATATTGAGTGTGTGACCTGCACAAGATTGGTATATCCGTATCGTCCATCTCCGGAACCAGCAACAAATGGCAATGACGACAGCCAGGAACATCCCTAACCTGAGACGGATACATCCTCAAACAGTAATCAACCGGCTGAGAGAATACGGCTTACGTCCTCGAAGACCTGCAATTCGTCCGATTTTGACGTTATGTCATCGTCGTGCTCGACTGCAGTTGTGTAGAGTAGGGTTAGGGTTAGCCTAAACTAACCCTACCCAAACCCTAACCCTAAACTAACCCTAACCCTAACCGAACCCTAACCTAACCCTACCTAACCTAACCCTAACCCTACCTTACCCTAACCTAACCCTACCCTAACCCACTTCCATGCTAACTTGTTCGCTTCCATGAGGCGTAGATGCACAGCAGTAGTCGATGCAGATGGAGGTCATACCAGATATTGAGTGTGTGACTTTTGTGTTTGACCCTTAGTGTCTTTGACTCTCCATGGCACCAAGAGTATTCGTCGTAGCATAATGAAATTTCTCGTGTTGATCACAAATTGATTCATCTGTGATTGAATAAAATTTCCATGAATGAAAATGATATATATTTTTTTTAGTGTTATTTTTTAGCATGCACACTTTCTTTTTTGGGAGAGTATACACTATCCTTGGGGGAGGTACAAGTTTGTAAAAATCAAGTCCCTGATTTAATATTTTGGCTCTTTAAGTTAGTCCAGAATGAGGAATAATCTTTAAAAATCTGCATCTATCAGTTCCAATGGTCAGAATCCTGACTGGGGGAGGATAAGGGTGCATAGTCAGTTCATATTTGTTCATGTTAAGTTCCTAAGTTGATATTTGGGCTCCCTATATTTTTATACTGTACCAATGACCCAGTCTTAGCTGGTGCTAACTCTTAAAATTCTAGGGCCAAACACAAATTTTGCCCCCCAATCCCCAAAATTTGCATCACAATCCAAAAATTCAATGTCCTATGTGGTCCTCCATACTTTTATCCACTGACGTGTGTGCAGTGTCAAGGAAGTACTGAAATTGGCGCGAAACCTCATTCTTTGTTTGTCCCTAAAATCAGTAACATCTCACTGATATTTGTGTTTATAAATCTCAGTTAAAATGATGCCAGACACAAAATCATGAAAGAAATGGTGGATCTGAGGATGAAATGGGTGTTTACATTCTTGTTATGAAATTTCCACAGTTTGTTCAGTGTTTCCTCTCTCCCTTTCCTTCATACCCCCCTTGCTATTCTCCCATGCTTTTGGCATACTTTTTGTAATTTTTTTTTATTGAAATTTCTTGGGAGTTTTTAGCTTGGTAACAGAATGTTTATTCTGTTTTTCCCCATGGGTACGTCCTCACCCTAGGGGCCGTTTGGCGTTCGGCCATGCATCTACCATCTAATGTACTGCAGTTTCTTCTCTGGAAGCTTCTGTTTTACATCGGATAGTGTTTAAAATTGGTTACTGATTTTGGGCCATATTTCAGTGCCTGGAATCTTGTTTCCGGTTTTTAATCACTTTTGTTTACATTGACAACGGTTACTTCTAACAGTGATTACTTGTCTTCTATATAGTTCTGTTCATAGCCAGATACATTAATATTGTCCGTAAGTGTAGCATTAATTTTTAGATACGTTTTAAAAATTTTGTCCACAGTTAGGCTTTTTTGGGATCCATTTGGGCTCATCGTTCCCATTGGGAACTTGGGCTCATCTTGAAATTTTTTTTAAAAAATTTTTTCTTTTGAATTATTTTTCAAAATGTTTGTAATGGATTATATTATTATTATGTATCTTTGTTTTCAAGGGTTAGTGCGAGTACGATGACTGTTCAATATTTTTTCAGAATGAAAGAATATTTTTTGATTGTAATCGAGGAAGTCTTCTTCTGATTCTCATGTTTATTGTATTTGCTGTAGTCAGTGTACTTGCACTAATTCTTGCTCAGTGTGTGCCAATTCGGATGACAAAAGTTGGAGACGTGTGTCACGGTATGTTGTTAGTGGTGAGAGATCCAGGCTGGTCCTCTCGCCACAGGGTCACTCTAGTTATCTCAGTCTCTTTTTCAGAGGAACAAGAACAGGGTGATGTTTCCATGATGTCTTCAAAAGTGTACTTTTGTCGTCGCAATGAAGAGCTAGCAGCATAGTGCTCAATGAAACGCGGCAAGTGCCTAAGAGGTCCCAAGTAGGATCGACAGTCACTTGTCGCCCGCTAGCTTCCCTGGTGAAGCAATCATTAACAAAATGATTGTGTCCCCGGGTTCGTCCGTTGTGGTTCAGGAGAGGAGAAGGGGTGCTGCGAGCACTATAATCTCGAATCACGCACACCCGGCGACGACGGATCAGAGGATGGAATGGAGGAAGCCAGTCAGTCCGGTAGCTAGCTCTCCAGGTCTACCCAGACCGTGAGCGAGAGAGGCCCCCCTCTCTCTTACAACAACATCTGGGCCCAGATGTTGTTGTATGTTCGTTTGTCAGTCAGAGCCTACGTCCACTCCTCCTGTTCAGGACGCTCCGTCGCCAAGACAGTCCGGCGTGGCTTGTCTAATGGCTTCCTCTTCCACACATCAGCACACAAGACTGCACCTTGGCTACATGACCTCAGATATCCAACCTGCTTTGCCAACCAGGGATTCCACGTTGACCCGGTCACGCCATTCACTAGCCAAGGACATGAGGCCTTTCCAATCGGGACGTTCGCATAAGAAGTATGCAGGAATTAGCGTCCCAGGAGCTTCCAGTGGCTAATTTACGTAAGACTGCGGCTTCACAGGCCTTTGTGACAGACTTGATATCACTGATAGCGCAATTCATCACAGCATCCCAGCACCATCAGAAACTTTTCAGAACAGGAACTGCCTGAGGAAGCTGGGTCGGTTCGCTCCCCTGCAGAACAGTAAGGGACGACTGAGATTCTTGTGGTCCAGTCAGATGGTGAAAGGGAATCAGCGGAGCTGGAATTTTCCCTTTCTGAACAACATAAGGTGGTCTTAGATTTCATCCGCCAACACCTTCCAGAAGTTGTTCCTCCAGACCAAAGTGCTGCGTTACCTGATAAGAGACCGGTAGCATCACTGGACACAGATTTTTTTCAGCTGGAATAGGGACATTGAGCCTGAGTTTCCGACCCAGTCCAGAAATGTCACGCTGACGTTTGATCTTCTTATTGATGCTATATTCAAGCTAGCCTCTAAGACTGGCAAATCCGGTTTCTTATCGTCGCTTGCTCTACAGCTGCCTTTCATCTATTATAGAAATAGAATAGAGATGGCAGGATAGGGCATGCCGAGAGTTCCTCTACATTCAGACGGCCAAGCAGATGACTTGAAGTTGTCGTTGCCGCCGTCTATGTCGTTTCATTCCAGTACGCTGGAGACAACAGTCTCATCTAACAATCAGTTTAGACGCATTATCTTACGCAGATCACCTTACCAGAGCATTATCACTACGTCTCGATGGAAAAGAATTCCAGGATGTTCAAAGTTCCTTGAGAGTTCTTTCAAGGGCCATAGCATATTCCATGTATAACTCCGCCCTTTCAGTGGCAATCTGGAGTTACTTTGACGTGATGCTGCCCTGGTTATATCCACAAGAGTGGATAGTAAGGTGAAAAACTCTCTTCAAACCGCTCCGTTCTCCGGAGAGCTTCTCTTCGACGGTAAGCTTTCTATAATCTATCAACAGTTTACTAGGAAAGCTTTGGACTCTCTGCCTTTTAAATCCGCTTCGCGAAAGTCGGACTCAGCAGAGGGGAGTAAGGCAGGCACTTCTGGGCTGAGTACGTCCAAGGGAAGTTCCTATAGAGGATCTAAGAAAGCCTCTACATCTTACTCCAGAGACCGTCAGAGTAGCGACTCAGGTAGGGGTCGTATGCTGGCCAAGACAACCGGTCAGATGCCCCTAGGTCGACTGGGTGTGGTGCGGGTCATGGAGGACGTAGTTTCTCCTCCCGCAAGCCTCGCAGGTCCAGGAGGTGATGGTCTAAACCTCTATTGCATTCCAGTGGACGGAAGGCTTTCGAGATTCTTATCCAATTGGTTGTCAATTACGGACGAACCATGGGTGTAGGGGGTTATTTCTGAAAGTCTAAAATGGTCCTTCTAGGAAAACTCTGTTAACTCGACCTCCACGTTGGACTCAGCTTCCGTCAAACCTTCAGAAGAGAGATCTGCTTCTATCAGAAGTCCAATCTCTTCAGGAGAAGAATTTGATACAGGTCGTATAAAACTAGGAATCTCCAGGTTTCTACAGTCATCTGTTGCTGGTTCCAAATCCAGTTGGCTCGTTTCGTCCAGTCTTAGATCTGAGTTGGATAAACAAGCTGATGGTGGCTCCAAAAATTTTATATGGAGACCATCCGATCGGTCAGAGCGAGTATTCGCGCGAACGATTATGCTGCGAGCATAGATCTCAAGTATGCGTACTTTCACATCAGGGTACACCCGGCGTTCAGAAAGTATCTTCGCTTCGCTGTCCTAGGGGTCGTTTTTCAGTTCTGAGCTATGTGCATCGATCTGAATCTAGTGATCTGGGCTTTCACTCGAATAATGAACTCGGTAATGACTCATTTCCGAGCTCATTCGTCTGCGGTAATGTCGGCCTATCTGGACGACATTCTTCAGAGGTACGGCAATGAGTTGATGCTTCAGAATGACGTTCAGAGTCTGCTTCAGCTGCTCCGACGTCTCGGTTTCATAGTAAACGAAAAGAAGTTGGATCTGGTGCCGTCCAAGTCATTCACCCACCAGGGAAAGAGTTTCGAGACGCACAACAATCTCGTTCGTCTGCTGTTAACCAGAGCGAAATTAATCAGTTGTTATGCTTGCTTTTGTCTTCACTCAGTTGTAGTAACAGCGAGAGAATTCATGCGACTGATAGGTTTGTGCAGAGCCGCCGCGGATCTTATTCCGATGGGGTGGCTATGCACTCGGCCACTCCAAATATTTTTGACTCAGAATTGGAGTGTGAAGATTCATTCGCTCGAAATGAACATCGTCTTGTCGGATCAAGTGAAACAAGAGATTCAGGGTTGGGCAGATATTCAGTGGTTAACTCGGGAGTTCCACTGCAATTGCCGGTCCGAGTTTTACGATTATGATGGATGCCAGTCAAACAGGTTGGGGCACAACATTGAGCGTAACAGATTCGAGGTGCCAGGGTCTTTGAGATCCACAGTTCCTAAACAAGCACATAAACATCAATGAGTTGATGTCAATTTGGATGGGCTACGTCTTTGGATGAACATTATCCAGATTTCACATGTTCAAATTCTGTCCGACAATTCGACAGTAGTAGCGTATATTCGGAACCAGGGAGGCACTCATTCCATTCGTTGTTCAACTTAACGGAATAAATCCTTCTGTTTTTCTTAGAGCATCAAGTTCTCCTGTCGGTCCTTCATTTTTCGTCTGAATGTTCTAGCAGACTCCCTTTCTAGGAAAGGTCGTATGTTGCCGTCAGAATGGACTCTCAACAAACGTGTATTCAATCAGATTTGCTACCAATGGGAGCGTCCTATGGTAGACTTATTTGCGACACATCTCAACAATCAGTTGCAGACGTATGTGTCGCCATGCCCAGATCCTCGAGCGTTTGCAGTAGACGCCCTCTCGCCCTCTCGATCTTTTGGGATGGAATGATAGGATGCACATATCCTCCAGCTCTGTTGATTCAGCAGCTATTGCTAAAATAAAGCAATCTCACTGCAAGATTCTGTTGGTAGCATCTCTGTCACCCCAGAGACCATCGATAAATCTACTCATGTGTCTGTTGTGGGACATGCCTCGGAAGCTTCTTCCACAGGAGGATCTTCTTTCGCAGGAGAAATCATGCACACTGCATCACAACCTGCAAGGTCTCAACCTTCACGTATTTCCGTTGTGCTGTCCTAGCACGGCAAGCATTTTACAGGACGAGCAGTGGATGCAATTTCTAACTGTAGGAGGTCCTCCTCTTCGCTAAATTATGCTGCTAGGTGGAAGATTTTCTCATGGTGGTGTAGGGATCATTTGGTTGATATTTATGATCCCTACAATCCAGACATTGCTAAATTTTTATACTGTACCAATGACCCAGACATAGCTGGTGCTAACTCTTAAAAATCTAGGGCCAAACACAAATTTTGCCCCCCCAATCCCCAAAATTTGCATCTAAAACTAAAAGAAATCATGTCCTGAAGGACCTCCATACTTTGCCCCTACTGTGCATGCGCAGTGTCAAGGACGTTCCGAAACTGGCGCCAATTATCATTCTTTGTTTGGCCCTTCATCAGTCAACATCTCACTGATCTTTGTGCTTGTAAATCTCAGTTTAAAGGATGCCAGGCACATAATTATTGGAGAAATGGTGATTCTAAGGAGGATATAGAAGGAGGAGAGGAAAAAGGAGTGACAGAAAATAATCAGGGCTGTAACTTAAAATTTTTTAATGAAATTATGTTAAGTTGCCTATTTTCGAGGCATGGGCCTGTTGTTGTCATTCTTGTTATAAAGTTGCACTGCTTATTCAGTGTTTCCTCTCCCCTGGTCTTCTAAGTCCCCCCTTGCTATTCTCCCATGCTTTTGGCATATTTTTGAGAAAGATCATTTCTAAATTCTCTTGGGAGAATTAGCTTGGTTACAGAATGAATTCTGTTATTTTCCCGATGTTTACGTTTTCACCCATGGGTGTTTTAAAGTTGTGTTCTGCATCTACCATCTGATGTTCTGCAGATTCTCCCCTGGGAGTCTCTGTTTTGCATCAGATAGTGTGTAATTTTGATGACTGATTTCGGGCCAGTTTTGTCAGTGCCTGGAGTCATGTTTTCTGGTGTTTTTACACTATTTGTTTACATTGGCAACAGTCTCTTTTGAGGGGGGCTGTTTGCCTTTGGAGTAGTTTATCTCACTGTAAGATACATTATTATTATCCGTAAGTGTTGCATTAATTATTTAATATAATTTTAAAATTTTTGACCACACTTAACCTTGGGATCCATTGGGGCTCAACGTTACTTTTCAGAAACTTGGGCTTCGCTGAAAAAATATTTTTCAAAAATTATTTTGATTTTCAATTGTTTTTTCATTATTAATGGATCATGTTATTATGTATCTTTGTGTTTAGGGGTTTGTGCGAGTACTAGGACTTGTTGTTGACTTTTCACAATGAAAGGATATTGTTCAAATTGTAATAGGAAGAAATCTTCCTCTGACTTTCATGATCATTGTATTAATTGTAGTCAGTGTACTCGCACTAACTCCTGTTCAATATGTCAATATTGGGATGACAAACATTGGAAACGTGTGTCACGATATGTTGTTAGTGCAGAGAGGGCTATGCCGGCCCTTTCTCCACAGGGTCACTCTACTCTATCAGTTTCTATTTCAGAGGAACAAGAACAGGGTGATGTTTCCATGTTATCTTCCGCAAGTGCGCTACCGTCATCACAACTGAATGCAGAGCTAGCGGCAAAAGTGCTCATGGAGATACGACAGTTGCCTAAGAGATCCCTAGTAGGATCGACGGTGCTGTCGTCCGCTAGCTCGCCCGGTGTAGTGTCCATTCACCGAATGGTTCGGCAGCCGGGTTTGTCCGATGCGGTCCAGGAGGAAATGTTGGGTGATGCGAGCACTATAAACATTCAAGGTGCACACCCAGTGACGATGGATAGTAGGAGAGATCGGAGGAAGCCTTCTAGTCCTGTTCCTAGCTCGTCCAGGTCCATCCGGACTGCGAGCGAGAGAGGCCCCTCTCTCGTACAACAACATCTGGGACCAGATGTTGTGGTACAAAATGTGTCGTTAGCGGAGTACACATCCGTCGCTCGGGACGCTCCGTTGTATAGGCAGTCCGCTGAGACTGCTCAGGCTTCTTCTTCCTCTCACCAGCGCACACGACCGCACCTTGGCTACGTGACCGCCGATATTTTACCAGCTTCGCTGACCAGGGATTCTTCGGTGACCAGGTCACGCCATCCGGTAGCCAGGGACACGAGGCCGGTTGACTCCGGATGTTCGCATAGGAAGAGTATGCGGGAGTCACTAGATGCGGAGCTGCCCTCGGCGAAGCAGCGAAAGACTGCGCCTCCGCAGGCCTCGATGTCGGACGTGCTTGCTCAAATAGCACAACTTATCGCAGCATCCCAGCAACTGACAGAAACGGTGTTGGATCGGGAATTATCCGACGGCGCTGGGTCGGTACGCTCCGCCGAAGCATCGGGTGCGGACGACCGGGAGCATCATGAGGTCCGACCGGATGGTGAAAGGGATACGGATGACTTGGAGTTATCCCTTTCGGAACAACATCTTCATCCGGCACTTTCTTCCTCAGGTTGTTCCGTCGGGCCAGACTGCTGCGGTACCGGACAAGAGAATTATAGCGTCATTGGACACTGATTTCTTCGAGCGGTTCAAGGACATTGCTCCTGAGTTTCCGTCTCAGTCCAATAATGTCACAAGGGCATTTGAATTATTGAACGACGCTATATTCAGGCTTGCTTCCAGAACAGGAAAAGCGGGTTTCTTGTCCGCCAATGCTCTTAACCTGCCTTTCATTAATGCAAGGAATAAATTCGATACGGCAGGACAGGGTATCCCGAGAGTTCCTCTGCGTATGGACGATGAGGCGGAAGACTTAGAATTATCATTACCGTCGACTACGTCTATCCCAACCGCGGTGTTGGATACGACTATTTCGTCTAACAGAGCCAGTTTAGATGCTTTATCTTACGCAGACCACCTTACAAAGGCATTATCACTGCGTCTTCAAGGGAAAGAATTCCAGGATGTTCAATCCTCTTTAAGACTTCTTTCAAGGGCCGTAGCTTATTCCACGTGTAACTCCGCCCTTTCAGTGGCAAACTTGGAGTTGGTTAGACATGACGCAGCCCTAGCTACATCCACACTCGTGGATAGTAAGATGAAGAACTCTCTCAGAGTCGCTTCGGTCTCCGGAGAACTTCTCTTCGACGGCAAGCTTTCTGCAATTTACGATAAAATTACTAAGAAAGCTTCGGATTCTCTGCTGTTTAAGTCCACTTCTAAGAAGTCGGACACGGCAGATAAGAGTAAGACAGGCACTTCTGGGTCTAATGCGCCCAAGAGAGGTTCCTATAGAGGTTCCGGTGCATCCTCTTGGTCTTATTCAAGAGACCGTCAAGGCAGCAACTCACGTGCGGGACGTCCTTCGGGCCGGGACAACCGGTCAGACGCCCCAAGGTCGACGGGACGAGGTGCGGGTCGTGGAGGACGTGGTTTCTCCTCCCGCAGGCCTCCCAGGTCCAGGAGGTGATGGCTTCAACCTCTATCGCGTTCCGGTTGGCGGAAGGTTGTAGAGTTTTTCACAAGAGTGGGCGTCGATTACGGACGACCCTTGGGTGAGAGGGGTGATTTCGGAAGGTCTAAAAATATCCTTCAAACGAAAGCCTCCATTAACTCGAAGTCCAAAATGGACTCAACTTCCGTCAAATCCGCAGAAAAGAGACGCTCTGTTATCAGAGGTGCAGTCTCTTTTAATGAAGAACGCGGTAGAGGTCGTAGAAAACCAGGAAACACCGGGATTCTACAGCCATCTGTTTCTGGTTCCGAAACCAGACGGCTTGTTCCGTCCAGTCATAGATTTGAGCTGGATAAACAAGCTGATCGTCGCTCCGAAGTTTTATATGGAGACAATTCGATCGGTCAGAGCGAGTATTCAGGTGAACGATTATGCAACAAGCATAGATCTCAAAGATGCATACTTTCACGTCTTGGTACATCCGACATTCAGAAAGAATCTACGCTTCGCAGTCCTAGGAGTGGTGTATCAATTCCGGGCGATGTGCTTCGGATTGAACCTGGCACCCTGGGCTTTCACTCGGGTAATGAACTCGGTAATGATGTATTTCCGGGCTCATTCGTCTGCGGTACCGTCGGCCTACCAGGACGACATTCTTCAAAGGTACGGCAACGAGTTAACGCTTCAGAACGATGTGCAGAATCTGCTTCTATTGCTCCGACGTCTCGGTTTTATAATAAACGAGGAGAAGTCGGATCTGGTGCCGTCCAAGTCATTCACACATCTGGGAATGAGCTTCGAGACACACAACAATCTTGTTCGTCTGCCGTTAACCAGAGCGAAATTAGTCAGTTGTTACGCTCGCTATTGTCTTCACGCAGACAAAGTCACAGCGAGGGAGTTCATGAGACTGATAGGTCTGTGCGGAGCCGCTACGGATCTCATTCCGATGGGGCGGTTACGCACTCGTCCTCTCCAAATTTTCTTGACTCAGAATTGGAGTGTGAAAATTCATTCGCTCGACATAAACGTTCCCTTGTCAGATCAAGTGAAACGAGAGATTCAGACTTGGGCAAACATTTAGTGGTTAACTCAGGGAGTTCCGCTGCAGTTGCCGGATCCGAGTTTTACCATTATGACGGATGCCAGTCAAACAGGTTGGGGTGCAACATTGATCCCAACGGATTCGAGATGCCAGGGTCTTTGGGATCCACAATTCCTAGGCAAGCACATAAACATCAAGGAAATGATGTCAATTTGGCTTGCGTTACGTCATTGGATGGACATTATTTACAAAGCTCATGTCCAAATCCTGTCCGACAATACGACAGAAGTGGCGTATATACGGAACCAGGGAGGCACTCATTCAGTTCCGTTATTCAATCTAACGGAAAGAATCCTTCTGTTTGCTCTAGAACATCAAGTTCTGCTTTCGGTCCGTCATATACCGGGTCGTCTGAATGTACTAGCAGACTCCCTTTCACGAAAGGGTCGCTTGTTGCTGTCGGAGTGGACTCTCAACAAACAAGTATTCAATCAGATTTGCTACCAATGGGAACGGCCAATGATAGACTTATTTGCGACACATCTCAACAATCAGTTGCAGACGTATGTGTCTCCGTGTCCGGATCCAAGAGCATTTGCAGTAGACGCTCTGTCGATCCCTTGGGACGGAATGATAGGATATGCGTATCCTCCAACGCCGTTGATTCAGCAAGTATTGCTAAAAATAAAACAATCTCAATGCAAGATTCTGTTGGTAGCATCTCTGTCTCCACAGAGACCGTGGATAAATCTACTCAGGTGTCTGTTGTGGGACCTACCGCGAAAGCTTCCTCCACGAGAGGATCTTCTTTCGCAGGGGAAACCGCGTCAACTTCATCACAACCCGCAAGGTCTCAACCTTCACGTTTTTCTGTTGTGCGGTCCTTCTTGCATGGCAAGCACTTTACAGGACGAGCAGTGGACGCGATTTCTAACTGTAGGAGGACCTCCTCTTCGCTAAACTATGCGGCTAAGTGGAAGGTCTTTCATCGTTGGTGTAGGGATCATCCTGTTGATATTTTTGATCCCTCCATACCAGACATTGCAAACTTTCTAGTATACTTGTTTGACGAAATCAAACTGCAGCCTGTTACTGTTAAGGGTTATAGGTCTATGTTATCTGATACCTATGCACATCATGATAGTTTACAAATTGGATCTAATGTCTCTTTATCTAAGTTAGTTAGAAACTTCTCGATAAATAGACCCAGAACTCTTAGGTTAATTCCTAAGTGGAATTTAGCTTGGGCTCTTCTTAAACTGAAGGAAAAGCCTTTTGAACCTCTTGGGACAGTAGATTTCAAATTTTTGTCTTATAAGACAGCTTTTCTCTTAGCTTTCTCTTCTGCTAGAAGAGTCAGTGAGCTTCATGCACTGTCGGTGGATGAATGATTCTCACTATCGTAGTGTCGGGAACACTATCACCTTCACTACTAATATGGGATTTTTAGCTAAGAATCAGGCTCCTAATAAATATCCGGAACCTATTGTTATTAAGGCCCTTCCGTCTTCAGACGGGCGTAGGCCTTTACTCTGTCCTGTTAGAGCGTTACGTATTTATAAACAGAGATCTCAGTTTATCAGAAAGGGACGAAAACATTTCTTTCTGTCTCTCATGCCTAATAGAAAGGACATTTCAGTCCATTCTATTGCTAGATGGATTCAATTAACTATCCGTACTGCTTATGAAAATTTATCTTCTCAGCAGTCTGTGCTTAAGATTTCGGCTCATGAAGTAAGAGCTCTTTCTACATCTTGGGCTTACGCAAATAGTATTTCTATTACAGATTTAATGAAGGCTGCTTATTGGTCTCAGCCATCCACATTCACAAATTTTTATCTCAGAAATATTGAGTCCATTTCTGGAGACCTGCATTGTTTAGGTCCGTTATCTATTGCTCAGAATGTCGTCCACTAAACAGTTGCAACTATAGTTATGCAGGCTTTCTGTTCCGGCAGTGACTCCGTCTGGCTGCCCTCTTCGCTCTGGGCTATTTGACCCAGGGCAAGGGGAAGGGGGGTGGGGGGGGGAGGGTGTTCCCTTAGGTCACCTGCTTTATAGTGAAAAGCAAGGGAATTCCTCCTCCAAAGTCAGTATTTCTGAGTCGTTTCCGGGATGGTTTTAAAGTGTAATATTAATGTTAAAAATTCATTCATGTCATGTTTTTAAAGTGTAGCTCGGTGTGAAGCATTTGTATATGTCAAGTGTCAAACGGGCGTTAATATACAATCCTCGGACACTTTACCATTACCATTCTTGCAAGCAGTGCCTGGTCAATGACCAGGCACTGCTTGCAAGAATGGTAATTGGCACCAATTTCGGAACGTCCTTGACACTGCGCATGCGCAGTAGGGGCAAAGTATGGAGGTCCTTCAGGACATGATTTCTTTTAGTTTTAGATGCAAATTTTGGGGATTGGGGGGCAAAATTTGTGTTTGGCCCTAGATTTTTAAGAGTTAGCACCAGCTATGTCTGGGTCATTGGTAAGTATAAAAAATATATAAATTACTATAAATTTTTTAACTTTTCTGATCTACTTGTTTGACGAGATCAAACTGCAGCAAGTTGCTATTAAGGGTTATAGGTCTATGCTATCAGATACCTATGCACATCATGATAGCTTACAAATTGGATCTAATGTCTCTTTATCTAAGTTAGTGAAAACTTTTCGATAAATAGACTTAGAACCCTTAGATTAATTCCTAAGTGGAATTTAGCTTGGGTTCTTCTTAAGCTAAAGAAGCGCCATTTGAGTATCTTGATACAGTGGACTTCAAATTCTTATCTTATAAGACAGCTTTCTCTTAGCCTTCTCTTCTGCAAGAAGAGTTAGTGAGCTTCATGCACTATCTGTTGATGATTCTCACTATCGTAGTGTTGGTAATACTATTACTTTGACTACTAATATTGGATTTCTGGCTAGAATCAGGCTCCTAATAAGTATTCTGAACCTATTGTAATTAAGGCTCTTCCATCTTCAGACGGTCATAGGCCTTTGCTCCGTCCAGTTAGAGCTATACGTATTTACAAATGTAGATCTGAGTTTATCAGAAAGGGACGTAACGTTTCTTTCTGTCTCTGCTGCCTAACAGAAGGGACATTACAGTCCAATCTGTTGCAAGGTGGATTCAATTAACTATCTGTACTGCTTATGAAAAATTATCTTCAACTCAGCAGTCTGTGCTTAAGATTTTGGCATATGAAGTTAGAGCACCGTCTACATCTTGGGCTTATGCTAATAGTGTTGCTTTTTCTGATTTAAAGAAGGCTTCATATTGGTCTCAGCCTTCCACATTCACGAATTTTTATCTTAGAAATATTGAGTCCATTTCTGGTGACCTGCATTGTTTAGGTCCATTATCTGTTGCTCAGAATGTCATCCACTAAACAGTTGCAACTATAGTTATTCAGGTTTTCTGTTCCGGCAGTGACTCTGTCCTACTGCCCTCTTCGCTCTGGGGTATTTTGATCCAGGGGAAGGGGGGGGGGGATGGTGTTCCCTTATATCTCCTGCTTTTTAGTGAAAAGCAAGGGAATACCTCCTCTGGAGTCAGTAATTCCGAGTCGGTGCCGGGATAGTTTTAAAGTGTAAAGCTAATGTTTATCTCATTCATGTAATATTTTAAAAGTGTAGCTCAGTGTGAAGCATTTGTATATGTCACGTGTCATACGAGCGCTAATATACAATCCTTGGACTATCTTTATTTATTGGCTTTCCTTTAAAAATTAGTATAATGGATTATACTGGATGTTAATTGAGATCTTTGATGTTATTGTGCTCAATTACAGAATGGTATTGTGTCTTTCTTCTTTGGCATAAACAAGAAAGATACATGTAAAGCCTGTTTCTCCTTTTCTCCTGGAAGGGATAATTCTGTTTACATGTAATTGAGTCTATTGGATTTTTCTTATGTACTAGGCCCTCCAGCCCTTTTTCTATTCAGCTTAGTCTGGGTCATTGGTACAGTATAAAAATGTTAAAAAATTTATAGTAATTTATATATTTTTTATGCTTACCAATGACCCAGACGGGGATGGCCCTCCTATGAGTTGGAAACTCATACCTCCCCTCTGATTACTTAACGCTTACCAGGCACTGGTTGTAAGAATGAGGTTTGGTGCCAATTTCGGTACTTCCTTGACACTGCGCATGCGCAGTGGATAAAAGTATAGAGGACCACATAGGACATTGTATTTTTGGATTTTGATGCAAATTTTGGGGAATGGGGGGGGGGCAAAATTTGTGTTTGGCCCTAGAATTTTAAGAGTAAGCACCAGCTAAGTCTGGGTCATTGGTAAGTATAAAAAATATATTAATTACTATAAATTTTTTAACTTTTCATTACTAAAAATCTGGGCATTATTTGTGTGGTGACATCTAATTACCAGAAAAAAATCATCTTGCTGGACATTATTGGAGTTATGACTAGTTACATGACATCAGTCCTCTGTAATGTTTATTGGCCATAGGTACTAATTAAATCTTTCGTTAACAATAATTTTGTCCGGTAAGCACCCCAGGCCCCTCTTGTTAACTTTGTATTTTTGTTGTTCAGCCGTTAAAGGTCTGGATATTTTTATACATTTCTGTTTGGCATGGGAACCCTGGGAAGTGAAGCAGTGCTTCTTTACTGTGGTAAACATGCTCTGTGTTGCTGGTAAACTAAGACCCAGTCACAAGTGCTTGGGGTGGAATTTAACTCAAATGGGCAACATGGGTATAAACAATTGACTAAAATGGACTTCATCTCCATGTTGCAGTCACAATTAGCCATTATGCAGAAATATGTGACCTTAATACCCATAAAAAAATAAATCCATTTTTGCTACACTTTTACAGTGTACCCAGTGTGTCACTAGTTGCTTCTTGGCAAGTCTTGGCTGTCTATATGCAATATATACTGAGTCCAAAAAGAAAGTATAATAGAAACAAATGTGAAAAAATAGCATTAAGTATGAAATATAATAGTTCTAATGTTGAAAGTTTGTGGACAAGAAGTCGTGCAAAGAGTTTAATGTTGTTGTTGTCCACCCAACCATATAAAATTTTGCTAGAGATTTCAAAATAGCATGTGCTACCTGAGAATGGCAAATTGAATGGGTGACTGACAAGTTTCTTTGTGTTAAGTTGTGTTAGAGAGCCTGGGTTATTGAGAAAACACACTAGTTTTTGTCTTCCGACATTTTAAAAAAATGCCAAGGTTAACCGAAAATCAGAGGTTGCATGCTGTTGGTATGCATGAGGCTGGGATACCTCCTGATGAGCTTGAGGCTGAGTTCAGAGTCACTGTGGCCACTATTTACCATCTCATTGGAAGGTATAGAACCACTGTATCTACTGCCGACCGACCGCGGTCAGGTCGACCAAGAGTTCCGACCCCTGCTCAAGACCGACACATCAGGATGTCTCATTTGGGGGATCGCTTCCTTCCGGCAATGAGGACAGCAGCCATTATTTCTGGTAGAACTAACGATAGAAGTAGTGCACAAACTGTCCGCAACAGACTCGTTGAACATGGCATCCGAAGTAGGCATCCACACCACGAACCAATCCTTACCCAACATCATCATACAGTCAGAATGGACTCAGCAGCATTGGAGCACAGTTCTTTTTAGTGATGAATCAAGATTTTGTCTACGGCGTGGTGATGGTAGGACAAGAGTGTATCTTTGACTAGGAAAATGGTTTTCTGATGCTTGCGTGTGGGAATGCGACCATTTCGGCGGGGGTAATGTAATGGTTTGGGCAGGAATTTCTTATCAACCTACCCTACAATTGTTTACTACAGGCTTGCACTATAGTGGAAGTCCCTAACTCCGAAAATATGCTCTCTCTTTTGATCTTTCCCGAAGCGATTTGGAAAAGAAAAGTGGTGCAAAAGCTCCAAGAAAAAATAAGTCAAAACTGGTTCGAGTGCTACCGGCACACACCCAGTAGGGGACGGTCTTCTAGTACAGATCCATGGCTTCCGGTACCAGTGTGCAGACGAGTAACTAATGACTCATTCTTCTTTCTTCTGCATCTGGAGAAGACGTCCTTCCATTTGCAATTAACTGGTAGAGTGCTGGAAGCTCATATTTGGGCTTTACTCTGAAATGCATGTGCTGCCTCAAAAGATTTTATATTCTCAGGATGTACTTTGAATTATCTTTGAGGTGAACTTATTTAGCCTGTACGAACTTGCCGTGTTACACTTTATGGAAGAGTGCCTGTAGGCACTCTCCCATAAAATGTAACAAGGCAAAGACATGTGATCAAAAATAATACAGCACTCTACCAGTTAAGAAGCAGTGATAATTCAAGTCGTTGATAATGGTTACCTGTGACGAGAATTATGGATCTGAGGATTGTATATTAACAGGACTTGTGTTTTATATACAGAGGAGCCCACTTAATTGGATATCTCTAAATTGTATATCCCTGTTAATTGAATATAATTTTCGAACACAAAACCATTTGATCTGTTAATTGCATATGGATTGTAGAGTAAACCCCTGTTAATTGTATCTAAATTTTTGTAATATGTTGAAAAAATTACTGTGACACGCACCAAATTCCCCTTATTTATCAACTTTTTTGGCCTCACTACATCCAATACAGACATTTATTCTATTATATCTTGTTTGACAGAGCTCTATGAGCTCTGTCAAACAAAATATAATAGAATAAATGCTCACTTTACCTCCAGATCACAGGAAACTGACCAAATCCCTGTTAATTGTATTCTCCTGTTAATTGAATAATTTTCACTGGCAAAATGGATTTCATTTAAGAGGATTCTACTGTATTCTCGTTATTTATTTTAACCACACTTTCATTGTATTTTTGTATATTCTCCCGTGTTCGCGTGCAACTTTCATGTACCATGCGGTTCGGACATATATCATTTTTTGGTTGATAACTTATGTTATCCTTTTGGATATTATTATTTTTATTGGAGTTAGGTGTCAGTGGGGGGCTGTATGGACAGGATTTCTCCTCTCCATTGAGGGCAGAATTTCTGTTTTTTGGGTCCCTGTCGGACATCTGGGTTCAGTTGTGTTCCCGCCGGTCCTTTATTTTCTTCCACCTTTCTCTCGTAGTTGGGGGTGTTTTTCTACTTTCTACATTTGTGGAGTTCACCTTTTTTTCTACTGCTCTCACCTCTGTTATGCTCAGGACTGTTCCTTGTGGGCAGTGCCTTTTGCCCAAGCATGTGGACGATTCCCATGCTTTTTGTTCCACTTGTAATGGGGGTTCTTTATATCAACCCTGAGGGCTCTGTGGGTCTTGGATCATCCACTTTTTGGACTTCTGTGAACCGTGTGGTGCAGCTTCGTGGCTGTTCCTCCCGCACCTGTGGGAATGGGGAACACTGTCATTCGGGGCCTCCCAACACGACCACGTCTGGTGAGAATTATGCCCCCTTCGTGGGGGATGTGCTGTCCTGTGGTGGATACTGTGGGAGCTGTTGAGTTGTCCGGTGAAGAGATGCCTGGTTATGGGACTGTGGTCCCTCTCCAGTCGACATCTGAGGCTGTCACTTGGGTTGTGACTCCTCCTTTGGAGCCGAGCTTGGTTGCTCTCTCCACTTTTTCACTGGTTTCAACAGCTCCCGGCATATCTGCTGCTACTGCTGTTCCGTTTGCAACATCATCAGCCACCGTTTCAGCCGGCCTCAGCTTATCCCTGCAGGGGTCTGCAGAGATGTCTGGTAGTGTGGATGTGGGTCTCTCAGCCTCAGGCTTCCCTGACTTCAACTCGGCGAAGTCAGAAGGGGCTGCCGACGGAACCCTCTGCCGTGGTCTCTCAGCCGTCAAGCCCAGCAGCTTTTTCTTTGTTTCCGCACCTTAGATCCTATTTCATATCCCTATAAGCATCTGCATTGAGATGTTTCGGCTGCCATCCGTCACCCCGTGCCGGGTGTTCTAGAGGATCGTGACCCTTAACTGGTTCAAAGGATCAGGAGTGAAGACACTTTGCCAATTCGTTCCCACGTCGAACCAGCTGACTCAGGCCATGAGCTTAGGTAGGCCCTCTCCTTGCTCACTCAGGTTCTTTCCAACAGCCTTCCCATTGCCTCCTGCGAGGCTACTAATGGTTTCCAGATGCCACCCATGGCTCCACCTCCTAGGATTGGAAGCAGGCCGCTTTCTGATCCCTCTGGTGTGCCTACACCATGGGAGGCATCAGCTGGTTTGCCCGTGATGGGCTTTGTGCCTTGCGACACAGAGGATGGGTCAGACATACCTGACGTCAAGAGCCAACAGTCTTCTGACTTGGGGGCAGCTCTTGACTTCGTGTTTGAGTTCCTTCCAGATCTCACACCGTTAGACCAGCCGACGGTGTCAGCCAGGCCACGCACCTACAGCCTGTGGAGCAACCCACTTCTGGGCATCTTCGACTGTGCCAGTCGGTACAGGTGGTTGAAATGTTTGCAGCTTTGGACTCCAAGGCTATGAAGACTTCGTTCTTCACCAGGGCTGATACCTTTTTGCCTCCAGTGTGTTATTGTTCCTACGATTCCACCAATCCGACAGTCTGCCAGTCTTTGACGGTGTTGGATCAGGACTCCTCCTCCCTCGGGCTTTCCAAGCCCAAGTCAGCCCTTATTCCTATGGTAACTCTGGAGTCCCTGTTGGGCTTATTGAGAGAGATGCTGTGCATGCTTTCTCTCTCGGATCACGTCGTCTCTGCTTTGGCTGCTTATCTGCCTCCAGATAAGTTTGATGACATACGATTTCTGGGAAGGTAATGGTTGTGTTTGAATCGTTGTTCAGGACATTATGAGTGCACAGTATTGTTTCTACGGTATCAGGTGAATTTGGCCCATTACCAGTTTGGCCCAAGTGATTTCGAGCCATTTGGTGAGTTCGGCCCGGTCATAGATGAGTTCAGCCCAGCCATAGTTTAGTTCATCCCGATCAATAATTTTTGTTCTCGGTGACTTTGGCCCACCAAAATGTGCTCAACCCACAGTGTTTTTTATTTTAAGTTCAAGAAAGTAGGTGTACTCACGGTTTGGGGTAATTCAGAAAATACCTAGAAACTTTCCATAAATATAAGAGGTCCTTTAAAATCCTTCAAAAAATTTTGAACAAGTTTCACACAAATACACTGTACGTCCTATAACTTAATGATCTTAAACAAAAATGATATTGCTTCTATGTTGTTACTGCAATTAGTATGTTTTACTGCTTGAAAAGTGAACAAAATTCGCTGTGTTGTAGGCAAATCGTTAAGTGATCGTAGCTCATCAGAGGGTGTCATGACTTTGTGTTATTGTGTTGTTTTAGCACTATTTTTGTTTTTGATCTACACTGTGCAAAACAAAAACCACTGTTCACACATGACAGTGTTTGCACTTTAGTTAACAAATCATTAAGTGATCCTAGCTCATCAGAGGGTGCCATTACTCACCAATTTGGGCCAAAATCACTTGGGCTGAACTGGTAATGGGCTGAATTCACTGGCATTCGTCTCTACAGGGATATGATGTCACTCCGTTCTCGGTTGCTTATAGTACCGGTGCACTCCCGATATCTGGAAACAATGATTCAAAACAACCAGACTCCACTCGTGAGCATTACTGAACAATATCAAAATCTGCCGACAGGGCTAAACAGTACCGACACGGTGACCATTTGTTTAGGTTTGTTGAATACTTAAAAGCGGTGCGTTATTGACAACCAATCCCAGCACATGTCATCGATAATATCATAGAACAGAAAAAGGAATTATGTACCTGTTGACTGCTGAAGTTTATGAGCCGCTGCCACTGTCAGAAAAGTACTTCCCCTACCCAGCGGAAACGTATTCAACCATTTTAACAGTTGTTTAATCAGTAATTCCCGCTTGTTTTTATATTTTAATTTTCTCAAAGAATTATCTTTTAAAATCGGACAGAAAAAATCTGGTTGCTGTCGGGCAGAGGGAATAGCATTTTTGGTTGCCCGAGAAAATTTCTGGTTGTCCCGAGATGTCGGGCGACCCTATTTGCGAGCCCTGTTCTTGCTCTGAGTTTCCGGCAGTGGATCCCCCACCTTTTGAATCGTTAGGTCCTTCTGTTGTCCGACAATTCAAGAGTGGTCGCTTACATTCGGAACCAGGGCGGCACGCACTCGGTTCCCATGTACGAATTGGCTCGGGATCTTCTACAGCAAGCTCGGGATGTCAACACCGGAGTGGTGGTTCATCACATTCCTGGTCATCTGAACATCCTAGCTGACTTCCTGTCCCGACGGGGCAGGGTCATTTCCACCGAGTGGATGCTTTACAGAGCAGTGTTCCAATCGCTTTGCGATCTCTGGGGTCGTCCCCACATCGATCTTTTTGTGACCTGTTGGAACCATCAGGTGGACACTTTTGTGTCCCCGTGTCCAGATCCTTTGGCTTTTGCTGTGGTTGCTCTTGTCAGTCGATTGGAATGGTCTTGTCGGCTACGCCGTCCTGCCGGTTCCAATTCTGCCTCAGGTTCTTGCCAAGATACGAACCTGCACTTGTCAAATCATTCTGATCGCTCCCCGTCACCTCAACGGGTGTGGATCCATCAGCTCCGTTCTCTGTGGGCGGCGGTTCATGGTACATCTTTCTCTGCATCCCGACTTCATTGTGCCTTCATGCATATCTTTTGTCAGGTCCTGTCTCATCCGTAGAGGTTTTTCAAGACGAGCAGTGGAGTGCATTTCTTCTTCAAGGCGGCACTCCACTGGTTTAGCCTATGCGGCTAAGTGGAAGGTCTTCTGTCGATGGTGTGCTGATCAGTGTGTTGATTATGCCAATCCTTCAATAACACAGACTGCAGAGTTTCTGGTATATCTGTTTGATTCTCGGGGTCTCCAGCCTGTTACCATCAAAGGGTACAGGTCCATGCTTTCGGAAACCTTTTTGTATGTGGGAAAGCGTTGTATCGTCACTAATCCATACCTCTCCAAGCTTATTCTGCACTTTTCTTTGAAAAGGCCTAGGATTTTGCAGCTTTTCCCAAGATGGAATCTTTCTTGGGTGCTGCTTTCCTTGGGGAGGGGGAGGGGAAGGGGGGTGCCGTTCGAACCTTTATCCCAGGTGGATATGCGTTTTCTCACATACAAGAGATGGCTTTTGCCTCAGCCAGACAGGTTAGTGAGCTTCATGCCCTCTCGGTTGATCCAGCCTTTTTTAGGAGCTCCGCCTACAGTGTTACTTTTACCACTGATTGCTCCTTTCTGGCCAAGAATCAGATACCAGAAACAACTCCACCTCCTATCTGTATCAGGGCTCTTCCTTCTGCTGAGGGTAATTGCCCTTTGCTCTTTCCAGTTTGTGCACTTCGCTTTTATTTCAACAGTTCATTAGGAAAGGCAGGAAACGATTCTTTCTGTCTCTTATTTCTGGTCAACAGAAGATCTCTCCTCAGTTAGAGCTTGGAGGTAAACCACAAATGTGGTTCGGTGTCGGTTGTGTGAAACTACCAAAAACCAAAACCGCAGTTGACTGCAAAGAACCACATTTTCGGTAGTCGAATATTCAAGTGTGTAATGTTAGCAATGTCGCGTGTTGATGCTCAGTTGATAGTAAATAATCACGGCGGATTCTCTGAAAGCAAAGTTTATTATTTTATCAAGTTGCTCTTCAATCGCTTCATCCCCTATTCTAGTTCTATTCGATAAACTGTCTTGGAGAGCTCAGGAAAATTAGGTGTATCAGGTTACTGTTTGGTCGGAAAATTCCTGACCGCGACAATTTCCCTGAATCCCTTTCCCACCCCCACTCGCCCCATGAAATTGTGATTTTTGACCAATAGCCAGTCAATTCAGGGCCTTCATGTAGCTGATCTCGCAGAGCATGTCACATTTTTTTGGAAGAGTCGCAACCACATGCCCAACCCCTCACCTTCACGTACTGATAACTGGGTGTGGTCACTATGGTGGTTACTTTTCTGAACGACCCTCTCTCTGGGCCCACCTGCGCTCGGTTGCAAGGATCATCTTGTCCAACACGAGTCAGTTTGTCTACACATTTAAATCTGCCATTGAAAGTTTCTTTTTGGATGGAAAGTTTCAACCGATGAGTGGTCACAAATTACTTACAATTTACAAATAAATTTATGAAAGAGTGAGTGTGGGACTGGTGGCTTCAAGTTGGCTTTGCTTCAATCAGAACATGTCTAAAATGAAAACGTTATGAATATGTTTATGCCAAGGGAGTTAACTCTTCAAATAGCTGTTCACATTGAGAAGATAAAATACCTTGTCCCGATCTTCGCACGTCAAGTCTCTGGTTGTGGTACAAATGGAATTGATTAATTGTTGTAAAATTTATGTTGGACTGTAAAACAAGAAAATTTGTGACAGCACACATGCATATGCACCCTCAGTTATACAAAATGGAATTGAGAAGTTGAATATTCTATTTCTGGTAGAGAATTTGGTGCCTGGACGTTTCGACCCCAGGACGTTTCGGTCTCATGACGATTCGGCCCGAGACGTTTCGGCCTCCATATATTGTGGTATTGTAGAAAGGAAAGTATGTGGATGATCCTTTCAAAGAGGTATTTTGCAATTCTTATTTCAGAGAGAGTGTGACTGTCTACTGTAGTGTGACTGATGACAGTGTTACATGTATGCACAAACTTACAGTGGTCTATAATGGGTGTATCCGACACATTGCAAACACAAATAATCTGTTTATAACTTCTCAGTATTCTGACACAGCCATGAAGAAAGCCAGAAACACAGTCACAGTGTTGCTTTGTGAGCCATGTCAGATCACTGATAGGTTAACTGCAGCTGTGTGCACGAAGATAACCGAAACTGCAACCGAGATTTTGGGGTCTCAAAAAATTCTCGATGGATTTGTCTTGCTATTTGCGCAGCCTATGCTCATCTAGCGACTGGAGATTGTATTAGCAATCGTATTTCTGCCTACGAGGTGTGTGCCTTGTCTACCTCCTGGGCTTATGCTAACTCCGTCAAGGTGTCGGATGTTATGCAGGCAGCCTACTGGAGAAATTCTACTTTCTCCACCTTTTTTCTGAGTCAGTTGCAGGAGCAGTCTGAGGACCTTTTTTCTTTGGGACCTCTTTCCTCTGCTCAGGCTGTTGTCTACCCTAGCCATTAGGCTTCTTCAAGATCAGTTCCAGCCCTGTGCTGTTTTACTGTCCTTTCTGTCTGTGCATCATTCAGAGCCGTACGCCTCATCTCTCATTGTCTGTTACTAATGTTTGTGATGCTATGGTTTGATAGGCCTGGGAACTCTGTCCACGGTTCCAGTGCAGTCGGGTTATGTGGGGGTTGGTTATGTGATTCCCTCCTCCTTTTGTCTATTCAGCTTGTAGTAAACAGTTGTAGGGTATGTTGATAAGAAATTTAAATTTTATAGTAAATTTCCTTATTATACCTACCACAATTGTTTGCATGGAGGCCCTCCCGTCTTCTTATTCGGGTAAGAATCCTTCATCCCCGTTGATCACACAACTCCAATCTTGGCGGATTCAAAAGAATGAGTCATTAATTACTTGTCTGCACACTGGTACCAGAAGCTGTGGATCTGTACTAGGAGAAGAGCGTCCCCTGTTGGGTATGCACCGGTAGCACGCGACCCAGTTTTGGCTTATTTTTTCTTGGTACTTTTGCACCACTTTTCTTTCCCAAATCCCTTGGGAAAGATCAAAATAGAGAGTATATTTTCTGAGTTAGGGACTTCCACTGTAGTGCAAGCCTGTAGTAAACAATTGTGGTAGGTATAATAAAAAAGGAAATTTACTATAAAATTTAAATTTCCTTGCACCATCGAACGAAGTTGATCTTCATCGATGATAATCTGAATGGACAGCGATATAGGGACGAAATTCTAAACTCTGTTATTGTCCCGTTGTTCAATGCTAATGTCAGATTGCAGTTATTCCAGCAAGACAATGCCTGATGTCACGTGGCGCGTATCTGTCGTGACTTTCTCGAGGAGCAGAACATCAAACTTCTTCTCTGGCCCCAATTTTCACCAGATTTGTCGCCAATCGAGCATCTTTGGGATCAATTGGACCATCGGGTACGACTTCATGATCTTCAGACGTTATGCGATTTACATAATGTTCTAAGGCAGGAGTGGAATGCAATACCACAGGGTGACATCCAGAGACATTATCAGGTCCACACACACGCAATTGACTGTATGTGTGAACTTTTCATTTCACCCCCTGTCTGCATTGCGACGTCCTGACGTGATGCTGGCAACAGTAAGAATATGAAATTATGCAAATTCATACAGCTAGACTTGAAATATGAATTTACAATAATTTGTTTGGGATTAAAGTTGATAATACTAAAACATTGCTCCTCAAAGTTTATTATACTTGACTCTGTATATATATATATATACATGTACTGCCAATGTATTTGGAATGTAACTTGTGAGTTACCCCCAGACTGCATGTTGGAACAACTGTTCTGTTGCAGTTAAAAGTAATCAAAGTCGGAAAATGGCAAGAATAGTAAAATAAAATTGATTGTATTTAACCTTTACCTAATGTAACTTCCAAAAATGATCAGAGCTGTTCACAAAAATCACAATTTAAGTTTTAGTATAACAGTGGGGTCCACAGCCTCTAATTTCACATGAAGTTCCTCATCACCATCATTCATTTGTATTTTCTGGTATTTTAGATGTACAAAATCCGTCCAAGAAGAACAAAGCCTCAAGGTCTACAGATGCTGTGTATGATTATGATATTTATTGTGTTGGCTATCAATATAATCATATATGAATTGACACCCCAGTATTCATCTTTTGGAAGTCAACACTACATTTACTATGTGAGTACTTTACAATAATAAATATATCCAATCCAGAAAATAAGCAGACTGTCATCTGCAAAACGTGACCCCCAGAGTGTGAATTTAGTGATGCTACCCTGCACAGCAGGGTAGCATCACTAAATTTACCCTCTGTGAACCTCCAACTGAATCAAGGTCTCAAACCTGAAAACAGAAAGAGGTACCCAGAGGATAAATTGGCCCACTGTATGAGATAGCATCATCAAATTCACCCTTATTGGACCTCATTCTGCAAATGTCAGATTGCTATTATTAGCTCACCTAGCCTCAAAGGCCATGTGAGCTTTTCTAATCACTTGGTGTCCGTCATCGTCCGTCGGTCATCGTTCTTTGTCCATCGTCCGGCATCCGTAAACTTTTCACATTTTCATCTTCTTCTCTGTAACCGCTGAGCTGGTGTGAACCAAACTTGACAGGACTGGTCTATGGAAGGTCCTCTACAAACGATCCTCATTTTGTTCCCGTCGGATGAAAAACATGGCTTCCAGAGGCATTGTTAGATTCTGATTGGTGGATTTTCAAAAATCTTCTCCTCTGAAGCTATCACTGTAAGTGTTTCAAAACTTCATATAAATGATGACTGGGACCCCCTCTACCAACGATCCTCATTTAATGTTGATCGGTTTATAAACGTGGCCACAATTGCGGCTTATATTTACTATAGAAACCCTTTGGGAAATCACATTTTCCTCTTCTTCTCTGGAAAAACCAAGGCGACGTGAAAACAAACCTAGCAGGGATAGTCTATGTGAGGTCCTCTACAAACAATCCTCATTTTGTTCCCATGGGTTGAAAAACATGGCCACCAGAGGCATTCTTTGATTCTGATTGGTAGACTTTCAAAAATCTTCTCCTCTGAAACTACTAGGCGAAATGTTTTGATACTTCATATAAATGATGACTGGGACCCCTCTGCCAATGATCCTCATTTAATGTTGATTGGGTTGCAAACATGGCCACAATTGTGGCTTATAGTTACTATAGAAACCCTATGGGAAATCACATTTTCATCTTCTTCTCCGGAACTACTGAGCCAACGTGAACCAAATCTGGTAGGGATGGTCTATGGGAGGTCCTCTACAAACGATCCTCATTTTCTTCCCATGAGTTAGAAAACATGGCTGCCAGAGGCATTCTTTGATTCTGATAGGTGGAGTTTCAAAAATCTTCTTCTCTGAAACTGCCAGGCCAAATGTTTTCATACTTCACATAAGTAATGACTGGACCCTCTCTACCAACGATCCTCATTTAATGTTGATCAGGTTGTAAACATGGCCACAATTGCAGCTTATAGTTACTATAGAAACCCTATGGGAAATCACATTTTCATCTTCTTCTCTGAAACTACTGAGCCAACATGATCCAAACTCTGCAGGAATGGTCTATGGGAGGATGGAAATATGTGGCCACCAGAGGCTATATTCTAATGCTTAACCCAGTGCCTCTCCTGTCTGCATGAAGATCGGTACTGTCAGCAAAAATACTTGTTTTTTGAGAATCTGGTAAAGGTTGGTTCCAGTTTTCTCCACTGAGAACTGGGGAAAAAAAACCCCAAAATATTGTGTATACAGTACAAGTCAAAATAAGCTGTAGCATAACTGCAATAAACTAAGTAAACTGCTGCTCCTGCCCTGACAAGATCAGAATCTGACATTTTCTGGAAAGCTATCAGTGAGAGCTTTCCAGAAAATGATGCCAGCTTCTGTGCTTATCAGTGTAGGAAGAGAAAAAGATACACAGTTTACAGGATTATCCTACAACTTATTTTGACTTAACTGTAAACGATTGGAACTGTACATGGATGCCGATATATGCTCATTACTCATGTTACTTATCAGATAATCTTGGTTGTTGACAGGTGTTTGGAGAAAATAGGAGAAGATTTTGCTAACATTCTTGCTATCATGTCAGCTTAGATGATAGTAATTATTGTATATCTTTTTAAGATTTGACAAAAATTGGAGTAATGTGTTTCCTTTAACCCTTTTACCTATCCAAAGCTATTTTGAAAAGGGAATACTATCTGAAAAAAATTGTAATTTTTCAAAAATATTTAACCTTCTTTTACTGATTTTTTTGTTGAAAACAGAATTCATAAATGTGTGCATTTTCAAGAAAATCTTCTTTGAAACTACAAGGCCAAATGGTTTGAAGACTTAGTGTGACTGATGACTGTAACCCCCTCTACCAGTGATCCTCATTTTAATGTTCATTGGGTTGCAATTATGGTTGCAGTTGTGGCTTATAGTTACTATAGAAACCCTATAGGAAATCACATTTTCACCATTTTCACTGAAAGTACTGAGCCAATGTGAACCAGACTTGACAGGCATTGTCTATGAGAGGTTCTCTACAACTGTTACTCATTTTATTCCTGTTGGGTGAAAACATGGCCGCCAGAAGCATTCTTTGATTCTGATTGGTCAATTTTGAAAACTCTTCTCCTCTGAAACCACACGGCCAAATGTTTTGAAACTTTGCATGATTGATAACTGGGACATCCTCCACCAAGGTTCCTCTTTTTAATGTTGATCGTATTGCAAACATGGCCACGATTGCGGTTTATAGTTACTATCGAAAAAAAACCTATAGGAAATCACATTTTCATCTTTTCTCTGGAACTATTGAGCTGACATGAACCAAAAACTTGGCAAGAATGGAGTATAGAAGGCCCTCTACAAACGATCTTCTTTTTGTTCCCGTTGACTGGAAAATATGGCCACCAGAGACATTCTATGATTTTGTTTGATGGATTCAACTTCATGTGATTGGAGACTGGAACACCTACTAATGATCCTCATGTAATGTTGATGTAATCTTGCAAAACATGGCCACAATTGCAGCTCATAGTTACCATGGAAAGCCTATGGGAAATCACATTTTTTTATATGTATTTCCAGGTGAGCAATTACACGCTCTGTAGAGCCTCTAGTTTTAATACTGAAATCAATAGCCCAGACTTAGCTGGTGCAACCTCAATATTATTAAGGGCCAAACACAAATTTTGAACCCCCCCAATCCCCAAAACTTGCATACAATACTGAAAATTAAAAGTCCTATCTGGCCCTCCATACTTTTAGTACTTGCACAAGTGCAGTACCCAGGAAGAGACCAGAATTTGCACAAACATCATTCTTCTGTTTGGCCCAAAGTCAGTAACAACTGAAGTGACATCTGTACTTTAAATTCTCATTTTTAGCTTAACTTGACATAGTCAAGATAAGCTATTGCCATCACGCGTACGGAAGTCTGTGAGTCTGTGACGTCTGTTCACATTTTCCTTTAGCACGGGCTGCACCCCGCAGTTCTTGTCTGATCATCACGAAATTTCATATGCAGGTTTGGGGTCATGTCTAGATGAGAACATCCCCTTTTGGTCGCGATCGGGCAACCGGTATGGCTGCCCGAGCCCAAAACCCGAAAACCATTAGCACAGTCTACAGGTCGTATTTATGAAGGGATTTCATTGTAACTTGGTAGGATGCCTCTGTATAGTGCCTAGATGAGAACGTCCCCTTTTGGGCATGATCTATCAACCGTGATGGCTGCCCAAGCCCGAAACCCAAAAACTTTTAGCACAGTCTGCTACACCCCGCAGTTCTTGTCTGATCATCACGAAATTTCATATGCAGGTTTGGGGTCATGTCTAGATGAGAACGTCCCCTTTTGGTCGCGATCGGGCAACCGGTATGGCTGCCCGAGCCCAAAACCCCGAAAACCATTAGCACAGTCTACAGGTCGTATTTATGAAGGGATTTCATTGTAACTTGGTAGGATGCCTCTGTATAGTGCCTAGATGAGAACGTCCCCTTTTGGGCATGATCTATCAACCGTGATGGCTGCCCAAGCCCGAAACCCAAAAACTTTTAGCACAGTCTGCAGGTCATGTTTAATGTGGAGGGATTTCATTGTAACTTGGTAGGATGACTCCTTATGATGTCTAGATACGAATTTCCCCATTTGGGCATGATCTACCAACCATGACGACTGCCCGAGCCCAAAACCCGAAAACCTTTAGCACAGTCTACAGGTCATATTTATTGAGGAATTTCGTTGTAACTTGGTGGGTTGACTTCATACAATGTCTAGATGAGAAAGTCCCCCTTTGGACGTGATTGGGCAACTGTGACGGCTACAGGAGCCCGAAGCCCGAAAACCTTTAGCACAGTATAGAGGTCATATTTATGAAACGATTTCATTGTAACTTGGCAGGATGACTCCAAATAATGTCTAGATGAGAACGTCCCATTTTGATTGCGATCATGCAGCCTTGATGGGTGCCCGAGCCCAAAAACCTTTAGCATAGGCAAAAGGTCATATTTATGGAAGGATTTCATTGTAACCTGTTAGGTTGACTCCATATAATGCCTAGATGATGACATCCCCTTTCGGTCGTGATTGGTCAGTTGTGATGGCTACAAGTGCCCGAAGCCCGAAAACCTTGAGCACAGTCTACAGGTCATATTTATGAAGGGATTTCATTGTAACTTCTTAGGATCACTCCAGATGATGCTCAGATGAGATTGTCCCCTATGGTTGCGATCATTCACCCATGATGGCTGCCCGAGCCCGAAGCCCGAAAACCTTTAGCACAGTCTACAGGTCATATTTATGAAGGGATTTCATTGTAACTTGGTAGGTTAACTTCATATAATGTCTAGATGAGAACGTGTGATCATTCACCCATGATGGCTGCCCGAACCCGAAGCCCGAAAACCTTAAGCACAGTCTACAAGTCATATTTGTGAAGGGATTTCATTGTAACTTGGTAGGTTGACTTCATATAATGCCTAGATGAGAACTTCCCCTTTTGGACATGTTTGGGCAACTTTGACGGCTAAAGGTGCCTGAAGCCCAAAAACCTTTAGCACTGTCTACAGGTCACATTTATGAAGGGATTTCATTGTAACTTGGTAGGTTGACTCCAAATAAGATCAAGATGAGAACGTCCCATTTTGGTCGTGATCATTCAGCCTTGATGGGTGCCCGAGCCCAAAAACCTTTAGCATAGGCAAAAGGTTATATTTATAGAAGGATTTCATTGTAACATTGTTAGGTTGACTCCATATAATGCCAAGATGATGACATCCCCTTTTGGTCGTGATTGGTCAACTGTGATGGCTACAGGTGCCAGAAGCCCGAAAACCTTGAACACAGTCTACAGGTCATATTTATGAAGGGATTTCATTGTAACTTCGCAGGATCACTCCAGATGATGCCCAGATGAGATTGTCCCCTTTGGTTGCGATCATTCAACCATGATGGCTGCCCGAGCCCAAAGCCCGAAAACCTTTAGCACAGTCTAAGGTCATATTTATGAAGGGATTTCATTGTAACTTGGTAGGTTGACTTCATATAATGTCTAGATGAGAACGTCCCCTTTTGGACACGAGTGGGCAACTGTGACGGCTTCAGGGGCCCAAAGCCCGAAAACCTTTAGAACAGTCTACAGGTCATAATTATGAAGGGATTTTATTGTAGCTTGGTAGGATGACTCCAAATAGTGTCCAGATGAGAACGTCCCCATTTGGCCACGATCGTTCAGCCTTGATGGCTGCCCAATCCCAAAAACCTTTAGCATGTCTGTAGGTCGTATTTATGGAAGGATTTCATTGTAACTTGTTAGGTTGACTCCATATAATGCCTAGATGATGACATCCCCTTTTGGTCGTGGTTGGTCAAATGTGATGTCTACAGGTGCCTGAAGCCCGAAAACCTTTAGCACAGTCTACAGGTCATATTTATGGAGGGATTTCATTGTAACTTGGTAGGTTGACTTCATATAATGTCTAGATGAGAACGTCCCCTTTGGACGCAATTGGGAAACTGACGGCTACAGGGGCCCGAAGCCCAAAAACCTTTAGCACAGTCTACAGGCCATATTTATGAAGGGATTTTAATGTAACTTGATAGGATGACTCATTTTGGAATAATTTCATTGTAATTTTGTTGATATATGTTAACTGTGAGGGCCACATATATTAACTGTGAGGTCATATTAACCCACCCCTCAGCTCTTTAGTACAGTGTACACCTCATATTATTTTTATCATAAACATAGCACACAGGGAACAGAAATGAACATATTCCCAATTATCACAATTCTTGTCTTATTTCATAATCCTTTCATAAACATTGAACATTATCCTTTTCATCAAACACAACACACAAGTTAAGCTACAGTGTCATTGACACTTTCATTGAAGATGCCAGACACAAATCAATGATGGTTTTCATGAAATCAACAATGTAACAGGATGCTGGAAGTGAATAACGGTGGTTTCAGATGCTCAGGGCTGTAACTTTATAATTTTTATGTAAACTATTCATGTTACCCAATTTTGTGATATGCTTCTGAACGTTGTCATTATAATATGACTCCACTATTACTTCCCTCCCCTCTTCTGAACTCTCCTGTTATACTCTCAACTCTTTTGGCTTTTTATTGAAGAATTTTTTATTAAATTCTTGGGAGTTTAACTTGTAAACAGAATAGGTATTCTGTTTATCCCCTATGTTTACATCCTGTCTATTTCGGTTCAGGACATCTTTGTACTCTTGCATCTTCTACAAGATGCATTGTATTTTCTTCATATGAAGATCTAGCTTTGCATCAGGTGGTTGTTGATCGGTTACTGACTCTGGACCTTTGTGGTGCCTCTTGTTGGTTAGTTTCCGGTTTTTCCTCTTGACGTTGTCTGTTCAATAACGTTTTTGGATTCGTATTAATTCAATGTTTAGTTTTAAACAATCACAGTTTTTCTATTAGGATACATAGTATATCTTATTCCGGTAGTTTAGCATTTATTAGTTAGTGATTGTCCACACTTAGGCTCTATTAGAACGCCCTTGGGCTCATGAGGTTCCCTTGGGTCACTTAGGCTTCATTAAAAATGTTTCAAAAAATTTTTTTTTTAAATTTTATTCAAAAATTTTTTGTTTTGTCTATGTTATGTATCCTTATGATGTTTAATTTTGGGAGTGCAGCAGACTTATGTTTTTGGCCTCATTATGATTGTTGCCATTAAAATAATTGATATTTAGTGTAAGTCCAATGGAAATGGGCGTTGATCTGTGTGGTGGGTGGTGAAGTTTCAATGAAGCCTTCACCACTGACTAATACTAGTCTTTCAGTCTCTTTTTCAGAGGAATGAGAACCTGGTGATGGTTCTTCGACACTTGTCTTACGTACTGCTGTCGTGGCACTCTGATGAGTAAAATAGAGCTAGCTGCCAAGATGCTCATGATATAAATGCACAGAATTAAACTGTATTTCCATGAAAAAGCATGTTAAGGGGTAGAAGCGTACAATTTTCTAAATGGAACGCTTGGCGAGGTCTGGAGCCAGACCGTGAGAGGGAGACCCCTCTCCGTTCCATCAGCAGTCAGGGCCGACTGTTTTCGCGTTGGGACACCCATTCACGTAAGCGGTCCAGGACGCTACTTCCACACTACAGCCGGGGCCGGTTGCAACTATGGCTTCTTCCTCTGCTTCATCGATGAAGCACAATAGCCCGCTGACTAGCTATCCAACTTCGCATGTTCATGCTTTTCCACGGAGATGTTACCAGTCTTCCCCACTGAAGTCGGATTAACCTGTAGCTAGTCATTCGAGGCATATTTATACGGGACATGCATCGAAGATCTGGGGACAGATCTCCGTCCTGTGGGCAGCATATGGTGAAGAAGTGGATAATCGCTGCTCTGCAAGCCTCATTCACAGACCTGCTGCTGCAGATTGCACAGCATATCACAGCATCCCAGTTGTTCTGCCATCAACAGTCTCCGGTAGTGAACTGTTGGACGGTGCTAGGTTGGTCCAGTCATCTGTACATTCGGATGGTGTTGACCATTTTTCAGAGGGAACATTCAGACGGTGAGAGATCTACAGAGGTTGATTCTCCAGCCTTCACGGAATGGCACATTAAGACTTTGAATTTGTATTCATAAGCTCTTCGAATCTTGTTCCATCTGAACAAAAGTCTGCATTTGCTAAGCAAAAAACAGCTTAAGGTACCGGGCGAAGGAAAGACGAAGATCTTCCTTCCTGGATCTTTTGGCTCAGGTGTTAAAGGCTTTTGGTCCGATTACCAATGCCTCCCTTGGCTTAGCAATAGTATAAGAAAGGCAATGATCTATTCCTTATGAATAGACGATCGATAGCTCATAGATATGCTGAGGCAGAGGTCTTGTTGGGAATAGAGCCTTTAGAAGAAGTAAGTATGTATTTCTCTTCTCAGTGTTGTATTCCTAGGTATCTGAGGCATTTAGTGCAATTGTGGAAGCCATAGTAGACTTATGTACAGTTAGAGCGGTCTTTTCTTATACATTAGTGACTAACGTCGTAAATCTCCATTTAGTGAGCTGTCTGAGGCCGCTGTTTTTCACCGATGTATGACTTTTAAGCTCTGTTAGCAATGCTGAGACCACTAGCTTTTTAGAATAAGCCATTAGAAGAAAAGAATTACGATTTCCTTCTCAGTGTAATATTCCTAGGCGTCACAGGCAATTAGTCCTATTGTCGCCTTAGTTTGACTTATGTGAATTAAGAGCGGTCTGTTTTACACCAAGATATCTGTCTTCACAGAGATGAAGTCTTCTAAGCTCCATTAGCTAGGCTGAGACCACTGTCTTTTGGAAATAGAACCGCTAAAGGAAAAGAGTGCTCTTTTCCTTCTTGGTGTTGTTTTCTTAAGTGTCAGAGACTTTAGTCTTATTGTTGACACCTCAGTAGCCTAGCTAGAAGTTTGAGTGGTATTTTTATCCCTGTCATTAGCGGCTAGCATTGTAAGTCTCCTTTAGTGAGCTTCTCGGGCCATAGTTATCAGCCATTTAATTGTCTTCTCGAATAGAAAGATCTCTAGCTGCTTCAGCCAGGCTGAGACCACTGTCCTATTGGACAAGGTACCGTTACATGAGAAGAGTTTGTTCTTTCCTTAGCAGTATTGTTTTTATGTTAGTTGTCTGAGGCTTTTAGCCCTATTGATAATGCCATATTAACCTAGTGTGATTAATGAGCGTTCTTTCGAATGCCTTTAGTTAACTCCTTTTCAGGATTATATTCCTGCTATAATTGGTACGGGATGCAAGGAATTCATCTAGGTTTCTTGTGATCGGGTGCCGGAAGATAGTTTTCATCTCCTGCTTTCATTTTTATCAAATCTAATGTTGTGGATTATATTTCCACTTGATGATTGGATATTATTTCTATATGGTGTATTATTTGATGACATGGCATACTGTCTTGATTTCAAGGGATATATCGACACTGTTTCTGCTGGCATATTCCTTGCAATAGTGCTATGTTCAACATGCCCCTCTGCATCCTGAGTGGCATTATGGAGTCGGTCAGACGTGAAGGAGCCATTTGGTTTCTATACTATTCTAGATAACTAACACTAAAGCGTTACGAGGCACGCCAAGTTAGTGTCATTCTGCTTGCTTGCGCTAACTACAAGCTTTTTAGCTATATTACTCTTCATTGAGAATAGCAGCAGCAGCATAGCTTAGGAATGTAGCGTGAAGTTTCTTTTTCTTATAGCGAAAAAACTGTCCCAAGTCTTAATATTACTGCGCTGGCCAAACTTATCTAGCGATTCAAGTATTGCGGGTGAGGGGGGTTTGAAATGATCTATTCGCCTCCCCCCCCCTCCCAATTCCATTGCCCTTTGATTTGCGGATGGGTTGTGGTCTAACGGTGACATCAACGGCCCAGCCCCTTTAGTTGGTTTGCTTCCTGTGATTGATCGTTCATAAGTGATATATGAGCATATGATTCCTGAACAGTAACTGTTCTTGGATTCCAAATTCTATCATGAATACATTCGGTTGATAGTACTAGGCTTCTTCGTGTTCCTGTATGGCAGGCATGTCGGTTATCTGGGCGACATTCTCCAAATGTGGCATTTAGTCTACTCTGAGTAGTTTCACTCAGAGCTATCTGCTTTTTCTTACGACATATGAGTATTTTAAGGTGGGATTCTGTTGATTGTGTGCATAATATGTATGCATAATATGTATACATTATTAGACAGACTTATTACGGAATAGATTCTCTTGATTCTGGCTTTTCATTACTATAGAGCTTATGAGAATTTTGGGGCTAGTTGGATGAGTTATGGAGTTTCCAACAGGCCGTCTATGCATACGTTCTCTATTTTTGACTTCATTATTTGGAGTGGTAAATTCTTTCTCCGGACATCATTGGTTTTAACAGACCTAGGGAACAATGAATTATTGGGGACAGTCTATGACAGGCTTTTTAATCGTATCCCGTTCCATATTCGGAATCCAGTTTTCAACTGTAAAGTGGTATATGAGGCATATTCCCACACTCATATAATTGTACAGTTGCAATTGGGTGGTTTATTATTGGAATTGTACACCTGAACGTGATCGCCTGTGTTGGCTAAGAAACGTATAGTTCTATTAGATAACTTTCCATTGGGATTCTATAGGACAAGTTTAAGGCTGTACTATTTATATCACTAGTTTTCAACCTATCTACATATTTCAGGTGCAGCATACATTTTGAAGCTTGCGATTTTAATAACCGGGATCGCCACAATATAGCTTTAGCTGCTGATGTGGCAGTAGGTACCATTAAATTAATAATAATTAATAGCTGGGTGCCTTTTAGGCGAATATATATGTTATTCAGTACCGCTTTTTCACTGTTTCCAGACCTCTCCCCTCTTTGTTTTAAAGATTATTCCTTTAAAAAAAAGGGGGGGGGGAGGGGGTGTTTTCTCCTTACCTCTTCTAGTCTTTTAATAAGTGTGTAACTATGAGTTAAGCTGTTATCGTCCGTAGATTATTCTGATATTATAGACAGCTTATTACATTATATATGGCATGTGTTTGTAGGCGTTAGTCTCTCACTCTCTGACACACTTTTCCTATTTTTAAGTGTCTTATTCCGGACTAGCCTTAAAATTGGGGACTTGTTACACCCATTTAGCAAGTGATAGGGAATTACTTGGATATTGCTCCTTATTTCGGCGGTATGTCTTCTATATTGTGGTATAGCGAGACATATACATAATTCCTTATAATTTGAAACTCTTTTTCACTTTGGGAGTTCTAATGCAGGCTAAGGAGCTGTATTTTGGTCTGCTAATTCTTTAAGTCCTAGGCCCTCCGCCTTTTTACGACTCAGCTAAGTCTGGGCCATTGGTTTTAGTATCAAAATATGATAAATTTAAAGTAATTTGTATATTTTAATACTTACCGATGGCCCAGATGGGGATGGCCCTCCGATGAGTGGGCACTCATCCTTCCCCGCTGAGTTATCACTTCAGTAGGCACAACTAGGAAGAATGATGTTGGCGCCAATTCCAGTCTCTTCCTAGATACTGTGCATGTGCAAGTAATAAAAGTATGGAGGGCCAGATAGGACTTTTAATTGTCGGTATTGTATGCAAATTTTGAGGGGGGGGGGGGGGGGGGTTCAAAATTTGTGTTTGGCCCTTAATAATATTGAGGTTGCATCAGCTAAGTCAGGGCCATTGGTTAGTATTAAAAATATACAAATTACTTTCAATTTATCATTTTCAGGCCTGAATACATCAGATAAATGAAAATGCACTCATTAGAGATGGTCACCCTGGCCATGGGAGAATTAATGTGTTTTTGTGTATTCCCGATGTCACCAAGGATAAGAAACTGACCCTGTAACAAATTTATAGAATTTATAACCCTAGCTTCAACATAGAAATGTTGACAGACCAAAATTAACAATATCTTTGGAGGTCAAGAACTTCCCAAATTGATATCTTTAGTTCTTAATTACATACAGATATTACAAGAAGCCTTTCGTATGCCTGATTTTTGTTTCATTTTGATCTCAATCATGTTGTTGATTGGTTGAATATATGTAAATTCAGTTCTATAATTGAGAGCAGGGTGGCTCAGTGATTAGAGCATTGGCCTTTAAACCAAAGGGTAGATGATTTGATACTTAACAGCTCTAATGGCATGGTGTCCTTGGGCAAGAAACTTAATCCTGATTGCCCATGTTGGGGGTGGGGGCATTGTGGTACTGTGTATTAAGGCATATTGCACATCGAAGCACTTGCCTTCAACTGCTGCTAACGCTTCTTGTGCAGAGATAGTAAGTTGGAGAGTCAGACAGCTGCTCGCCGCTGCTCAGTGGTTCTGTCTGAGTACTCTGGCTTTTTTAACCCATAAAACTGTCTGATGCGTTATGACCCTGGCTGTCAAAAGTGTCATTAAACCCCAGTAAAAAAAAGAGACAAACTAATAAAAGTTGCCATATTGACAGTGAACATGCTTCTTTGTTTGTGGATGATATAATTTACCACTTTTGTTTAAATTACCATGAGTGTCAATCTACGATCAGCGCTTTAGGCCCCACACAGTAGATCTTCTGTTTCTTTGACCATTTTTTGTAAAATTGCATGTGGGTGTGCAGTTTTTATTTTATTTTTCATTTTTTTGTAATTATTTCTTTGCCAGAAAAAGTTTGTATTCTTGGTTTGTCTTCTGTTTTAGGCCTCATATTCTACAGAATAGCAGGGTGTTGGTGTATTTCGTTCCTTGAGTGCAAGACGGCAAGGGACAAATTTATCAATTTTATTAACTTGGGTAAAATTTTAGACATAAACCATTTAATTCTTATCTTTTATACCTCCCTGCAATGAGTTGTGGGAAGTTGGAGGAATACTGGAATCACCTTGTCTGTCTGTCCTTAGACATAATTTTGTCCAGAGATTTTCTCAGCCATTTTTTGACCAATCTGCTCGAAACTTGGTATGAATGTTCACCACCATGGGAACCTGTGCACCTGCGATTATAGTTCCGGTCTGATTATTTTTGCCAGAAATATGCCCCATTTTGACTTGAAATAGCAGCCGCATAGGCCTGAATTTTGTCCGGAGATTTTTTCAGATATGCTTATGGGTCGATTCCTTTGAAAATTGGTATGAATGTTCACTACCATGGAAACCTGTGCACCTACGATTATAGTTTCAATGAGACTTTTTTTGCCAGTGTTATGCCCCTTTTTGTCTTAGAATAATCATGCTGGCGGGAGTTATGGCAGGCCCATCTGGTACAGTCACACCTCTAGTTTAAGTTTGCATTTGTTATAAAAAAGAGAGCATGTGGCAGCCAAAAAGGCCATGCGGGAGGGCCTGAGAAACAGATTTTATCTTTTTTAGGCATTACCTTGCATTAATGGCCATAACAGGCCTGTGCTATTCACAAAAATCACCATTCAAGTTTGTTTATTTTTAAAATATTTAATATCAAATATGCAGCTTCAGGTCTCTCAATGCAACAGTCTTAATATATGAAGGGTCAAAAGCTATGTTTTTAGACTACAAATGAAAACTTTTTTGGAAGAAATGTTTTTGCAAGCATCATCTGCTCTTTATTAATGACAAAACTTATTTTTGCCAAATTTTTGTGATGTCAAAAAGAACATATCAATGGTTTCATGCATCACTGGATGGCATAACACAAATAATATTGATAGTGTATTGACAAGATTCAAGCTGTTCGTCTTGCAGAACTATGCTCACATTTTTCTGCCAATCCACATGAAAATTAATAACTGCCCAATGTAACATACTCAAACTGAAAGCTTCCTAAATGTTTTTAGCTCACTTGACATTCAGTCAGGAGAGCTATAGTGATCACTCTCCGTCCGTGAACATGGTATTTACATCTTCTCCTCCCAAACCGCTGAACCAATTTAATTGATATTTGAGATAATAGTTTGTTATGACATCGCAATTTGATTTTGTTCAAATCAAGTTGCCGCGGTAGGGCTACGCCCAAAAAGTGTGCTTAAATCTTGAAAAATCTTCTCATGAACCAACAGTAGAAGAGACTTGATATTTGGTGTGCAGCTTCCATTTGAGGTGTAGACTCAGATTTGTTCAAGAGAAGTTTGTGCTATCGGTTTTATCATGGGGTACTTTTCTGGGACTTTGAAAAAGTGCTGAGTCAGCATTTTTTAACACTGTGCGTAATGGGAAAAACATTTAAGACTACTTTTCTCCCAAACCACTGCTCCAATATAACATTTTTGGAAGATTGTTTCACATGTTTATTGAAATCAATTCCCTGGGTCCATATTTGGGCTCTCTATGGGAGCCCAAATGTTTAAATTAGTGCAGTATGAGGAATATTCTTTAAAAATCTTCTTCAGATCTCCCAATAAGAATCTTTTGATATTTGGTATGCAGCATCCTTAGGGGGTGATATTCAAGTTTGTTCAAGCCAAGTCAGTGGGTTCATATTTAGGCTGAAAATTGGGTCCCAGTCCAGACTTAGAAATTTTGGACCAAAATCCGGAAATGAGTTTTTTGGGTTTTTTATGCGTTTCAGTCAGTTGTAAGACAAACAATTTTTAGTCGAGTTGTGACGAAGTCAAACTCGACTTATAGTTTGGTGAATGTCTGGCGGGCGGGCGGGCGGGCGGGCGGGCGGGTGGATGGGCGGGCGGGCGGGTGGGCGTGCGGGCGTAAACAATTGGTTTCCGGATGATAACTTGATAGTGGTTGAACTCACATTCATTAACTTCATACGTAGGTTGGTCTTGGTGGGAGGAAGAACCCTATTGATTTTGGACATGCTACGTCGAAGGTCAAGGTCACAGTGACCTTGAACATAGTAAATCTTAAACAATTGGTTTCCGGATGATAACTTGATAATGGTTCAACTCACATTCATGAAACTTCATAGGTAGATTGGCCTTGGTGAGGGGAAGAACCCTATTGATTTTGGACTCGCTACGTCAAAGGTCAAGGTCAACGTGACCGTGAACAGAGTAAATCGCAACAATTCCTTTCCGGATGATAACTTGATAGTAGTTCAACCTACATTCATGAAACTTCATAGGTGGGTTGGCCTTGGTGCGAGGAAGAACTCTATTGATCTTGGACTCACCAGATCAAAGGTCAAGGTCACAGTGACCTTTAACATAGTATATCACAACAATTGGTTTCCGGATGATAACTTGATAGTGGTTCAACCTAGAGTCATGAAACTTCATAGGTGTGTTGGCCTTGGTGCGAGGAAGAATCCTATTGATCTTGGACTCACCAGGTCAAAGGTCAAGGTCACAGTGACCTTGAACATAGTTTATCGCAACAATTGGTTTCCGGACGATAACTTGATAGTGGTTCAACCTAGAGTCATGAAACTTTACAGGCATGTTGGCCTTGGTGCGAGGAAGAACCCTATTGATGTTGGACTCACCAGGTCAAAGGTCAAGGTCACAGTGACCTTGAACATAGTATATCGCAACAATTGGTTTCCGGATGAGAACTTGATAGTGGTTCAACCTAGAGTCATGAAACTTCATAGGTGTGTTGGCCTTGGTGCGAGGAACTGTTGTCACAACTCGACATTGGATCGGTGATCCTGAGCGGCATTTTTTGAAATTTTTTTTGTTTACACTGAAACTTTGGGGGCCGGGTGTGACTTAGAAAATTTTGGACCAAAATCCGGAAAATGAGTTTTTTTGTTTCTATGCATTTTGGTAAATTTTAAGACAAAAAAACATTTTTTTTACACTGAAAATTTGGGGTCCGGGTGGGAGTTGGAAAATTTTGGACCAAAATTCGGAAATTAGTTTTATGCATTTTGGTCAATTTTAAGAAGAAGAGAAAAAAAATTTTGGACCAAAATCTGGAAATGAGTTTTTTTGTTTTTATGCATTTTGGTAAATTTTAAGACAAAAAAACATTTTTTTTACACTGAAAACTTGGGGTCCGGGTGGGAGTTGGAAAATTTTGGACCAAATTTCGGAAATTAGTTTTATGCATTTTGGTCAATTTTAAGAAGAAGAGAAAAAAAATTTTAGGCTGAAAATATTTTGTTTGGGACTTCGAAAATTTCCGAACAAAAATAAAAAAAATCTGTTTTTTATGCTTTTATCTCAATTTTGGGACGTAAAAGTGCAGGAACTGAAAATAGAAGGAAAATCCTGTGTAATGTGTGGGCACCATCGCTTCATCTAGTCAGGGTATTTTTTGTTCGGATTTGCATCGCAGTTTGCGAGACAATTACGACTGTCTGCAAATCAAAATCGTAAAAATGATTCGCAGGATGCGAGTCAATTATTTTTATGAAATGGCTGGTTTTGCGTGGTTGCTGATAATATTTCTATTAAAAAACATTTTTTGCAAGTTTATTGTTCCAAATAATTTACAAAATGTGAGAATAAAAAACATACAAAGAGACTGCAGAGGGGCTTAAAATAGTAACGCGTCATCAAGTTTAATTTAACATGGGAATCCTCTGTGACATTTTTCTTTTTCTAATTTATGATCACATATTCTGATTGGACAATACCGTCAGTGCTTAGGGGGTTTTCTCAAATAAAAACAAATTTATATCATTTGCGCTGTAACCTGCGCAGTTGTTGTATTTATATTGGTTTTTCCTGTCACATTTTGGTAAAACCAACATAAACACAACAACTGCGCAGGTTATGGCGAAAATGGTGCTCTGATTCTGAAACTAGTAAGTCTCAGGCACTAACAAGTGTTGGATTTTCTCGACAGGGATGGAGACATTGGGGTAATAAACAAACAATGAAAAACAAATATTTTTAAAATCTTTAATAATAATTTTCCTTTATTCTTTTATCTTATTCAGCACGTGGTAACTCGTGAAAACTTACCTATTTACGTTGCATCCCAAATTGGCAAAACGTATAAACTTGCAACTAATTCTTGTTGATTGCATATACTTGAAAATGGGTGTGCGACCTATACATGATCTTTAGGCAAAAGAGAGGCATTCCAAGTGTGGGTTGGGGATGCAACGTATACACGGACATATATGGTATTTTTGTTATACTGCAATGAACATCTGAGATTGGCGGTGCATTGTTTATTTTTGGGAAAATCTCAAACCTCTATAAAAAAATTCAATACGATGGGGCTATTTTTCCAATGCGGTGGTGCCTGAAAAGCAAAACCCTTTTTTAGCTTAACTTGACATAGTCAAGATAAGCTATTGCCATCACGCGTGCGGAAGTCTGTTAGTCTGTGAGTCTGTGACGTCTGTTCACATTTTCCTTTAGCATGGGCTACACCCCGCAGTTCTTGTCTGATCGTCACGAAATTTCATATGCAGGTTTGGGGTCACGTCTAGATGAGAACGTTGCCTTTTGGTCGCAATTGGGCAGACGGTATGGCTGCCCGAGCCCAAAACCCGAAAACCATTAGCACAGTCTACAGGTCGTATTTATGAAGGGATTTCATTGTAACTTGGTAGGATGCCTCTGTATAATGCCCAGATGAGAATGGAGAACGTCCCCTTTTGGGCATGATCTATCAACCGTGATGGCTGCCCAAGTCTGAAACCCAAAAACTTTTAGCACAGTCTGCAGGTCATGTTTAATGTGGAGGGATTTCATTTAACTTGGTAGGATGACTCCTTATGATGTCTAGATGAGAATTTCCCCATTTGGGCATGATCTGCCAACCGTGACGACTGCCCGAGCCCAAAACCCGAAAACCTTTACCACAGTCTACAGGTCATATTTATTGAGGAATTTCATTGTAACTTGGTGGGTTGACTTCATACAATGTCTAGATGAGAAAGTCACCTTTTGGGCATGATTGGGCAACTGTGACCGCTACAGGGGCCCAAAGCCCGAAAACCTTTAGCACAGTATAGAGGTCATATTTATGAAGGGATTTCATTGTAACTTGGTAGGGTGACTCCAAATAATGTCTAGATGAGAACGTCCCATTTTGATCGCGATCATGCAGCCTTGATGGGTGCCCGAGCCCAAAAACCTTTAGCATAGGCAAAAGGTCATATTTATGGAAGGATTTCATTGTAACCCGTTAGGTTGACTCCATGTAATGCCTAGATGATGACATCCCCTTTTGGTCGTGATTGGTCAGTTGTGATGGTTACTAGTGCCCGAAGCCCGAAAACCTTGAGCACAGTCTACAGGTCATATTTATGAAGGGATTTCATTGTAACTTCTTAGGATCACTCCAGATGATTTCCAGATGAGATTGTCCCCTATGGTTGCGATCATTCAGCCATGATGGCTGCCCGAGCCCGAAGCCCGAAAACCTTTAGCACAGTCTACAGGTCATATTTATGAAGGGATTTCATTGTAACTTGGTAGGTTAACTTCATATAATGTCTAGATGAGAACGTCCCCTTTTGGACATGATTGGGCTACTGTGACGGCTAAAGGTGCCCGAAGCCCGAAAACCTTTAGCACAGTCTACAGGTCATATTTATGAGGGGATTTCATTGTAACTTGGTAGGATGACTCCAAATAATGTCTCGACGAGAACGTCCCATTTTGGCCATGATCATTCAGCCTTGATGGGTGCCCGGGCCCAAAAACCTTCAGCATAGGCAAAAGGTTATATTTATAGAAGGATTTCATTGTAACCTGTAAGGGAGCGCGGTGGCTCAGTAGGTAGAGGTGCAGGCTGCAAGCCGAGAGGTCCTCGGTTCGAATCCCACTTGCGGCAACCACGTTGTGTCCTTGGGCAAGACACTTCATCCCCATTGCCCGTGTGGGGGCACGATGACGCCGTGTACTAAGGCGTACTGCACGTCGATGGTACGCATGTCTTCAACCACTCTAACCCTGCCTGTTCCGCAGTGCGGAGTTACGATGTTGGGGAGCTGCTCGTCGTTGCTCGGTGATTCTCTCCGGGTACTCTGGCTTCCTCCACCTGTAAAACTGTCACGGTCATGATTAGCCATTGTGCATAAATATGTGACCTAAAACATCAATAAATAAATAATAATAAATATTGTAACCTGTAAGGTTGACTCCATATAATGCCTAGATGATGACATCCCCTTTTGGTCGTGATTGGTCAACTGTGATGGCTACAGGTGCCCGAAGCCCAAAAACCTTGAGCACAGTCTACAGGTCATATTTATGAAGGGATTTCCTTGTAACTTGGTAGATTAACTTCATATAATGTCTGGATGAGAACGTCCCCTTTTGGACATGATTGGGCTACTGTGACGGCTAAAGGTGCCCAAAGCCCGAAAACCTTTAGCACAGTCTTCAGGTCATATTTATGAGGGGATTTCATTGTAACTTGGTAGGATGTCTCCAAATAATGTCTAGATGAGAACATCCCATTTTGATCGCGATCATTTAGCCTTGATGGGTGCCCGAGCCCAAAAACCTTTAGTATAGGTAAAAGGTCATATTTATGGAAGGATTTCATTGTAACCTATTAGGTTGACTCCATATAATGCCTAGACGATGACATCCCCTTTTGGTCGTGACTGGTCAGCTGTGATGGCTACAAGTGCCCGAAGCCCAAAAACCTTGAGCACAGTTTACAGGTCATATTTATGAAGGGATTTCATTGTAACTCCGTAGGATCACTCCAGATGATGCGCAGATGAGATTGTCCCCTTTGGATGCGATCATTCAACCATGATGGCTGCCTGAGCCCGAAGCCCGAAAACCTTTAGCACAGTCTACAGGTCATATTTATTAAGGGATTTCATTGTAACTTGGTAGATTGACTTCATATAATGTCTAGATGAGAACCTCCCCTTTGGACGCAATTGGGAAACTGACGGCTACAGGGGCCCGAAGCCCGAAAACCTTTAGCACAGTGTACAGGCCATATTTATGAGGGGATTTTAATGTAACTTGATAGGATGACTCGTTTTGGAATAATTTCACTGTAACTTGGTAACTTTTGTTGATATACGTTAACTGTGAGGACCACATACATTAACTGTGAGGTCATATTAACCCACCCCTCAGCTCTTTATTACAGTGTACACCTCATATTATTTTTATCATAAACATAGCACACAGGGAACAGAAATGAACATATTCCCAATTATCACAATTCTTGTCTTATTTCATAATCCTTTCATAAACATTGAACATTATCCTTTTCATCAAACACAACACACAAGTTAAGCTACAGTGTCATTGACACTTTCATTTTTTCGCCTTACACTCTAGTGTAAATGTTACAGATATTCACTATGCTACCATCCATAAATGTAGGCTGGCTGGGAAAGACTTCATAGTGCCCTATGATGCATCTTCTAGCACTGACACATTATATACATCCAGCATATTAAGTGATAGAAGATACTTCAAAGTGCTTATTTTTAATCTTTTCATTTGGAGAAACTGTAGTGTTTGCCAAGTTTACATGCTTTTTAAAAGTACCAACTGCCCCTTGTTTGGTTAAAGCAAAAGGAAAGTGAACAACTTCATGTCAGTGTGTATTGCTAATCAATTTTTCCAGACTGCTAATCAGTTTTTGGCAATCACCAGAAAAACTGCTAATCAATTTTTTGAAAACAAAAAATACCCTGCTAGTTAGTATATGCTTTTCTTAGGAGGGGCGTATGCAGCTTATTCAAGTCAAGTCTCCGGCTTGATATTTAAACTACCTTGTCAGGTGAGCGCCTTCAGGCCCCCTGGGGCCTCTTGTTCTTTTCATCATGATGCACCATCCACACATTAAATGTGACAGCAGGGGCACGGTGGCTCAGTAGGAAGAGGTGCAGGCTGCAAGCCAAGAGTTCCTCAGTTCGAATCCCAACTGTGGCAACTGCGTTGTGTCCTTGAGCAAGACACTTCACCCCCATTGCCCACATGGGGGCATAGTGGCATTGTGTACTAAAGCATACTGCACGTCGATGGTGCACTTGTCTTCAACCAATGCTAACCCTGCTTGTGTGGAGTTAGTATATTGTGGAGCTGACAGTTGCTTGCTATTGCTTGGTGATTCTCTCCAGGTAATCCGGCTTCCTTCACCCATAAAACTGTTTGTGATTAGCCATTGTGCAGAAGTATGTGACCTTAAACACCAGTAAATAAATAAATAAATAAATAATGTGATAGCATGCAAAATATAATGAATTAAAACCTTTCATTAATGGCCTTAACTTTCAATATGTTTAATTCCTTGCATGCTGCTGGGGGGTATCCTGCTCGGGACAGAAAATCACGTGCCACTAAAATACAAATAATCGGGACACTTTTTACCAAATTTTTCCCTGTATATTCTTTCAACTTTTTGTTCAGTAATTTTTTGAATTAAATTGTATTGAATTTTCCATCGAATCTAGTCACGGCTGCTTCACAGCAGCCATAACTAGATTCGATAGAAAATACTTTTAAAATACTCAGCGGGTTAAGAATTAAATTTCTATTAGGTTGAGATGAAGGGGAGGAGCCTGACAAAATTTTGATGACCAAGGCCTAAAAATTATAAAAATCTACTTCTCATCTCCATCATTTGGTCATTTTGGCAGCCTCATGCTAGCTTTTTGTTACCCGTGCAAACATAAAATAAACAAAAAATGATTGGTTTATGGGAGATAGCAACATTTCCCAAGTTAAAAAAATCGATAAAATACTTCACTGTCCATGTTACCTAGCATTTGCATGCATTTTTACATAAAATGGGTTTAACTTAGTTTGGGTGACCTAACATAATCTTTAGATATATTCAACAAAAATGAAATAATGTCTTGATATTAATCTCCCACTCAAACTTTATCATTTAATTTATTACAGGCAAATTCATCATACATCACAGCTAATTCAACTGGCGAACTGAAACCATGCGCAACTGATGTGTCTTCAGGTAATTATGTAGAAATATGGATTTGAACATGTAGAGTGATAGATAATCTTATAAGTCCTGCTCAACCCAATGGATACTCAATTGTTTATAGGTTTAGTTACACTTCGAGAATGGAAAATGTTTAGTTCAAAAACTTTTTTTGCAAGTGTCAACTTTTAACTATGATAGGTGAAGGGTTAACACATGTCTAGTGCTATACATTGGAATTTACTAACAAAGCTCATTCCAACAAGGAGTAACAAACTTTGTTTAAAACTCAAAGATTTAAAGTATCTTGGTAAAAATGAAAAAAATGTTCTCCACATTTCCTAACATGGTATAATAAGCCATGTTAAGGAAGCAAAAATTAAAATTTTGTAGTTTTTCTGAAAAAAATATTACATTTGTCCTCTGCAAAGCATCCAAGGTAAAGGATTAAATGAAGAATTTTTCTAGATTGTTTTCTTTTATCTCCAGATTACTGTGTAATTACAAGAATGGCTTTATTGTTGACAAGATTCTTTTACAAGATGTGGTTCTTTGGAGCAGCATACTACTGGGTGACTTGGGTTTTTCTTGGTGTGAGTATTTCATTTTTTTTTTCAAAATTAAGGCCATCCCAACAGAGACAGAATCTTTTTAGCTCACCGAAGAGAGCTTAACTTATCACTTGCTGTACATTGTCCATTGTGAACTTCACATTATCGACTTCTCCCCAATAACTAGTGGACCAAATTTAACCAATTTTGGTGCACATGTTTCTTATCATATGTCAATTCAAGTTCGTTCAAATAAACTTGCCGTGCCCATGGGGGCACCACTAGGGGCATAATAACTCTGATAGTACCCATAAATTTTTTCAAGAATACAAAAAAATCTTCTTCAGATCCACCAGTCAGAATCCTCTTATATTTGGTATACATCATCTCAAGGGGGACCAGATTCAAGTTTGTTCAAATCAAGTTCCTCGGTTAATATTTGGGCTCCCTATGGGAGCCCGAATTCTAACTTAGTGCAATATGAGGAAATTTTTTAAAAAATCTTCTTCCTCAGAGCCACCTGTCAGAATCCTTTAACATTTGATATACATCATCTCTAGGCTGTCAGATTCAAGTTTGTTCAAATTGAGTCCCTGGGTTGAAAATTTTGGGTTAGGTTCGGACTTGAAATTTTGCACCAAAATTCTAAAAAAATGTTATAGCCTGAAAATTGTGGGGCAGATTCAAATTTGGAATTTTTGGACCAAAATTTGGCAATTTTTTTGTTGATTCTTTTCAAAATCGAGTTCCTAGGTGAAAGGGGTGGGGGTGGGGGGTGGGCAGTTAGATGTAACAAAATGTTTGGCTGCAAAATATATTTTGAAAGATTTAGAGTGATTTTTATGCAACTTCCTCTCTCCCCCACTCCAGAATACACCTATGACCACCAACCCCACTTCTCACCCCCAGGGGTTAATTAAGCAGAGGGAAAAAATGCAATATGAAGGAATTTCTTCAAAAATCTTCTTCTCTAGAACCCTCAGTTAGAATCTTTTGATATTTGGTATACAGTATCTTTAGAGGGGGTGGGGATCGGGTCAGATTCAAGTTTGTTCGTATTGTGTCCATGGGTTAATATTTGTGCTCTAGTTGATCGTTGGGCAGTGACATAACAACCCTTGGAAGTTTGGCAGTGGTAGTTTACAGCTGATAGAATTTGAAACAGTCAGGAAGACCGAGGATAATAATTCTCTGACATGGACACTAGAATTTTATGACTTCATTCCTGTGTAGTGTTGATGAACCATGACTAACCGATTGTGATCCAAAATAGTTCTTTTAACCACTTTGTCAGGTGAACGATTAAGGCCCCTTGGGGCCTCTTTTTTTCCCTCTAATCAGTTACATGGGTTACAAAATTAGAACAAGGTACTCAATCCCAATTGCCCATGTGGGGGTTTGGTGGTGCTGTGTACTAAGTCATACTACACATTGATGGTGCACTTGTCTTCATCGAATGCTAACCCTTCTTATGCAAAGTTAGTACATTGGGGAGTCTGGCAGTTGCTTGCCACTGCTCAGTGGTACTCTCTGGGTACTCCGGCTTCTTCCGTCCATGAAACTCTCTGTGATGAGGTGACACAGGCTCTCAAAAGTGTAATTAAGCCCCAACAATAATATAACAAAATTCGAAATTTGTATAATCCATTTTGGCTTGGATAACCCATCATATTTTGGGGAACACCAGAATCAATGGGCCAGCCATGGTTCGCTTGATTGAAAAACAAAATATTTGACACCAAAAGATGCATCTCCTTAGCAGATTGTATCTTTAGGTGTCAAAAATTTTCGTTCAGTGTTTAAATTGCTGATTATCTTGAACTTTTATGTGCTTCTTTTGGAATATATTGTCGCAAGTTATTGAGATTTGTTGAGTTTTGAGGGAAATTGGCTGCCATTGTTACCATTTCGTCAATCACTTTCCATCACTGAATGACAGTTCCATTGCCTTGCCCAACAGTTCATATCGCTTGTATCTGCAAGTTTGACATCAGTTGGATTCTTTTGACAGAGTTATTGCCCTTTTTCTACTAAGAGTATTTTTACTTAACATAATTTGTTTTCCATGCTTGTTCTCTAATTTCCAGTCAGTTGTTTTTTGCTCACCTGACTAAAAGTCAGGATGAGCTATAGTTAACACTCACCATCAGTCATCTGCCGCCCATTGTCTGCTGTCCGTTGTCCGTGAACAGGTCGTTTGCACTTGCTCCTAAACTGCTGAATCAATTTTAGTTAAATTTGAGGTGATGCCTTGCATTTTGTTTTTGTTCAAATCAACTTGCCCAGCCCCATAGGGAGTGGTTGGGGAAAATGCCCCAAAATTTTTAGCTTACCTGACTGAAAGTCAGAGGGAGCTTAAGTGATTACTTTCTGTCCATCATCCATCCATCTGGTGTCAACTTTCAGGGTATTTTTTGTTTGGGTTTGCATCACAGTTTATTATTTTTATGAAATGGCTGGTTTCGCGTGGTTGCTGATAATATTTCTATAAAAAAACAAACTATTTTTTGCAAGTTTATTGTTCCAAATAATTTACAAAATGTGAGAATAAAAAACATACGAAGAGACTGCAGAGGGGCTTAAAATAGTAACGCATCATCAAGTTTAATTTAACATGGGAATCCTCAGTGACATTTTTCTTTTTCTAATTTATAATCACGTATTCTGATTGAACAATACCGTCAGTGCTTTGGGGGTTTTCTCAAATGAAAACAAATTGATATCATTTGCGCTGTAACCTCCGCAGTTGTTGTATTTATATTGTTTTTTCCTGTCACATTTTGGAAAAACCTACATAAACTCAACAACTGCGCAGGTTATGGCACAAATGGTGCTCTGAATCTGAATCTATGAAGTCTCAGGCACAAACGAGTGTTGGATTTTCTCGACAGGGATGGAGACATTGGGGTGATAAACAAACAACGAAAAACAAATAAAATGCAAGTATTTTTAGCTCAACTTTGACGAAGTCAAATTTGAGCTATTGTTATGGCCTGTCTGTCCGTCTGTCTGTACGTCAACAATTGGCTATGGCTCGGGCTAGAGGTCGTATTTATGAACCGATCATTACGAAACTTCTTGTGTACCTTTGTTATGACCCTGGGACGGGAACGAGTGTTTTTAGGTGTGGTCCGAAATTCAAGATGGCTGCCAGCGGCCATTTTGTACCGATGATGCAAAAATCAGTTTTTTGTACAGAACTTCTGTATGAAAGTTCTGATTTGAATAAAGTTTTGTATAAATGTTTAGTACCATGGGATACATCACATATAATACGGGTTTTTTTCTCGTGCGTAAATTATGCAAATTAGACTGACTTTGATTTATTTAGTGTTACTTTCAGAGCTGTAAGTGCCAAGCTGCTATGGCTCGGGCTAGAGGCCGTATTTATGAACCAATCTTTACGAAACTACTTGGGTACCTTTGTTATGACCCTGGGACGGGAACGAGTGTTTTTGGGTGTGGTCCGAAATTCAAGATGGCTGCCAGTGGCCATTTTGTACCGATGATGCAAAAATCAGTTTTTTGTACAGAACTTCTGTATGAAAGTTCTGATTTGAATAAAGTTTTGTATAAATGTATAGTACAATGGGATACATCACATATAATACGGGTTTTTTTCTCGTGCGTAAATTATGCAAATTAGACTAACTTTGATTTATTTAGTGTTACTTTCAGAGCTGTAAGTGCCAAGCTGCTATGGCTCGGGCTAGAGGCCGTATTTATGAACCAATCTTTACGAAACTTCTTGGGTACCTTTGTTATGACCGTGGGACGAGAACGAGTGTTTTTGGGTGCAGTCCCAAATTCCAGATGGCTGCCAGCAGCCATTTTGTACCGACGATGCCGAAATCTGTTTTTTGTACAGAACTTCCATATGAAAGCTCTGATTTGAATAATTTTTTGTATGAATGTTTAGTACCATGGGATACATTACATATATTACAGTTTTTTTTCTTGTGCGTAAATTATGCAAATTAGGCTAACTTTGATTTATTTAGTGTTACTTTCAGCACTGTGAGTGCAAATCCCAATACGGCTCGGGCTAGAGGCCGTATTTATGAACCGATCTTCACGAAACTTCTTGGGTACATTTGTTATCACTGTGGGACGAGAAGGAGTGTTTTTGTGTCCAGTCTAAAATTCAAGATGGCCGCTAGCAGCCATTTTGTTCAAAATTAAGTGCAATCAGATTTTTGCACAGAACTTCCAAATGAAAGATCTGATTTGAATAAATTTTTGTATGAATGTTTAGTACCATGGGATACATTACATATAATACAGAGTTTTTCTCGTGAATAAATTATGCAAATTAGGGGTCCGGGTGGGACTTAGAAAATTTTGGACCAAAATCCGGAAATTAGTATTTTTATACTGTACCAATGACCCAGACTTAGCTGGTGCTAACTCTAACAAAACCAGGGCCAAACACAAATTTTGCCCCCCAATCCCCAAAATTTGCATCCAAAACAAAAAGAAATCATGTCCTAAAGACCTCCATACTACGCCTCTACTGCGCATGCGCATGCGCAGTGACGCAGATGTCCCGAAATTGGCGCCAATTATCATTCTCTGTTTGGCCCTTCATCAGTCAACATCTCACTGATCTTTGTGCTTGTAAATCTCAGTTTAAAGGATGCCAGACACGTAATTTTTGGAGAAAATGTGATTCTAAGGAGGATAGAAGGAGGAGAGGAAAAAGAAGTGACAAAAAATAATCAGGGCTGTACTTAAAATTTTTTGATGAAATTATGTTAAGTTGCCTATTTTCGAGGCATGGGCCTCTTGTTGTCATTCTTGCTAAATGTTGCACTGCTTATTCAGTGTTTCCTCTCTCCTAGCCTTCTAAAGTCCCCCCTTGCAATTCTCCCATGCTTTTGGCATATGTTTGAGAAATTTCATTTCTAAAATTTCCTGGGAGAGTTGCTTGGTTACAGAATGTTTTCTGTTATTTTCCCCATAGTTACATTTTCACCCATGGGTGTATAACGTTTGTGTTCTGCATCTTCCATCTGATGTTCTGCAGATTCTCCCCTGGGAGTCTCTGTTTTGCATCAGATAGAGTGTAATTTGATGACTGATTCCGGGCCAGTTTTTTCAGTGCCTGGAGTCATGTTTTCTGGTGTTTTTACACTGTTTGTTTACATTGGCAACAGCCTTTTTTGAGGGGGGCTGTTTGCTTTTGCTGTAGTTTATCTCACTATAAGATACATTTATATTATCCGTAAGTGTCTCATTAATTATTTAATATAAATTTAAAATTTTTGACCACACTTTGCCATCGGATCCATCGGGGCTCAACGTTACTTTTCAGCAACTTGGACTTCGCTGAAAAAATATTTTTTCAAAATTATTTTGATTTGCAATTGTTTTTTCATTTATTAATGGATCATGTTATTATGTATCTTTGTGTCAGGGGTTTTTGCGAGTAACTAGGACTTATTGTTGTTCTTTCACAATGAAGGGACATTGTTCAAATTGTAATAGGAAGAAATCTTCCTCTGACTTTCATGATCATTGTATTAATTGTAGTCAGTGTTCTCGCATTAATCCCTGTCCTATATGTGAATATTGGGATGAGAAACATTGGAAACGTGTGTCACGATATGTTGTTTCTGGAGAAAGGGCTATGCCGGCTCTTTCTCCGCAAGGTCACTCTACTCTCTCAGTTTCTATTTCAGAGGAACCAGAACAGGGTGATGTTTCCATGTTATCTTCTACAAGTGTGCGTCCGTCGTCACAAATGAATTCAGAGCTAGCGGCAAAAGTGCTCATGGAGATTAGACAAATGTCGTCCGCTAGCTCGCCCGGTGTAGCGTCCATTCACCGAATGGTTCGGCAGCCGGGTACGTCCGATGCGGTCCAGGAGAAAATTTTGGGTGATGCGAGCACTATAAACATAATAGATGCACACCCAGTGACGGCGGATAGTGAGCGAGAACGGAGGAAGCCTTTGAGTCCCGTTCCTAGCTCATCCAGGTCCAGCCGGGCCGCGAGCGAGAGAGGCCCCTCTCTCGTACAACAACATCTGGGACCAGATGTTGTGGTACAAAATGTGTCTTTAGCGGAGCATACGTCCGTCGCTCGGGACGCTCCGTTGTATAAGCAGTCCGCGGAGACTGTTAAGGCTTCCTCTTCTCGTCAGCGCACACGACCGCACCTTGGCTGCGTGACCGCCGATATATTACCAGCTTCGCCGATCAAGGATTCTTCGGCGACCAGGTCACACCATCCGGCAGCCAGGGATTCGAGACCGATGGACTCCGGACGTTCGCATAGAAAAAGTATGCGGGAGCCATCTGATGCGGAGCTGCCCTCGGCGAAGCAGCGAAAGACAGCGCCTCCGCAGGTCTCGACGCCGGACATTCTTGTGCAAATAGCACAGCTTATCGCAGCATCCCAGCAGCCGACAGAAACGGTGTCGGATCGAGAATTATCCGACGGCGCTGGGTCGGTACGCTCCGCCGAAGCATCGGGGGCGGACGACCGGGAACATCATGAGGTCCGACCGGATGGTGAAAGGGATACGGATGACTTGGAGCTATCCCTTTCGGAACAACATAAAGCTGCCGTGGACTTCATCCGGCACTTTCTCCCTCAAGTTGTTCCGTCGGGCCAGACTGCTGCGGTTCCGGACAAGAGAATTATAGCGTCATTGGACTCTGAATTTTTTGAGCGGTTCAGGGACATCGCTCCCGAGTTTCCGTCGCAGTCCAATAATGTTGCAAGAACATTTGAATTATTGAACGACGCTATATTTAAACTTGCTTCCAGGACGGGGAAAGCAGGTTTCTTGTCCGCGAATACTCTCAACCTGCCTTTCATTAATGCAAGGAATAAATTCGATACGGCAGGACAGGGTATACCGAGAGTTCCTCTGCGTATGGACGACGAGGCGGAAGACTTAGAGCTATCAGTACCGTCGTCGGCTTCTATTCCAACCGCGGTGTTGGAAACAGCTATTGCGTCTAACAGAGCCAATTTAGATGCCTTATCTTACGCAGATCACCTTACTAAGGCGTTATCACTGCGCCTTCAGGGGAAAGAGTTTCAGGATATACAATCCTCTTTAAGACTTCTTTCAAGGGCAGTAGCTTATTCCACGTGTAACTCCACCCTTTCAGTGGCAAATCTGGAGTTGGTTAGACGTGACGCAGCCCTAGCTACATCCACACTAGTGGATACTAAGGTGAAGAACTCTCTTAGAGTCGCTTCGGTCTCAGGAGAACTTCTCTTTGACAGCAAGCTTTCTGCTATTTATGATAAAATTACAAAGAAAGCTAAGGATTCTCTGTTGTTCAAATCTGCTCCTAAGAAGTCGGATACAGCAGACACGAATAAGACAGGCACTTCTGGGTCTAATGCGCCCAAGAGAGGTTCCTATAGAGGTTCCGGTGCGTCCTCTTGGTCTTATTCGAGAGACCGTCAGGGTAGCGACTCTCGTTCGGGACGTCCTTCAGGCCGGGACAATCGGTCGGACGCCCCGAGGTCGACGGGGCACGGTGCGGGCCGTGGAGGACGTGGTTTCTCCTACCGCAGGCCTCGCAGGTCCAGGAGGTGATGGCTTAAACCTCTAGCGCGTACCGGTTGGCGGAAGGTTGTCGAGCTTTTCACAAGAATGGGCGTCGATTACGGACGACCCTTGGGTGAGAGGAGTGACTTCGGAAGGTCTAAAGATATCCTTCAAACGAAAGCCTCCATTAACTCAAAGTCCAAAGTGGACTCATCTTCCGTCAAATCCGCAGAAAAGAGATGCTCTGTTATCAGAGGTGCAGTCTCTTTTAATGAAGAACGCGGTAGAGGTCGTAGAAAACCAGGAATCTCCGGGATTCTACAGCCATCTGTTTCTGGTTCCGAAACCAGATGGCTCGTTCCGTCCAGTCATAGATTTGAGCTGGATAAACAAGCTGATCGTCGCTCCGAAGTTTTATATGGAGACGATTCGATCGGTCAGAGCGAGTATTCGGGTGAACGATTATGCAACGAGCATAGATCTCAAAGATGCGTACTTTCATGTCATGGTACATGCGACATTCCGAAAGTACCTACGCTTCGCAGTCCTAGGAGTGGTGTATCAATTCCGGGCGATGTGCTTCAGATCGAATCTAGCACCCTGGGCTTTCACTCGGGTAATGATCTATTTCCGAGCTCATTCGTCTGCGGTAACGTCGGCCTACCTGGACGACATTCTTCAGAGGTACGGCAATGAGTTAACGCTTCAGAACGATGTTCAGAATCTTCTTCTATTGCTCCGACGTCTCGGTTTTATAGTAAACGAGGAGAAGTCGGATCTGGTGCCGTCCAAGTCATTCACTCATCTGGGAATGAGCTTCGAGACGCACAACAATCTCGTTCATCTGCCGTTAACCAGAGCGAAATTAGTCAGTTGTTACGCTCGCTATTGTCTGCACGCAGACAAAGTCACGGCGAGAGAATTTATGAGACTGATAGGTCTGTGCGGAGCCGCCGCGGATCTCATTCCGATGGGGCGGTTACGCACACGTCCTCTTCAAATTTTCTTGACTCAGAATTGGAGTGTGAAAATTCATTCGCTCGATGTAGACGTTCTCTTGTCAGATCAAGTGAAACAAGAGATTCAGACTTGGGCAAACATTCAGTGGTTAACTCAGGGAGTTCCGCTGCAGTTGCCGGATCCGAGTTTTACCATTATGACGGATGCCAGTCAAACAGGTTGGGGTGCATCATTAATCCCAACGGATTCGAGATGCCAGGGTCTTTGGGATCCGCAATTCCTGTGCAAGCACATAAACATCAAGGAAATGATGTCAATTTGGCTTGCGTTACGTCACTGGATGGACATTATTCACAATGCTCATGTCCAAATCCTATCCGACAATACGACAGTAGTGGCGTATATACGGAATCAGGGAGGCACTCATTCAGTTCCGTTGTTCAATCTAACGGAAAGAATCCTTCTGTTTGCGCTAGAACGTCACGTTCTTCTTTCGGTCCGTCACATACCGGGTCGTCTGAATGTGCTAGCAGACTCCCTTTCACGAAAGGGTCGCTTGTTGCCGTCGGAGTGGACTCTCAACAAACAAGTATTCAATCAGATTTGCTACCAATGGGAACGGCCAATGATAGACTTATTTGCGACACATCTCAACAATCAGTTGCAGACGTATGTGTCTCCATGTCCGGATCCAAGAGCATTTGCAGTAGACGCTCTGTCGATCCCTTGGGACGGAATGATAGGATATGCGTATCCTCCAGCGCCGTTAATTCAACAAGTATTGCTAAAGATAAAACAATCTTAGTGCAAGATTCTGTTGGTAGCATCTCTGTCGCCACAGAGACCGTGGATAAATCTACTCAGGTGTCTGTTGTGGGACCTACCGCGAAAGCTTCCTCCACGGGAGGATCTTCTTTCGCAGGGGAAATCGCGCCAACTCCATCACAACCCGCAAGGTCTCAACCTTCACGTTTTTCCGTTGTGCGGTCCTTCTTGCATGGCAAACACTTTACAGGACGAGCAGTGGACGCGATTTCTAACTATAGGAGGACCTCCTCTTCGCTAAACTATGCGGCTAAGTGGAAGGTTTTTCGTCGTTGGTGTAGGGATCATTCTGTAGATATATTCGATCCCTCTATACCAGACATTGCAAACTTTCTAGTATACTTGTTTGACGAAATCAAACTGCAGCCTGTTACTATAAAGGGTTATAGATCTATGTTATCTGATACCTATGCACATCATGATAGTTTACAAATTGGATCTAATGTCTCTTTATCTAAGTTGGTTAGAAACTTTTCGATAAATAGACCCAGAACTCTTAGATTAATTCCTAAGTGGAATTTAGCTTGGGTTCTTCTTAAATTGAAGGAAAAGCCATTTGAACCTCTTGGGACAGTAGATTTCAAATTCTTATCTTATAAGACAGCTTTTCTCTTAGCTTTCTCTTCTGCTAGAAGAGTCAGTGAGCTTCATGCACTGTCGGTGGATGATCCTCACTTTCGTAGTGTTGGGAACACTATCACCTTCACTGCTAATGTGGGTTTTTTAGCTAAGAATCAGGCTCCTAATAAATATCCGGAACCTATTGTTATTAAGGCTCTTCCGTCTTCAGACGGGCGTAGGCCTTTACTCTGTCCTGTTAGAGCGTTACGTATCTATAAACAGAGATCTCAGTTTATCAGAAAGGGACGGAAACGTTTCTTTCTGTCTTTGATGCCTAATAGAAAGGACATTTCGGTCCATTCTATTGCTAGATGGATTCAATTAACTATCCGTACTGCTTATGAAGATTTATCTTCTTCTCAGCAGTCTGTGGTTAAGATTTCTGCTCATGAAGTAAGTAAGAGCTCTTTCTACTTCCTGGGCTTATGCTAATAGTGTTGCTATTACAGATTTAATGAAGGCTGCTTATTGGTCTCAGCCATCCACATTTACGAATTTTTATCTCAGAAATATTGAGTCCATTTCTGGAGACCTGCATTGTTTAGGTCCGTTATCTGTTGCTCAGAATGTCGTCCACTAAACAGTTGCAACTATAGTTATGCAGGCTTTCTGTTCCGGCAGTGACTCCGTTTTGCTGCCCTCTTTGCTCTGGGCTATTTGACCCAGGGCAAGGGGAAGGGGGGCGGGGGGGGGGGGGGGTGTTCCCTTAGGTCACCTGCTTTATAGTGAAAAGCAAGGGAATGCCTCCTCCAAGTCAGTATTTCTGAGTCGCTTCTGGGATGGTTTTAAAGTGTAATATTAATGTTAAATTTCATTCATGTCTTATTTTTAAAGTGTAGCTCGGTGTGAAGCATTTGTATATGTCAAGTGTCAAACGGGCTTTAATATACAATACTCGGACACTTTTAAATGACTATAAAGAGTCTAAATTCTCTGGACTACTTTATTTATTGGCTTACTTCAAAAATAATTAGTATAAGGGATATACTGGATGTTAATAGAGAACATGAATGTTATTGTGCTCAATTATTAAGGGTAGTGTATCTTTCTAATTTAATATTAAATAAGAAAGATACATGTAAAGCCTAATACTCCTTTTCTCCTTAAGGGGTTACCTCTTTACTATATAGTTGAGCTTATTGGATTTTCCTCTATGTCCTAGGCCCTCCAGCCTGTTTACTATTCAGCTAAGTCTGGGTCATTGGTACAGTATAAAAATGTTAAAAAATTTATAGTAATTTATATATTTTTTATACTTACCAATGACCCAGACGGGGATAGCCCTCCCTGGAGTTGGGAACTCTTGCCTCCCCGCTGAGTACATAGCGCTGACCAGGCACTGCCAGTAAGAATGATAATTGGCGCCAATTTCGGGATGTCTGCGTCACTGCGCATGCGCAGTAGAGGCGTAGTATGGAGGTCCTTTAGGACATGATTTCTTTTTGTTTTGGATGCAAATTTTGGGGATTGGGGGGCAAAATTTGTGTTTGGCCCTGGTTTTGTTAGAGTTAGCACCAGCTAAGTCTGGGTCATTGGTAAGTATAAAAAATATATAAATTACTATAAATTTTTTAACTTTTTGGTTTTTTATGCGTTTTGGTCAATTTTAAGACAAAAAAAAATAATTTTTTTTTACACTGAAAATTTGGGGTCCGGGTGGGACTTAGAAAATTTTGGACCAAAATCCGGCAATTAGTTTTTTGTGTTTTGATGCATTTTGGTCAATTTTAAGAAGAAGAAGAAAAAATTTTAGTCTGAAAATATTTTGTTTGTGACTGAAAATTTCCACACAAAAATAATAATCTACAATGATTGGTCTTAATCTGTAGTCCATTACAGTCACCTTGTAATTCTTTTATTATTGTTGACTGGGCCAAAACAAATACTAATTCCTGTCATATTCATTATTCAGTTGTCTTGGTCACAGCAAGTACTAATTCCTGTCATATCCAAGTTGAGCTACAGAGTCATTGACTCTTTCATTTTAAATCTTTAATAATAATTTTCCTTTGTTCTTTTATCTTATTCCACATGTTGTAACTCATGAAAACTTACCTATTTCTGTTGCATCCCAAATTGGCAAAACGTATAAACTTGCATTTAATTCTTGTTGACTGCATATACTTGAAAATGGGTGTGCAACCTATACATGAGCTTTTGGCAAAAGGGAGGCATTTCAAGTGTGGGTTGGGGGTGCGACTTATACACGGGGGCGACGTATACACAGACATATATGGTATTTTTGTTATACTGCAATGAACGTCTGAGATTGGCGATGCATTGTTAGTCCCCTACCGGCATCGCCGAGGGGACTATAGGTTTCCACTCTGTCCATCCGTCAGTCTGTATGTCTGTCAGTCTGTCAGTCACACTTTAGTTTTCCTGAGTTTTTTTGGAAACGCTTCAACGGAATGATTTCATTTTTGGTAAACTACAATAGAACGATGACTTACAGATCAAGTTTGAGTTTCATGCTGATTGCATTATTCTTGTGTGAGTTACGGCCCTTGGAAAAATGGAAAAGCACCAAAATATCAGTTTTCCGGAGTTTTTTTGGAAAAGCTTCAACGGAATGATTTCATTTTTGGTAAACTACTATAAAACGATGACTTACAGATCAATTTTGAGTTTCATGCTCATTGCTCTATTCTTGTGTGAGTTATGGCCCTTGGAAATATGGAAAAGCGCCAAAATATCAGTTTTCCAGACTATTTTGTGAAACGCTTCAACGGAATGATTTCATTTTTGGTAACCTACTATAGAACGATGACTTATAGATCAAGTTTCATTTACACTCTGTCCATCCATCCATCCGTCAGTCTGTCAGTCAGTCTGTCGGTCATACTTTAGTTTTCCGGACTTTTTTTGGAAACGCTTCAACGGAATGATTTCATTTTTGGTAACCTACTATAGAACGATGACTTACAGATCAAGTTTCATTTACACTCTGTCCATCCATCCGTCAGTCTGAAGCATCCTGACTTCTTTTGGAAACGCTTCAACGGAATGATTTCATTTTTGGTAACCTACTATAGAACGATGACTTACAGATCAAGTTTTATTTACACTCTGTCCATCCATCCGTCAGTCTGTCAATCAGTCTGTCGGTCATACTTTAGTTTTCCGGACTTTTTTTGGAAACGGTTCAACGAAATGATTTCATTTTTGGTAACCTACTATAGAACAATGACTTACAGATCAAGTTTCATTTGCACTCTGTCCATCTGTCAGTCAGTCTGTCAGTCTGTCAGTCATACTTTAGTTTTCCGGACTTTTTTTGGAAATGCTTCAACCGAATGATTTCATTCTTGGTAACCTACTATAGAACGATGACTTACAGATCAAGTTTGAGTTTCATGCTGATTGCATTATTCTTGTGTGAGTTATGGCCCTTGGAAATATGGAAAAGTGCCAAAATATCAGTTTTCTGGACTTTTTTTGGAAATGCTTCAACGGAATTCATGCTGATCACATCTAGGTTATAACATTTGTATAATTATTAATGCTCATTAGTCCGTAGGGGACATTGTATTGCTTCAGCGATACGTGCACTCTTGTTTATTTTGGGGAAAATCTCGAACCTCCATAAAAAAAATCAATGCCGGGGTACTTTTCCAACGCGGCAGTGCCTGAGAACCAAAACCCTCTTTTTTTGGCCTTACACTCTAGTGTAAATGTTACAAACATTCACTATGCTACCATCAATAAATGTAGGCTGGCTGTGAAGACTTCATAGTGCCCTATGAAGTATCTTCTATCACTGATACATAATATACATCAAGCATATGAAGTGACAGAAGATACTTATTTTTAATCTTATTGTTTGGAGGAACTGTAGTGTTTGCCAAGTTTACATGCTTTTTTAAAGTACCAACTGCCTCTTGTTTGGCTAAAGCAAAAGGAAAGTGAACAACTTCACGTCAACATGTCGTGTACACTGCCCATATGAACACAGAAATTGAGACCCCACTAATTACACTACGAGGTGGGGTTTCAAAACCCCACCACGTGACTTCAGTTTGTCTATAATTAACTTGTGTTTTTGCAAGTGCGGTAATCAGGTTTATTCTTCCACCCAAAATAGTTTCAGTTCATTGCTGTTTAGTGATTGTTAGGTATTGCACTTAAGTATAAATTGAATACATATGTTCCATACATGTTTTTTGATAATAAAAAGAATTAATATGGCAGAAAAAACGATCAAAATATGGAGTTTGAATCGTGTTTTTAATCTCGCATGAATATGTCAAACTGTATGATGGGATGTTCGGCTGACATCGGTTTATCTTTTGATCTCTCAGCCGCTGGCTCTTAATTAGATCAGCATGTTTTCAGTAAGTGAAAAATTACTTTTACTTTTACTTGAAATCTTAAAAAAAGATAGTTCAGTATTTGAAAAAGTTATTAAAAGCTATTGCGATTCCGAATGTTGTTCATCAAAATCGATTCAGAACTCGAGGAATTACAAAAAAAAAATAAATGTTATACCGTACTGAAATCATGCATGTGAGTTGAAAAAAATTATAACTTGACCACCACAATATCTGGATATTCCCCCGATGGTATTTTACCTAACTGTAGCTATTGACGGAGAAGAATCATGTTACCGGTGCTGAATTTTGAATAAATTGTGGGTTGGGGAGGAAGGGAATCCAATTTACGATTTTAAAAGTTAAGTTCAGAGTGGAATGTTAAAATGTACATGTTGAGAGTGGAATTAACATAAATAAACTACATTAACGAAAAAGGAATGCTTGTGGTGGCCCTGGGACGTTTCAGCCCAACACGCTTCGGAATCCACTAGCAAGGACAACTTGCCAAGATGGGGGGAGGGGGGGGGGGAGATGGGTAAGCAATCAGTGATATACGCCTATTTATGCGTGTGGGTTTATGGGAGTCAGGGGTCCAATTGCCTCGTTTCGGGGATGGGGAGGGCGGATGGGGGAGACTATTTACTTCACCATTTAGGAGTGGTATGGATGACTGAATCTTACACTGCCAAGACACTGAAATTTTTTATGTGCTGGCTGCACGCAAAAATCAGGGGTGGCGCCAGAAAATCTCCGATAGAGAAACTAACATCTCCTGCCTGAAAGACCTATTTTACTTTTTGGGGTTTCAAGACACGTGTGTGGGGATAAAACCAAAAAATTATAATACGAAATTTCGGGGCATGTTTGAGCTAGGGTTATGACGTGTGGTGGTCTGGCTTGTCGATCGGCATGTCATTTTTGAAAAATAAAAAAAAAAATTTTCTATTGATTTTATTTACATATGGTTATAATTATGATTGCTGAATTAAAAAAAAGTAATTGACAATGTTGGTTTGTCTCGTATTTTTTCTCAAGCTTGTCAGTGCAGAGGTGTTAAAACAGTTGTTGGTTTGAAGGACAGCTCTGTGCTTTGTCGCGCCACTCATATGTTATTTCACACCTTGTGCAAGTGGTAGTTTAATCTACTATATTTAATTAATCACTTCATTCCCGACTACTTTAATGTAGTAGAATATTTTATTTAAGTGTCACATTTCAATACACATACATAATATACATATTTACAAAATATTGATATGAAATCCAGCCTATGAAGGCTTATGAGACACATTTTCATCAGAGGCAGGTCTTTTTTTTTACAGTAGTTCATAAAAAAAAACCAAAACAAAAAATCAAAACCCGAAAAACCAAAACACATGCACGCACGCACACCAACACACACACACACCCTTGCGGACTCCCCCCCCCCCCCCCCCCACACACACACACACAGTGTAATATGCAGACATACGCCCACATGCACTTGTGTATACTTTCGTGTACTAATTTTCTTTCACTTTTTCTTACTTTCTCCCCCCACCATCACGTATATCTGTCTCTCTCTCTCTTTCTCTTTCCCACTGAAGTGTACTCTCTCTTAGAATGGCACATTCGCAGATATTTAATTTGGTATCTCCCTTATATTCACCCACGTATTTTTACAAATACACAGGCTTAGCTATTTCAATTGATAATACAAATAACAACAATGTAGAAGAACGTTGAAAAATCTGCAAATGCAAAGAGTATAAAAGTATAAAAGTATGTACAAACCCCACAGAATTGGATGAAGGATATTTGTTTCGGTATGCAAATATCTCCCGTCCCCCCATCCCCCCCCCCCCCCCCCCCCCCCCCCCCCGTGAAATAATCATTAGTTTCAGTCACGAGTGAGATACTTTTTGGTATCCATTCAAAAACACTATATTTTCTTTTTACTACATCCTTTTTATAAGAATCTTTAATTGCGTAGACCGACAAGAGTAAGACGGGAAAGGGGATGGGCTGGTCGAGTTGACTCAATGTCGTAAACTGATATCACTTCGATCATTAGCCGTGTGCCGGTGTGCCGTGGGCGCTTTCGTGACGCAGGAGGCTTTTTCGCCTCCACTTCCCATCTAAGAAAATTTTACACGGTTCATCACGCGTTGGCCTGCAGCTGTAAACAAAATGTGAAATTGGAAACTTCGCGAATATTAGTTGTTTTTCTCAGGTCTGGTTTATTTATTTCCTCGATCAAATCTATCGCGCAAACACAACAGTTTAGTTTCGAAAGTGACGAGGACTTTGTACATAGCCAAATGGAACTGACTGTTCTATTTACAATTTCAAACCACTGCAATAGTCGCCCTCTGCCTCCTCCAAATTCCAATTTTAATTTAAAATAAATTATCTTCTACCAGTAACAAACGCAGTTGTCTTGCCATTTGACGTCACAAGACAGTATTTATTAATCAGCAGAGAAACGGACATGCAAAAGCACGGCGAGTCACAGTGTTTTGAAAACTGTCTTCCACTGATCAAACACTGCGGTCCACTGGAAGTCCACAGTGGAGAACACACCGCGGCAGCGTTTTTGTTTCAATCCACGTTGAACGTACTGTAATGTTAGTTATAAGAAACCAAATGAAGTTAAAAGATTAAAAAAGACAACTCATTTATGTAAATATTTATGTGCAAAAAACTAACTTATTTATGTTAATATCTATGTGCAGTGTATTATGTTTCTATAGCTTATCGCTTGTTAAAAGTTGAAACACTTGAATGAAATAAAATATATCAAAGCCAATGTTCTTGTTATTGTTGCTCTGTTGTCAATGAAGATAAGTAATTAATTGTACACGCCCACTCATAAATAGTTCCTCTATAAATAGACAGCACTAATGTAAATTTAGCATCAATAACTGGGGTATTAATTGACCAGTCTCATATGGGCACTGTACACGTAATGATGTGAATTGCTAATCAAGTCTTCTAGACTGCTGATCAGTTTTCGGCAATCACCAAAAAACTGCTAATTAATTTTTTGAAAACAAAAAATACCATGACTTTACATTATCAACTTTTCCTAATAAACCGCTCGGTCGAATTGAACCAAATTTGATATACATGTTCCTTATCATCTGTCAATTCAAGGTTTTTCAAATAAAGTTGCCATGCTCACAGGGGACACCCAAGGGGAATTTCTCTGCTAGCACCCATAAATTGTTTTCCAAAATTGAAAAAAAATTTTCTTCTCCAGAATGATCAATTAAAATCTTTGATATCTGGTATACAACATCTTTAGGGGGGTAAGATTAAAGTTTGTTCAAATCGAGTCCCTGGGTTAATATTTGGGCTCTCTATTGGAGTCCAAAATTTAACTTAATGCAATAAGAGGGAATTTCTTTAAAAACTTCTTCTTCAGATCCACCAGTCGGAATCCTTTCATATTTGATATACAACATCTCTAGGGGGGTCAAATTCAGGTTTGTTCAAATCAAGTGCCTGGGTTAATATTTGGGCTCCCAAAGGGAGCCCAAATTTTAACTTTGTGCAATACAAGTAATAATCTTTAAAAATCTTCATTTTCAGATCATCAGTCACAGTCAGAATCTTTTGATATTTGGTACACAGCATCCTTTGGGAGATCAGATCTAAGTTTGTTCAAATCAAGTCTCTGGGTTAATGTTTGGGCCTCTATTGGAGCCTGAATTTTAACTTAGTCCAATTTGATGAATAATATTTAAAAATCTGCTTCTTTACTTCAGATACAATCAGAATCTTTTGATATTTGGTATATAGCATCCTTTGAGGGTTCAGATTCAGTTTGGTCCAATAAAGTCCCTGGGTTGATATTTGTGTTTCCTATGGAAGGAGTGGGGGGGGGGGGGGGGGGGGGGGGGGGGGGCAATTTTAACATAGTGCAAAATTGGTTATATTCTCAAACTCTCCTTCTCCAGAACCACCAGTCAGAATCTTGATATTTGGTATACAACATCCTTCAGGTTTGTTAAAGTAAAGTCCCTTGGTTGATATCTGGACTCCATAGTTTTCCATTACTGAAAACCTGGGCATTATTTCTGTGATAGTATCCCAATACCAGAAAAAAATCATCTGGCTTGGACAGCAGAGTTATATAAATAATTAAATAACTTCATTCCTCTGTTGTGTTAACTAGTCATAGATGATAATTAAATCCTTCTTCAAACAAATTTTGGTCAGGTGAGTGCCTCAGGCCCCATGGGGACTTTTGTTTAAACTTGGTACAGACATTAGCCATCCTGGGTAACAGAACACCTGCTATTTTAAGAGTTTGGGCAGAGTTTTGTTCTTTTTTTTCGACCTGTAAAACCTATACCATTTGGCCTAAGGTAGTTGTCTTTCATTGTACAGTCAGGATTTCTGAAAATAGGGAAATGGGAGCCTGTGAAATTCAGATCCTTCAGATTCATTTTGGCAGAGTTACTGTCCTTACTTGGCTTACAATATTTCTACAACCAGCATGATTATTAAATGGATTGTTGAACTCTGCTCATAATTTGATTTTGCTACTCTGTTTTGAGCTTTGAACCAAATGTTGAATTTGGGGGTCGGTGTATTCTTAGTCTCATTGGAACAGACACACCTCTCGTTTTTACTTGTTTCACTTATATGATTATTTGAAATTTGTAAGTCTCATGTGTTCTGTGTGCCAACAGTGTCGCTATTTGTTGGATTTGAAAAGAATATTTTTATACTACAACCCAATAGCCCAGACTAGCTGGTGCAAACTCAAAGTTATCAAAGGCCAAACACAAATTTTGCCCCCCCCCCCCACCCCAATCCCCCAAATTTGCTTGCAAAACCAAAAATTAAAAGTCCTCTCCATGCGCAGCCTTCAGGAAGGGACCGAATTGGCGACAACTTCATTCTTTGTTTTGTCCTAAAGTCAGCAACAATGAACTGACATCTGTGCTTTAAAATCTCATTTTTTTGAGGATGCCAGACACAAATCAATGCAAGAATTGGTGGGTCCAAGGCTGTTATTGGATGATGGAAGTGCTCAGCGGTAGTTTTTGACGTTCAGGGCTGTAACTTTATAATATTTATAAAATTATTTCATGTTTACAAATTTCGGGACATACACCTGACGTCATCATTTTTGAAAATGATTATTCTACTGTTTGTTAAGTATTTCTTTCCTTATCCTTCCATGAACCCTTCCTGTTAAACTCTTAAGCTTTTTGGCTATTTTTAGCTTATCTTGACAAAGTCAAGCTGAGCTAATCTTATCCGGTGTCTGTCTGGCATCCGTCATCCAGCGTCCATCAACACCATGTTTTGGTCTTCTCCTCCAAAGCCACTGGGCCAATTCAAGTGAAAGTTTGTGTGAGTGATGGTCCCAAAGGGGCTCTTCATTTTTGTTCAACTCAACATACCCAGCCCCATAGGGAGGGAGTGGGGGGGAAAAGCTCCAAAATATTTTGAAAATCTTCTTCTCATGAACAAGTGTGTATAATGACTTGACATTTGCTTTGAAGCTTCCTTTTGAGGTGTAGAATCAAGTTTGTTGAAACGAAGTTCGTGAAGCAATATTTGGCCTTGTAATGGGAGGGCTAAGATTTTTGGCCCCGCCCAAAATTTCTATTTTCTGAACCGATGGTCCTGTTTGAACCAAATTTGGTATGTGATATTATTGGGTCATAAGTACTTGACCCATGCAAAATAAAAAATTCCTGCATCCCCATGGGAACCCAGGGAGCTAAAAATAGAAATATTTTCAAACGCCCATATTTCCCAAACCACACGGAACAGAGCTGTTATTTGGTATGAATTATCCTTAGGACCAGTAGAATTGAATGGTAAAAAAAAATGCCATTACGTTAAGGTGTTCTGTAATGGGCATCGAAAAAATGCTGAGTCAGCATATTTGCAAAAATTTTAAAAAAATCTTTTCTCCAGAACCAATCATCATAATCTTTTGATATTTGGTATACAGCATTCATAGGGGGGTCAGATACAAGTTGTTAAAATAAAGCACATTGGTTCATATTTGGGATCAATACAGGAGCCCAAATTTTTTACATAGGGTAATATGGGGAATATTCTTTAAAAATCTTCTTCTTCAGAACCACCAGTCAGAATCTTTTAATGTTTGATATACATCATTTTTATGAGGGTCGGATTCAAGATTGTTCAAACCAAGTCCCTAGGTTAATATTTGGGCTTCCTACAGAAGCCCAGGTTTTATCTTTGTTCAATAAGGGGGATAATTTTAAAAAATCTTCTTCATTTCCACCTGTCAAAATGCTTTCACATTTGATATGCAACATCTCTAAAGGGGTCAGATTCAAGTTTGTTCAAACCAGATCCCTAGGTATATATTTGGGCTCGCTTCTTCAGATCCACCGGTTGGAATGCTTTCATATTTGGCATAGAACATCTTTAGGGGGGTCAGATTCCAGTTTGTTCAATTCAAGTGCCTGGGTTAATATTTGGGCTCCATATGGGAACCTGAAATTTAACTTTGTACAATATGAGGGAATTTCTTAAAAAATCTTCTTCTTGAGATCCACTAGTCAAAATGCTTTCATATTTGGTATACAACATCTCTAGGGGGGGTCAGATTCATGTTTGTTTAAATCGGAGCCATAGTTTAATATTTGGGCTCGCTATGGTAGCTCAAATTTTAACTTAGGGCAATATGAAGAAATTTCTTTAAAATTTCTCTTCTTCAGATCCAACAGTCAGAATGCGTTCATATTTGGTACACAACTGGGGAAGTCAAATTCAACAGTGTTCAAATCGAGAGCCTGGGTTAATATTTGGGCTCCCTATGGGAGCTGGAATTAGCCAATTTTCTGAAGAATTAAACATTTTGTATTCAGTACCCTCGAGAGATGTGTAAAGAAGATTAATCCACATAGGTTGTATCAAGGGGCTTCATAGGGGAGCTCTACATTATGATCAACTGAAGAAAAGGCATGATGCCCGGATTATTTTTGTCAGTCCTTTGGGACTCGAGGATTGACAGTGTAGCCTATGGATATGGATTGCTTAATGTAGACTCATTCTTGGACTTTGTTTATATTGTGTTCTGTTCAAGATGAGTGCTTTAGGCCCCATGGGGCCTCTTGTTTATTGAAATTTTTTAGTAAATTTCTTGGGAGTTTAACATGTATTACAGAATATTATTCTGTTTTTCCCCATGGTTACGTCCTCACCCTAGGGGTGTCAGGTCATTTAGTCTTGCATCTTCTATCCGATGTATCGTTTTTTCTTCATATGAAGATCTAGCTTTGCATCTGGTAGCATTTAAATTGGTTTCTGACTTTGGGCCCTTTTGTGTGCCTGATGTCTTGTTTTCATTGACGTTGTTTACATTGACAACATCCTTATATATAGGTAGTATTTTATATTCTATTACTGTAGAATTACTGTAGGATACATGTATTATTATTCCGGTAGTTGTGTAGCTCAAAAAATTTGGATTTTGTCCACACTTAGGCTCTATCGGGATGCCTTTGGGCTCTTAATGTTCCCTTTGGGAACTTAGGCGTTTTTTTTTTTTTTTTAAATTTCCAAAAAATATTTTGAATTAAATTTTGATTGCTATTATTCATGTATCTTAATTATATATTTTGTTGTGGAGTTTGGAGGACTGATATCGACTTTAGTCAATGCACTTCTGCGGACTCTTGTCATTTTTGTGTTCACTGGGATGACTGATGTTAGAGATGGGTGTCGCGGTATGTTGTTGGTGGTGAGGTTCTGAGGCCAGGCCTCTCACCACGTTATAATTCATTTTGTCAGTTTCTATTTCAGAGGAACATGAACATAGTGATGATATTCTGACACCCATCCAAGTGTGCTACCGTCATCGTGCTCCATTGAGCATATAGAGCTAGCTGCAGTGCTCATGATTGCAAGAGTTAGGGCCTTTTGGTAAGAGTTTTAATCTCTTTCAAGCACCTAGCCCGACCGGTGAAGCGGTTACTCCGTCCGTGGGAGTCATGATTCCGGGTAAGTCTGTTGTGATCGAAGGAAGTGTAGATGTGGGTAGAGCGAGTACTTAAATATAAATAAGCTCACCCAGCGACGATGGAAATAGGGAGGAAGTCAGTAAGTTTCTTGTACTCGGTGAGGTCTAATAGTCCGCGAGTGGGAGAGACCTCTATCTAACCTAACAACATTTGGGGCCAGATGTTGTTATGAGAAACTTGCACAAGTCAGAGCATATGTCTGCCCTCCACTCGGGACGCTTTGTTTTGTCTGCAACCGGGGTCAGCTTCAGTCACGGCTTCCTCTGTTACATTTCACAAGCCGAAATGAAGTTTTCTGGTTGGAAACTTGCACGAGACGGAGCAAACGTCCGCCCGCCGCTCGGGATGCTTTGTCTAGTCTGTAGCCGGGGTCGGCTTCAGTCAGGGCTTTCTCCGCTACGTTATTAAAGCACACACAACTGCATCCTAGCTACCCGACTTGGGATATCCAGCCTGCTGTGTGAGGAAAGGACCATTCTTCGCCTGTGAAGTCAGACCATCCAGTAGCGCGGGAGACGAGGCCTCGAACTTCGGGACCTTCGGAGAAGAGATCCATCTCCGACACACCGTCCCAGGAGCAGCAAGCCGATAAGAAATGGAAGACCGCTGCTCCTCAGGCCTCGACGACGGACTTGCTGCCGCAGTTTGCGCAGCTGATCGCAGCATCCCAGCAAGTGCAGGTGCAGTCTCCCTCAGACTCAGAACCTGAGCTGTCGGACGGTGCTGGGTCAGTCCAGTCGTCTGTTCATGCAGATGCAATGGACCGAGATTTGCAACTGATTCTCTCGGATGGTAAAAAGGGTAAGGAAAAGGATTACCTTTCCATTTTGGAACAACACATGTTTGCGATGGATTTCATCCATCAGTACTATCCTAAATTTGTTCCGACAAATCAGAATGCTGTGACAACAAGAGAGAAACCACTGGCATCATTGGGCGCAGACTTTATGCAGACAAAGGAAGTAGTTCTTTCTTTTCTGGTTCAGTCCAGGCAGGTGTCGAAGGCCTTTGGCAATGTAGACAATGTCGTATTCACCTCTCGAGTGTTAGGAAAAAAGGTGGTTTCTTAACTACATCTTACATAAACATACCGTTTCTTGGACCACGTTCATTTAAAACGGTTGGAGAAGATGTTCAGAGAGCTCTTCCGTGATTGGATAAGCAGGCTGGGGATCTAGATGTATCCTTGCCTGCATCTTTGCACCCCTCTTATAGTTCTTTCCAGGGCAATTTGTATACCACGTATAACTCCCCCCTAACAATGGCTAATCTGGAGTTAGTCAGACATGATGCTGCCCTTGCGTAGTCATCACTTATAGATGACAAGGTGAAAAGCTCTCTCCCGGTCACTCCTGCATCCGGACATACTATTTTGATGACAAGCTTTCATTAGTCTATGAACAAGCTACTAAGAAAGTGTCAAGTGCTCTGCTATTGAAGTTGGCTTTTCAACAACCGCTTCAGCAGACAAGAGTAAGGACGTTCCAGATCTAAACACCAAAAGGGAACTCCTCACGAGGGTACTAGAAACTCTCTTACAATTACTCTGGAGGTCGTCTATATAGCAACTCGAGACTATCGGTCAGATGCCCCTAGGCCGACGGGACGAGGTTCTTTGCGGAGAGGACATAGTTTCTCCTCCCGTAATCCTCGCAGGTCATAAAAGTGATGTTCAAGACCTCTATTGCTTGTCAGTTGGTGGAAGGGAATCAACCCTCGCTAGAAACTGGATAGCAGTCATGGAAGATCAGTGGGTGAGTGTAGTCTCGGATGGCCTACAGCTATCATTCCGAGCGGAACTCCCACTAACAAGATGTCCACGTTGGACAAATCTTCCATCGGATCCTTTCAAAAGAGAGTCTCTCCTGGCGGAGGTACAGGCTCTCTTATTAAGGAAGCAATAGAGGTCATCGAGAATTAAGATTCTCAGGGTTTTTACAGTCACCTGTTCCTCGTACTGAAGCCAGTGGGCTGGTTCCGACCGGTAATAGACTTGAGCTGGATAAACAAGCTTATTGTGGCTCCAAAATTCTATATGGAGACTATTCGGTCGGTAAGAGTGAGCATTCGCGTGAACGACTATGCAGCAGACATAGATATATAGGTTGCATACGTTCATGTCCTTGTACATCCGGCATTCAGAAAGTACCTTCTGTTCGCCGTACAAGGGAAGGCTTATCAGTTCAGAGCAATATGCCTTGGTCTGAACCTGGCTCTCTGGGCATTCACTGGAATAATGAACTCAGTAATGTTATACTTCCGAGCTCATTCGTCTGCTGTAACGTCGGCTTACTTGGACAACATTCTGCAGAGATATGGCAACAGAATTATTCTTCAGATCGATGTTCAGAGTCTGCTTCTATTACTCCGACGTCTTGGTTTCATTGTAAACGAGAAAAGGTCGGATCTAGGTCCATCCAAGTTGTTCACTCACTTGGGGTTGAACTTCGAGACTCACAACAATCTGGTTCGTCTGCTGTTACCCAGAGCAAAATTAGTCAGTTGTTATGCTCGCTTTTGTCTACACTCAGATGCATTAACAGTGAAGGAATTCATGCAACTGATGGGAGCGGAGCAGCTGCGGATCTTATTCCGATTGGCTGTCTATGCTCGTGTCCCCTCCAGATGTTCTTTACTCAGAACTGGAGTGTGAAGACGCATTCGTTCGAAACCGGTATTGTTTCAACGGACCTAGTAAAACAAAGGGTCCATATTTGAGCAGATCTTCAGTGGTTAACTCGGGGAGTTCCACTGCAGCTACCGGATCCGGCTTACACGATTACGACGGATGCGAGTCAGACAGGTTGGGTGCAACCCTAGGTCCTGCAGACTTGAAGTGTCAGGGTCTTTGTGACACTGGGTTCCTAGAGAAGCACATAACATCAAAGAGATGATGTCAATATGGCTAGCTCTTCAACATTGGATTCACATAATAGCGAACGTCCATGTTCAGATTTTGTCGGACAATTCGACAGTAGTAGCTTACATCAAGAACCAAAGCAGCACTCATTCAATTCCATTATGCGAATTTACTGAGAGGATTCTCCTATACGTCATGAATCATCATGTTCATCTTTCTGTCCATCATATACTGGGTCGTCTGAATGTACTAGCAGACTTGCTCTCTCGGAAAGGTCGCCTGTTGCCATAGGAGTGGACTCTCAGCAAGCGAATATTCAGGCAGATTTGCTACCAGTGGGATTGTCCCATGATAGATCACTAGAACAATCGGTTACCGATGTTCGTGTCGCCATGCCCAGATCATCGAGTGTACGCAGTAGATGCTCTGTTGATCTCCTGGGACGGAATGATAGGATATGCGTATCTTTCAACTCCGTTGATTCAGCAGATTCTGTTAAGATCAAACATTCTCGTTGTGAAATCATGCTAGTAGTCTTCACAGAAACCTTGGATCAATCTTCTCAGGTGTCTGTTATGGGAAGCTTCCTCCACGAGAGGACCTTCTTTATCAGGGGAAGTACTTGTTCTTCATGTCCTTCTCCGCCCTTAGTAGCATTATGGAGTCGGTCAGACGTGAGGGAGCCTTGCAGTTCCTATACTATTTGATGACTAACACAAGAACAATTCAAGGAATGTGGGTGAGAGGGGGTTTGATATGATTTTGAATTTCCCCCCCCCCCCCCCCCTCCCCTCTCCCACCGCCAATGTGTTAAGAGGCGATTACCGGGCAAGATGTAGTTTTCTTCCCGTAAAACCTTTTGATGTTGGGAAATTTTTAATCACTCACAATTCGATGCATTTAAAGTACAATTCCAAACAATTTCCTTTTCGTCGTTATGAACATGACACACTGTAGTTCTCTTATACATCCATGTACAACACACAAACAGTAAGAGGGTTGTACATTGACACGCATTTTCAGATAAAAAATGGTGGTCATATAGTTCACTTCAGATTATCTAAAAGTTCATTTCAGGAATTCTGGTAATACATTTAATAAACAAAAAGTAGATTTCAAGCTTGCAATTTTATTCTGAACCACAGGCAAACAGTAACATTAACTTAACTGAATTTAGAAAAAAAATACTTTGAATGTACAATTCAACAGTATTAAAAAAATGAAGATAAACATTGAATCAAAATCACTCTCCTCACATTTTTCATTCTTGCAAACTTGATTTGAGCTGAGCGATTTTCCTCTCGCCTTCATTTTGCTCCCATTCGTCACTGATGCATTTCTTGACTTCTCAATTGGCGGCTGGGTCGTGTTCTTTGGCGACCTCATGGGCACATCCACTTTTTAGTTGGTTAGTTTCATATAGAGAGATATACATGTAATTCGTTTTAAATTTTAATTTCCTTTCACCTTGGATTACAGGCTTGGAACTATGTTGGTCTGCTAATTCTGAAGTCCTTGGCCCTCTGCCTTTTTATGATTCAGCTAGTCTGGGCCATTGGCTCATAGTGTAAAAATATTATAAATTTAAAGTAATTTATATATTTTTTTCACTTACCAATGGCCCAGATGGGTATGACCCTCCCATGAGTGGGCACTCATACCTCCCCGCTGAGTTGTTATGTAGTACTCTTTTCTACAAAAAATGACGTTGGCATGCATGGAGAGTAAAAGTATGGAGGACCAGATAGGACTTTTAATTTTTGGTTTTGCAAGCAAATTTTGGGGATTGGAGGGGTTCAGAATTTGTGTTTAGCCCTTGATAACATTGAGTTTGCACCAGCTAGTCTGGGCCATTGGTACGTATAAAAAGTAGATAAATTAACTTTAAATTTATAATATTTTTATACTGTAACCAATGACCCAGACTTAGCTGGTGCTAACTCTTAAATATTCAGGGCCAAACACAACTTTTGCCCCCAAATCCCCAAAATTTGCATCCAAATCAAAAAAACTGATGTCCTATATGATCCTCCATACTTTTGCCTACTGCGCAGTGTCAAGGAAGTACCGAAATTGGCACCAAGCCTCATTCTTTGTTTGGCCCTTCTGTCAGTAACATCTCACTGACTTCTGTGCTTATAAATCTCAGTTAAAATGATGCCAGGCACAATATCATTATGGAAATGGTGAATCCAAGGACGCAGTAAGAGGATGAGAGGAAGAAACAGTGGTTGGATGTGTTCAGGGCTGTAACTTATAATTTTTATTATAAAATTATTTCATGTTCCCTAATTTCGGGGCATGGGCTTGATGTTTTCATTCTTGCTATGAAATCTCCACTGTTTGTTAAGTGTTTCCTCTCTCCCTTTCCTTGAAACCCCCTTAGTTATTCTCCCATGCTTTTGGAATATTTTTTGAAAATTTTTTCTTGATAATTTCTTTATTCTGAACCACAGGCAAACAGTAACATTAACTTAACTGAATTTAGAAAAAAAATACTTTGAATGTACAATTCAACAGTATTAAAAAAATGAAGATAAACATTGAATCAAAATCACTCTCCTCACATTTTTCATTCTTGCAAACTTGATTTGAGCTGAGCGATTTTCCTCTCGCCTTCATTTTGCTCCCATTCGTCACTGATGCATTTCTTGACTTCTCAATTGGCGGCTGGGTCGTGTTCTTTGGCGACCTCATGGGCACATCCACTTTTTAGTTGGTTAGTTTCATATAGAGAGATATACATGTAATTCGTTTTAAATTTTAATTTCCTTTCACCTTGGATTACAGGCTTGGAACTATGTTGGTCTGCTAATTCTGAAGTCCTTGGCCCTCTGCCTTTTTATGATTCAGCTAGTCTGGGCCATTGGCTCATAGTGTAAAAATATTATAAATTTAAAGTAATTTATATATTTTTTTCACTTACCAATGGCCCAGATGGGTATGACCCTCCCATGAGTGGGCACTCATACCTCCCCGCTGAGTTGTTATGTAGTACTCTTTTCTACAAAAAATGACGTTGGCATGCATGGAGAGTAAAAGTATGGAGGACCAGATAGGACTTTTAATTTTTGGTTTTGCAAGCAAATTTTGGGGATTGGAGGGGTTCAGAATTTGTGTTTAGCCCTTGATAACATTGAGTTTGCACCAGCTAGTCTGGGCCATTGGTACGTATAAAAAGTAGATAAATTAACTTTAAATTTATAATATTTTTATACTGTAACCAATGACCCAGACTTAGCTGGTGCTAACTCTTAAATATTCAGGGCCAAACACAACTTTTGCCCCCAAATCCCCAAAATTTGCATCCAAATCAAAAAAACTGATGTCCTATATGATCCTCCATACTTTTGCCTACTGCGCAGTGTCAAGGAAGTACCGAAATTGGCACCAAGCCTCATTCTTTGTTTGGCCCTTCTGTCAGTAACATCTCACTGACTTCTGTGCTTATAAATCTCAGTTAAAATGATGCCAGGCACAATATCATTATGGAAATGGTGAATCCAAGGACGCAGTAAGAGGATGAGAGGAAGAAACAGTGGTTGGATGTGTTCAGGGCTGTAACTTATAATTTTTATTATAAAATTATTTCATGTTCCCTAATTTCGGGGCATGGGCTTGATGTTTTCATTCTTGCTATGAAATCTCCACTGTTTGTTAAGTGTTTCCTCTCTCCCTTTCCTTGAAACCCCCTTAGTTATTCTCCCATGCTTTTGGAATATTTTTTGAAAATTTTTTCTTGAAAATTTCTTGGGAGTTTAACTTGGTTACAGAATGTTTATTCTGTTATCCCCATGGTTACGTCCTGACCCTTGCGTTGTTTGGTCATGCATCTACCATCTGATGTATTGCAGTTTCTTCTGATGAAGATTCTGTTTCACATCAGATAGTTTTAAGAATCTGTTACTGACTTCCGTCTGTGTTTTTCAGTGCCTGGAGTCTTGTTTCCGGTTTTTTATAGACTTTTGTTTACGTTGACAACGGTTACTTTCCTTTAGTAATTCCTTGTCATCTGTTAGGTTAGATATGTATTCAGATACATTTATGTACTCCGCAAGTGTAACATTAATTTTTTAGCTTGTTTAAAAAATTTTGTCCACACTTAGGCTTTTTTGGTATTCAATTGCGCTCACGTTCCCATTGGAAACTTGGGCTCATGTTAAAATTTTTCGAAAATTTCTTTTTTTTAAAAATATTTTTCGAAATTTTGTTATGGATTGTATTATTATCACTTAACTTTGTAATATGAGGTTAGTGCGAGTACTACGGCTTAATAAAATTTTATAAATTAAGGATTAAATCTGATAATTGGGATGACAAACGTTGGAGATGTGTGTCACGGTACATTGCTAGTGGTGAGAGATCGATGCCTGTTCTCTCACCACAAGGTCACTCAAGTTTTTCAGTTTCTTTTACAGAGGAACAAGAACATGGTGATGTTTCTGTGATGTATTCGGGAAGTGTGCTGCCACCGTCGCAAATTAATGAAGAGCTAGCGGCAAAAGTGCTCAATGAAATTAGACAAGTGCCTAGGTCCCAAAAGGGATTTACGGCCTTGTCGCCAGCTAGCTTGACCGGTGGATATATCACCCCTCATATGGGTGATGTGACACCAGGTAAGTCTGTTGCAGTCCAAGAGAGGAAAAAGGGTGTTGTGAGCACTATAATCTCGGATCACGCACACCCTGTGACGACGGAACGGAGGATGGAAAAGAGGAAGCCAGTCAGTTCGGTAGTAAGCTCATTCAGGTCATCCCACATCGCGAGCGAGAGACGTCCCTCTCTCTTACAACAGCATCTGGGTCCAGATGTTGTTCAAAACGGACGGCCGTCGGAGCATATGTCCACACCTCCTGTTCAGGATGCTCCGTCTTATAGACAGCCGGCATCGGCTAGTCTATCGGCTTCCTCTTCCGCATATCAGCACACACGACCGCATCTTGGCTTTGTGACCTCAGATATCCAGACTGCTTTGCCGATAAAGGATTCCATGTCGTCTAGGTCACACCATCCAGTAGCCAGGGACACGAGACCTCTTCAGTTGGGACGTTCGCATAAAAGAATTATGTCAGACACAGCATCCCAGGAGCTTCCAGCGGCCAAACAACAGAGGTCCGCTGCTCCACAGGCCTCTGTGACGGACTTGCTATCACAGATAGCACAGCTCATCTCAGCATCCGAGCAACCTACAGAACATCCTTCAACAGTTTCGGATCAGGAAATGTCAGATGAAGCTGGGTTGGTTCGTTCCTATGCAAGGTCAGTCAGGGACGACTGAGATTCTCATCTGGTCCACTCGGATGGCAAAAGGGAAATTACAGAGCTAGATTTTTCCCTTCGGGAACAACATAAGGTGGTGAGGAGTTTATCCGTCAAAACTTTCCAGACGTTGTTCCGTCGGACCAGGTTGCTGTGATAAAGGATAAGAGACTGGTAGCGTCATTGGATACTGACTTTTTTGGCTAGATTAAGGAAGATGTTCCTGAATATCCGGTCCAGTCCAGCAATGTCTCACGGACGTTTGAATTGCTTAATGACGCTATTTTTAATTTAGCCTCTAAGACAGGCAAAAATGGTTTCTTATCTCAAAGTGCTCTGCATCTGCCATTCATCAGTAGTGGTAATAGATTTGCAACTGCAGGACAGGGAATACCGAGAGTTCCTCTGCATTTGGACGATCAGTCTGAGGACATAGATTTGACCCTGCCTTCATCTTTTTGTATTCTCCCTAGCACTATAGAGACAATGATTTCGTTTAATAGTGTGAATTTAGACGCATTATCATATGCAGATCACATTACCAGCTCATTAGTTCAACGTCTCGGTGATAAAGAATTCAAGGATGTCCGCTCCTCCTTAAGAGTCATTTCTAGGGCTATTGCATTCTCCACGTATAACTCCGCCCTATCAGTGGCTAATTTGGAGTTGGTTAGACGTGATGCTGCCCTGGCTTCATCCACTATGGTGGATTCAAAGGTGAAAAACTCTCTTCAAGTCGCTCCGGTTTCCGGGGATTTTCTCTTTGATGGTAAGCTTTCTGTAATCTATGAACAGATTACCAAGAAAGCTTCAGATTCTCTGCTTTTTAAGTCGGTTTTTAAAAAACCTGATGCAGCAGAAAAGAATACAGCAGGAGCTTCTGGTGCGATTACGTTCAGAGGAAGCTCCTATAAAGAGTATAAAAAAAACCTCTAGCTCTTACACTAGAGACCGTCGGAGTAGCGACTCAGGTAGGGGACGTAGTTCTGGCCAAGACAACCGGTCAAATGCCCCTAGGTCGACAGGACCAGGTGCTGGACAGGGAGGACGTGGTTTCTCTTCCCGTAGGCCTCGTAGGTCCAGGAGGTGATGGTCAGGACCTTTATTGCAGTCTGGTGAGCGGAAGGCTGACAAAGTTTTTGACCAGTTGGTGTCAATTACAGACGAACGTTGGGTAAAAGATGTTGTCTCGGAAGGCCTAAAGCTATCTTTCCGAGAAAAATCTCTGCTAATACTAAGTCCACCCTGGACTCAGCTTCCGTCAAATCTTCAAAAGAGAGATTCACTTCTGTCAGAGGTGCAATCTCTTTTCGAGAAGAATGAACTAGAGGTCATAGAAAACCAGGTTTCCCTGGGTTTTTACAGTCACCTGTTCTTGGTGCCGAAGCCAGATGGCTCGTTCCGTCCAGTTATAGATCTGAGCTGGATAAACAAGCTGAACGTGGCTCCAAAGTTCTATATGGAGACCATTCGATTAGTTAGGGTGAGCAATGCGAGTGGACGATTATGCATCAAGCATAGATCTCAAGGATGCGTACTTTCATGTCATGGTACATCCGGCATTCAGAAAGTACCTTTGCTTCACCATCCTAGGAGTCGTTTATCAGTTCCGAGCGATGTGCTTTGGACTCAATCTAGCACCCTGGGCTTTCACTTGAATAATGAACTCGGTAATGGCTTATTTCCGAGCTCATTTGTCAGTGGTAATGTCGGCCTACTTGGACGACATTCTTCAGATGTACGGCAACAAAACAGTTCTTCAAAACGACGTTCAGAATCTGCTTCAATTGCTCCGACGTCTTGGTTTCATTGTAAACAAAAAGAAGTCAGATCTAGCTCCGTCCAAGTCGTTCATTTGCTTGGGAATGAGCTTCAAGACTCACAACATCTAGTTCATTTTCCGTTACCTAGAGCAAAGTTAGTTAGTTGCTATTCTCGTTTTTGTCTACAGTCAGACGTAGTAACAGCGAGAGAATTCATGCGACTGATGGGTTTGTGCGGAGCGGCGGCGAATCTCATTCCGATGTGCCTCTTGCACACACGTCCACTCCAGTTTCTCTCAGATTTGGAGTGTGAAGATTCATTCACTCGAAACAAATATCGTTTTATCGGACCAAGTAAAACTAAGGATTCAGACTTGGGCAGATATTCAGTGGTTGACTGGGGGAGTTCTACTGCAACTGCCGGATCCGGTTTTTACGATTATGACGGATGCGAGTCAGGTTGGGGTGCGACATTGAGCCCAACAGACTCTAGGTTCCAGGGCCTTTGGGATCCAGTGTTCCTAAACAAGAACATAAACATCAAAGAGATGATGTCAATTTGGCTTGCGCTACGTCATTGGATGAACATAATTCAGAATTCACATGTTCAAATACTGTCGGACAATTCGACGGTAGTAGCGTACATCTGGAACCAGGGAGGCACTCATTCAATTGCGTTATTCGACCTAACGGAAAGAATTCTTCTGTTTGTTCTAGAGCATCAACGTTCTTAAGTCGCTCCGTCATATTTCGGGTTGTCTGAACGTTCCAGCAGACTCGCTCTTGCGGAAAGGTTGCATGTTACCATCAGAATGGACTCTCAACAAGCGAGTGTTCAATCAGATTTGCTACTAATGGGATCGACCAATGATAGACTTGTTTGCGACATACCTCAACAATCAGTTGCAGACGTATGTGTCGCCTTGCCCAGATCCTCGAGAGTTTGCAGTAGACGCTCTCTCAATCTCTTGAGACGGAATGATAGGATATGCATATCCTCCAACTCCGTTGATTCAACAGATCTTGCTAACGATCAAGCAATCGCACTGCAAGATACTATTGGTAGCATCTCTGTCCTCTCAGAAACCATGAATAAATCTAATCAGGTGTCTGTTATGGGATGTTTCTTCGAAGCTTCCTCCACAGGAGGACCTTCTCTTTCAGGGGAAATCTCGCACACTGCATCACAACCCACAAGGTCTCAACCTTCACATATTTCCGTTGTGCGGTCCTTCTTGCATGGCAAGCAATTTACAGGACGAGCAGTGGACGCAATTTCTAACTGTAGGAGGGCCTCCTCTTCGCTAATTTATGCGGCAAAGTGGAAGGTTTTTTCTCGTTGGTGTAAGGATCATTCTGTTGACATTTTTTATCCTTCCATTCCAGACATTGCTACTTGTTTGACGAAATCAAACTGAGGCCAGTAACCATTAACAGTTATAGGTCTGTGCTATCGTACACACATGCTCATCATGATAGCTTACAGATTGGATCTAATATTTCTTTATCTAAGTTAGTAAAAAACTTTTCGATAAATAGACCTAGAACTCTTAGGTTAATTCCTAAATGGAATTTCGCTTGGGTTCTACTGAAGCTCAAAGAAGCTCCTTTTGAACCTCTGAGCACTGTAGACTTCAAATTCTTGTCATATAAGACAGCTTTTCTCTTAACCTTTGCTTCCGCAAGAAAAGTTAGTGAGCTTCATGCTCTGTCTATTGATGATTCTCATTATCGTAGTGTTGGTAATACTATTACTTTAACTACTAATGTTGGATTTTGGGCTGAGAATCAGGCTCCTAATAAGTATCCTGAGCCTTTTGTTATTAAGGCTCTTCCGTCCTCAGATGGCCATAGGCCTTTGCTTTGTCCAGTTAGAGCTATGCGTGTTTACAAACGCAGATAAGAGTTTATCAGAAAGGAGCAAAAATGCTTCTTCCTGTCTTTTATTCCCAGTAGAAAGGACATATCTCTTCATTCTATTTCTAGATGGATTCAGTTAGTTATTCGTACTGCTTATGAGAGTTTATCTTCCAATCAGCAGTCCATGATTAAGAATTCAGTGCATGAAGTTGGAGCGCTGTCAACATCTTGGGATTTTACTAACAGTATTGCTATTACAGATCTTAAGAAAGCTGCTTATTGGTCACAGCCTTCTACTTTCACTAATTTTTACCTTAGAAATAGAGTTTATTTCTGGCTACCTTAGGTGTTTAGGTCCATTATCTGTTGCTCAGAATGTCATCCACTGAACAATTACAGCTATAGTTATGTAGGTTTTCTATTCCAGCAGTGACTCTGTCCTGCTGCCCTCTTCGTTCTGGGGTGATTTGGCCCAGAGCAAGGGGAAGGGGGTGGGGGGGGGGGGGGGGGGGGGATGGTGTTCCCTTATATCACCGGCATTATAGTGAAAAGCAACTGAATACTTCCTCCTGAGTCAGTAATTCCGAGTCGGTGCTGGGATGGTTTTAAAGTCTAAAGCTAATGTCTATCTCATTTATGTAATATTTTTAAAGTGTAGCTCGGTGTGAAGCATTTGTATATGTCACGTGTCATACGAGTGTTAATATATAATCCTTGGACACTTTTAAATGAGTATAAAGAGTCTCATTCTCTGGACTATTTTTAGCTCACCTACATCTGTAAGATGTGGTGAGCTATTGTGATAACCTCGGGCGTCGGCGTCCGGCGTGTCCAATATTGTAAGATTTAATGTTAAGGTGAATTTCTCAAACATCAGTGGGCTCAGGCCTTTGATATTGCATATGTAGGTTGTAGGGGACTACCAGAACAGTATTTAACCCTGAAACTACGACTTTTTTCCAAATTTCAGCTCAAATTTATTGCCAAAAGTTGTTGTAAGAATTTGCGTTTAGGTGTTGTAAGAATTTGTGTTAAAGTCAGATTTTGTGCAGATTGTGCTGGTTTAACTTCTCATTACTGTTGATTTTCATATTTCAATAACAGCTGTAGGTATTAACCCTACTGTATGCAGAAATTTAACGAAAATTTTCTTTTTTTTCACTCAAAATATTTTTATACTGTACCAATGACCCAGACATAGCTGGTGCTAACTCTTAAAATATAGGGCCAAACACAAATTTTGCCCCCCAATCCCCAAAATTTGCATCTAAAACCAAAGAAAACATGTCCTGAAAGGCCCTCCACACTTCGCCTCTACTGCGCATGCGCAGTGTCAAGGACGTTCCGAAATTGGCGCCATTAATCATTCTAAGTTTGGCCCTTAAGAGCTAGCGGCAATAAGTGCTCATGGAATATGTCTATCGCCTACGGAGTGACATTCGCTAGCTCACCCGGTGTAGCGTACATTCATCGTATGGTTCGGCTGCCGGGTTCGTCCGTTGCGGTCTAGGAAGGAGATTTGGGTGATGCGAGCACTTTAATTACTTTAGTACTCACCCAGTGACGGCAGTTTGAGGACAGATCGGAGGAAGCCTGTTAGTCCGGTTCCTGGCTTGTCCAGGTCCGTCCGGGCTGTGGGCGAGAGAGGTCCCTCTCTCGTCCAACAACATAGGGGACCGCATGTTGTGGTTCAGATATTTTACATTCGGAGCATATGTCTGTCGGTCGGGACGCTCCGTTATATTGACAGTCCAAGAGACTGTCCTTAATGCTTCCTCATCCTCACAGCAGGGCACACGACCGCACATTGGCTACGTGACCTCGAGTATCCGATCAGTTTCGTCATTCAGTGATTCCACGGCGAATAGGTCGCGCCATCCAGTAGCCAAGGGACACGAGGCCTATACACTCCGTTCGCTCGCATATTGGTAGTATGCACGGGGTAACGATCACGGAGCTTCCAGCGGCAATGCATTGTAGGACCGCTTCTCCTCAGGCCTCAGTGACGGACGTGCTATCCGAGTTAGCACAGTTGTTTCGCAGCATCCCAGCAATTGACAGTTTCTTGGTCGAATCAGGAATTATCCGACGGCGCTGGGTCGGTGCGGTCCGCGGTTGCATCAGGTACGGACGACCGAACGCTTTATAGGGTCCAACAGGATGGCGAAAGGGATTCGAAAGATTTCGAGTTTTCCCTTTAGTAGTATCGGAAGCTGCCTTTCATATCTTCTGGCATTATCTTCCAGTGATTGTTATTTCGGACTTCATTGCTGCGATCTTGGATAAGAGACTTATAGCGTCATTGGACTCGGATTTTTCGATCGGTTCAGGGACATTGTCCCTGACTTACCGACGCAGTTCAATAATGTCATTACAACATGTGTTTTATTTTTCGACGCTATATATGCATACAAGCCTGCTACCAAGCATGATAGTTTAGTTTCTTGTCCGCGTTGCTCATTTCTGCTGTTTTATCATTTATACGAATAGTTTATTTTGGCAGAGCAGGGCATACCGAGAGTTCATATGCGTCTAGACGGTGTGGTTAAAGACTGGAAATATTCTTTTTCGCCGTTTATGTCTTTTCCAACTTCAATGTTGGAAACGACATGATGTATAGTAGACTTAACTTAGACGCTTTATCATACGTAATCCGCCTTACTGAGGCGTTATCATTACGTTTTCAAGAAAAGATTTACGGGATATTATTCTCAATGTAATTTCTTTTGAGGGCAGTAGTTTGTTCACGTATAACTCCGCCCTTCAGTGGCTGATTGGAGTTGGTTAGACGTGACGCAGCCCTAGCTACATCCATACGCGTGGATAGTAAGGTTAAGAACTCTCTCAGAGTCGCTTCGTTCTCGGAGGAGCTTCTCTTCGACGGCAACTTTTCGGCAATCCATGAATTGCTCGATTTACACGTTCTCTTGTCTATCTAGTGTTACAAGAGATTCAGACTGGGGCAAACATTCGGTGGTTGACTCAGAGAGTGCCACCGCAGTTGCCGGACCCGAGTGTGGCTGTTATGACGGTTGCCAGTCAAACAGATTGGGATATAATACTGATCCCAACGGATTCGAAGTGCCAGGGTCTTTGGGTTCCGCAGTCTCTTAGCAACCAATTTTCTTCCGCGGAATAATGTTTTTTAGGCTTGCTTTATGTCATTGCATGAACATTATTCAGAAACGCATGCCCAGATCCTGTCCGTTAATTCGACAGTAGTGGCGTATCTCCGGAACCAGGGAGGCACTCTTTCGTTTCTGTTATTCAATTTAATGGAAAGAATCCGTCTGTTCGTTATAGTACACCAAGTTCTGTTTTGGTCCGTCATATTCCGGGTCGTCTGATTGTTTTACCGGACTCCCGTTCACTTACGGGTCGCTTGTTGCTGTCAGAATGGACTCTCAACAAACAAGTATTCAATCAGATTTGCTATCTATGGGAGCGCCCAATGATGATTTATTTACGACACAGCTTGCTAATCAATTGCAGACGTATGTGTTGGCTTGTCCAGATCTCTGAGCTAATGTTGTTAATGCTCTATTGATCTATAGGACGGAATGATAGGATACGCGTATCCTCCGGCGCTGTTGTTTCAGCAGGTATTGCTAAGATAAACAACCACAATACATTTCTGTTGATAGCATCTCTATCTTCACAGAGATCATGGGTAATTTACTCTCTTGTCTACTGTGGGTCTTAACGTGAAATCTTCCTCAATGTGAGGATCTTTTTTCACTGGGTAAATCGTGTCATCTTTATCACAACCCGCAAGGTCGCAACCTTCATGTATTCCGTTGTGTGGTCCGTATTGCATTGTAAGCATTGTACTGGACGAGCTTTGGACGCGATTCTTACTATAGGAGATCCTCTTTTTCGCTATTCTATGCGGCTAAAGTGGAGGCTCTTCCGTCGTTGGTGTAGGGATCATTATGTTCATATTGTTGATCCCTCCATACTACTCATTGCAATTTTTTAGTATACTTGTTTCACAAAATCTACTGCAGCCTGTTATTACTAAGGTTATAGGTTTATGTTACCTCATACCTATGCACTCTACGATAGTTTACAATTGAGTCTTATGTCTCTTTATCTAAGTCAGTTAGTAACTTTTTGATATATAGACTTAGAATCTTTAGATTAAATTCCTATATGGATTTTAACTTCGGTTCTTATTTAGCTAAGTAATCATTTGAGCCTCTGGAAACAGTAGTTTTCAAATTCTGACCTTTTTGACAGTAATTCTGTTGGTTTCTCTTTTACTGTAGAGTCAGTGAGTTTCATGCACTATCGATGGATGATTTTCACTTTCGTAGTTTCGGAATCACTACTTCCGTTACTATTTAGGTTGGATTTTTGCATAAGAGTTAGGCTCCTAATATCCGGAACCTATTGTTATTAAGGTCCTTCCGTCTTCGTACGGGCATAGGCCTTTACTCTTTCCGGGTAGAGTTTATGTATTTATAAACAGATATCTGTTTATTACTATGGGCGTAAGCTTCTTCTGTCTTTGATGCCTAGTAGAAGGACGTTTCGCTCCATTCTATTGTTAATGGATTCTATTAACTATCGGTACTGCTTATGGTATATCATTGACTTAGCAGTTGTGCTTAAGATTTCGGCTCATGAAGTAAGAGTTCTACATCTTGGGCTTACATTAATAGTGTCGCTATTATAGATTTTTGAAGGCTGCTCATTGCGCTCAGCCATCCACATTCATGAATTTTTATCTCAGAAATATCGAGTCCATTTCTGGAGGCCTCTATTGTTAGGTCTATTATCTACTGCTCAGAATGTCATTCACTTAACAGTTGCTACTATAGCTAGGTAGGCTGTCTGTTTCGGCAGTGTCTCCGTTCTGCTGCCCTCTTCGCTCTGGGCTATTTGACCCAGGGCAAGAAAAAGGGGGGGGGGGGAGGGTGTTCCCTTGGGTCACCTGTTTTACTATGAAAACAAGGGGATACCTCCTCCGGAGTTAGTAATTCTGAGCTGTTATTGGGATGGTTATTTAGTGAGAAGTTTATGTTTTTAAAATTCATTCAAGTCTTAGTTTTTAAAGTATAGCTTTTGATTATTGCACATGTCAACGGACATGATTATGCAATCCTCAGACACTTTTAGGACTATTACAGTCTCTATTCTCTAGACTTTCTTTTTTATTGGCTTACTTTAAAAATTATTAGTATAAGGATTATATTGGATATTAATAGAGTACATGGATGTATGAAGCTCAATTTTGGAAGGTGTTGTATCTTTCTAATTTATCTTAAATAAGAAAGATGCATGTAAGGCCTATTACTTCTTTTTCCCTACAGGGGATGACTCTATTTTGTATTATTGAGCGTATTCCATTTTGCTCTATGTCCTTGGCCCTCCAGCCTTTTTACTATTCAGCTATGTCTGGGTCATTGGTACAGTATAAAAATGTTAAAAAATTTATAGTAATTTCTATATTTTTTATACTTACCAATGACCCAGACAGGGATGGCCCTCCCAGGAGTTGGGAACTCTTGCCTCCCCGCTGAGTACATAGCGCTTACCAGGCACTGGTTATTAGAATGATTAATGGCGCCAATTTCGGAACGTCCTTGACACTGCGCATGCGCAGTAGAGGCGAAGTGTGGAGGGCCTTTCAGGACATGTTTTCTTTGGTTTTAGATGCAAATTTTGGGGATTGGGGGGCAAAATTTGTGTTTGGCCCTATATTTTAAGAGTTAGCACCAGCTATGTCTGGGTCATTGGTAAGTATAAAAAATATAGAAATTACTATAAATTTTTTAACTTTCATGTTTTTCTCGGACTTAGTAAATTTTAACTTGTAAAACTTTGTAAACTTTGTGTTTAGGTGAGTTGTGTTTCTATGTTTCTTTCCAGGCGATTAATATTCTACACTTGGGTTACTGAACTCCATTGCAGTAATATTTAACCCTCATTACATGCATATTTGAGGAATTTGAGGCTGATTTTCTGCCAAAACTTGTTGTAAGAATTAGCTTTTAGGTGTTGTAAGAATTTGCGTTAAAGTCAGCTTTTGTGCAGATTGTGGTGCTTTAACTTCTCATTACTGTTGATTTTCATATTTCAATAACAACTGTAGGTATTAACCCGACTGTATGCAGAAATTTAACGGAAATTTTCTTTTTTTTCAGTCAAAATTTTGATGTTTTTCTCGGACTTAGTAAATTTTAAGTTCTAAAAGTTTGTGTTAAGGTGAGGTGTTAAGCTGAGTTCTCAAAGATCAGTGGGCTCAGGCCTTTGATATTGCATATGTAGGTTGTAGGGGACTGTCAGAACAGTATTTAACCCTTATACTATGACTTTTTTCCATCACCTAAAATTTTCTGCCAAAATTTGTTGTAAGAATTTGCGTTTAGGTGTTGTAAGAATTTGCGTTAAAGTCAGCTTTTGTGCAGATTGTGCTGCTTTAACTTCTCATTACTGTTGATTTTCATATTTCAATAACAACTGTAGGTATTAACCCTACTGTATGCAGAATTTTAACGGAAATTTTCTTTTTTTACACTCAAAATTTTCATGTTTTTCTCGGACTTAGTAAATTTTAAGTTGTAAAACTTTGTAAACTTTGTGTTTAGGTGAGTTGTGTTTCTATGTGTCTTTCCAGGTGATTAATATTCTACGCTTGGGTTACTGAACTCCATTGCAGTAATATTTAACCCTCATTACATGCATATTTGAGGAATTTGAGGCTGATTTTCTGCCAAAACTTGTTGTAAGAATTAGCGTTTAGGTTTTGTAAGAATTTGCGTTAAAGTCAGCTTTTATGCAGATTGTGGTGCCTTCACCTCTCATTACTGTTTATTTTCTCATTTCAATAACAACTGTAGGTATTAACCCTACTGTATGCAGAAATTTAACTGATTTCTTTTCTTTTTTCAGTCACAATGTTCATGTTTTTCTCTGACTTACTCAATTTTAAGTTCTACAAGTTTGTGTTAAGGTGAGGTGTTAAGGTGAGTTCTGTTTCTCTGTGTCTTTCCAGGCAATTGATATTGTACGCATGGGTTATAGCGGGGGAGGAATTCGCTAGAATTGTGCACTTGGTGATACCTTCCTGAAATTTGGCATGATGTAAGGGTAGGCATCAGAGATTTCAAAATCGATCGGCTACAAGTTGGCACCATCCTCTAGCCACCACTAGCAGCGAAATCCAAAATGGCCGCCAAGCGGATCGAAAAAAAGCTATTTTCGCCGATCGCACAACTGAAGCTCCAAACCTAACACCATACATGTGCTGTAATTGATGTGAATGATGGAGTGAAGCCCTTGGAACAAGTTGGGGGGAAGATTAATGGATAATGGGATCAGAATTTCCGTCGATGTGTGCGTCTGTGTGTCTGACTGTCAGTATGATCGTCCGTCCGTAGATAAATTAGTGTTGAATGTTTCTCGGGAATGCAATGGTCAAATGAACATGGTATGAGAGATTCCTGTCAACACATGAACAAGGGTACTCGATAGTATGCAGCAGTGGGGATACTTGGACATTTGATAATCCAATTAAAGTGACAGTCTATTCTCAACTTCCGGCATTTTCGATAGATTTATTTTCTAAGAAAATAAAACTATCAAATTTCTAGAGGAGTTCTGGTTCAATCTCAACACCATAGCGACACGTCTGCCAGCAAGGGCAGTGCTGGAATGAACTCGGGATGCATTAGTTCCCGTTGTTAATTATACAATGTTATCTTGCCAGTATAGAACATTGGCAAAATGGGACTAGAAGGGGTGAGTGTATGTTTGCAGTCATTCGAGGTACAGGAATATTTTTTGACTACAAGTAGTATTCTTCATTTTCGGCCAGTTAAGATGTGGTGTGTTCCAAGTCAGGATTAATGTTGCCGACACTTAATGCCCATCCCTCATGGTATGCTACTTTACCAGGGATATAGAGATATAGCCACCACTGGGAGCCAAAACATGACCTTTGATGTCGATGAGTGGTCGAAATGTTTTAGCGAATAACTTATCGAAATATGATCCGGTATGGCAATTTGATACCTTACGTTAGATTTATTAGATCAACTCAGGTATGGATTCATTGAGACATGAGTGCGCTACAAGATGAAGGATTTCCAAGTTGATTTGCTATGGAGTAGGAACTGACTAGTCACATGTGGCCTATGGCCAGAGAAAGACAAGGATACCATAGATGAACACACGGGTGAACGAAGGTATCAACTGTTGTACAGAGGCAAAATAGTTGGGGATATTGTATCATGCTATGCATGAATTAACACCGTCTTGTGCAGTAAATAACAGACTATTTTCCGAAATCTAAAACTGTATTCCTATACCCCGGACAATGTAGCAAGCCACATGGGATGAACATTTGTTAGCAAAATCAACTCAACTAGAAACATGACATGTGTTAACTGGCCGAAAATGGAAAAAAAAATACCAGAATAGGAGATGACTGGTCCTAACATGACAGTATACTACTCAATATTGTTACAACAGCCACCTTCACACTTACACAAAGGTGTGCACCTTAATCCAGCTTTCAAGCATTTGCAATTGCCCTTGCAGGCCTTGGCACAACTACAGTGGAGCATCAGTGCACATGCAGCACTTGCGTCTCCTAGGTGAGTCCAAAATGGGACCAGAATATTGAGACGTGGATTCCACTCCCATCCGTACTGTGATGGGTCTGGCACACATAAGTGTTTCTGCAGAGCACGATGCCAAATGAAAGATGACACAAGAATTACCCTTTTTACATGTTGATACAGAGCTGCTTTGGTGGGCGGGATGTTTTCCATAGACTTAAGGCCATGTGTGAACATATGCCGTCTCGCATCATTGACACGTGTACTGACACAACTGTTACTGTACATCTGTATGGTGAGTTTTTCGATATGCTGCATATGAGGGGAATCCTCTGAAAAGACTTGCGGATTCTCAGTCAATTCTATCATCATTTCAGTTGATGCGGGAAAATTCATCCATGCATTCCATCCTGTCTTCTTCCCAATGCCGAGCATGCTGGATGTTACATCACAACCTGTGAAGGCGTGGAAGAAAGTCAGGGCCTTACAGTAATCAGGTCCAAGTTGTGAAGCTATCTCATGAATTGGCATATCTTTATATGCCTTTCCAATTCCAAACCCAATCCACAGCTCACTGAGTCCAAGGTCACGGAATGTTGCGAAATGGTGCAAAGACAGAATGACGACATCAGAATCAACCGTGCGAAGAAAAGCTATTTTGTGACCTTGTGAGACTGCATGGTTGAGATGAAGCATCATGCGCGTGTCTGCTTCCTCGTGGTTCGATGGAGATATGTCACATAAGCTAACATCCTTATTGCATAGTACATATTCTCCTGATGTCGTTAACAACTGGTACTCGGATGTTGATGTTAATTTCAGCAGTTCAGCAGACAGGAACTTGAAAAATTCGTCTTTATTCTCACTAACTTTCAAGAATGCCTGCCAATTCTTCCCTTTAGGTAAAGGGACGTTCTCGGACACCCGTATCAACCTAACTGCTGTCTCACCGAGGCGTTTTGCTCGCGTCTGATTCTTCAAACTGCCTTCGGGGTAACAGTCATAGATCGCATCAACCCTTGTGGTGTTCGTGTTAATCAGAGATTCGATGTATGGCAATAATTGCAATCGAGCATATTCTCCAAACAGATCCGCTTTCTGTGGTTTGATTACATGGACTACAGCAGGCATATCCAAGATGACAACTGAAGCTTGTCTAGCTGCTGAATTCTTCCCTTGTGCAGGAATAGCTGGTAAACAATTGAGAATTTGAGATTTTGTCCCACTCCGTAGCTTACCTCTATCGGATAATGCTGGCGGATCACGTGCATTCTCGTGCATGAAAAACTCATCCATGTTTGAATCAGGCCGGGCTTGCAGTGAAACGAACATCTGGGTAACTATTGCGGCAGTTGCTTTACTTGACATGAGTTTGTCTCGGCCTTTGTCCAGGTTGGCTGGGGGTGGGTTAAGGAAGGTATATATATTTGCCTTGGGAATAACATCATTCAGGGGTACGGTGCATTCCACAAGCCTTTCCTTCAAGAAAGTGGAATATAAATGCTTGCCCCTTTCGGGTAATGACCGTAAACTCTTACTAACTTCGGGGTCCATATATTCACCAGTATCTAATGTCACCAGCTGACCACTAGTTTCATCATAAGGGTTGATAATGAGTCCCTGATTCACCAGATCGAGGAGAGATTTCAATTGATTCAGAAATTTTTTCTGCTCTGATACCGAACTTTCCGGGTGTTCCGTGTTATCTGATGATGTTGTGTGGAAACTTGCATATTCATACTCATCTATAACACGCAGAACTTCTGACCTTGAAAGCTCAATAACGACTTTCTCTTCAGCCTGGCCATAGAGACCTTTTGGACCACTGTCTTCTTTGAGTAGTTGGATACTATGTTCTTGGCTCTGATCTAAACCCATCATACTGAACTTCCTCTCACTACGCTGGACCACAAAATGGCCTTCCATGAATTTGTTGTGGATTGAAGGATGCCACCTGGGTAGCTGAGACATGTCTCTCAGAAATACGGGGACCCACCGACAATAATTTGTATGTCCTAGGGCAAAAAAGTAACTGCACAACTCATCGATAGAACACAGTGTACCAGGCCAGTTACCGATTCGTTGGTTCCGAACGAATTGACAGCTTGTCAAGAGAAAGTTCCGAACGATTTCACCCCAATAGCGCGCAGTTGGAGATTGTGAAAGAATCCTCTGTTCCCACATTTCAAATGACTCATGGGGCCCAGTCTGCTGACAGTAAATCTCATAAGCATTCTTTCTGAGGATCTCAAGCCAAGCTAGAGTGAGAAGATATGCCTGTCGCGTCCTCTTGACATGTTTCCCACCAAGTAGGGATGATGCTACACCGGGTGTGAATATCTTTGCGAGGTGAAACATTCGCTCCCAACCAGAACCACCCATAAGCTTACCACCAGCTTCTTGGGTGCACATTTCAAGATGCAGGAATCCAATCATACACACCATTCGATCCTCACCTATCTCCTCTGGGAACAGCCATTGACATTTTTTCTGCCTGGCATACAACGGACAGTCACCTTCAATGACAGGTATCTGGCCGGGGTTTACGAAAGCAGTAGCTTCCCTGACCACATACATAGCATGCTTCTGCATACTGAGTGAGTCCGCTTTCTGCTCACTGAAAACAGGGAATACCCCAATAACTGCACGAGGTTTGACATTGTCTTGATCTTCATGTTTTGAAAAGAAGCCTGAAAAGGTCACAGGGACTTCATCAAGCTGCCAGCTGCCATCAACCTTCCCTTTATTGCTGATCTGTGACACATGAGACAACCAGTCATTCTCTCCCACGTTCAAATCTGCATATTCATTGGGCCGTACATTACATTCATCTGGAGATTCAAGCCTGATGTCCCCACCAAAGTCTTCAACGAAAGGAACAAATGCATAGTCGTCTGGGAGTTCAATTTGTGTGTCTTCTGGAACATCTAAACTCAGTGGTGGGGGATCAGTACCCACATTGTCCCTGCTCAGTTGACCAATGAGTGTGATGGACGTACCATGCATATCAGATCTACCAGATACATCAATGTTATCAGTGGTTCCTATCGAGAAAACATTACGTTTGCAGTTAGCTGGGACTACAACACCTTCGTTCTTGAACCGCAGTGAAACAGCTCTCGCGAAACTCCTGCGAACATCCATTACGCGATCATAAGAGACAGAGAGTCCCATTTGATGAAAATCTCTGATAAGATTTTTCATACGATCATGGGCATGCAACTTCAAACCCACATAAAGAGGCATTGGAGTTTCTCTGTCACGTCTCTGGTGAACATTTTGTGCATGTTCGGAGCGTTTCGCTGAATTGCTGATCAACATCTGTGAAATAGTACAAGCCACTCGAGTCTTGGCATTAACAGTCTCATCATCGCCTAAGTTCTGTATACTACATGTGCCCTCAAGTAGAACTCTAAGAAGAGTCAGGAGTGAGTTGGGTACAGGCTCGCTCAAGCAATAAGATGAAAATGATCCCGTGAAAGGAGCTTGAGATATGAGTATGTGTTTACGCAGAAGAAGACCCACATCAACTATCTTTTTTGCCTCTTCCTCAGACACTATACGAGTTAAAGATTCGGACAACAAGGAGCCAACTCGAAACCTACTTGAAATAAACACATCTCTACCCTGTGTGAAGGCGTCCCAGCCATCGCCCAATTTCTGCAACAAATGTTCTTTGAATCGAGTGGAATGTATTTCTTCACTAAGCCAATCAGAACCGACTTGCTTCAACCTCCGACTGTACAGATTCTTGAGATCGACAAGCTTCATCGCGGAATCGTTGTGTTCAACAAATGTTATGAGCTCTGCCATAACGAGAGGGTCATAGGGCAGGCCTGACGCGGAATGTTCGGCGTTCTTCGACTTTTTAGATTTAGCCGCTCGTGCTTCATTGGCAAGCTTACAATAACAGGTTTTGTGATAGTAAAGATCACTAGCAGCGGAATCAAATGCTGCATTGACCCGAGAAAAAACAACCCAGTTCTCGGCTTCCTTTGCCATAATTTTGAGTTTATTGTTATCAGACATTGATCTGCAAATAGGCTCACTGCTGTCACCTTCGCGTTTGTGACAATAAACACACTGGGGCAGTTTCCTGTCACAGCCAGATTCAAAACTTGTCCGTGTTCTTTTAGGACTCAGCGTGGAGCAGGATGCCACTGCCTCATTTCGCTCTCGCTTGTGTAGCACGCGCTGTACGATGTGAGTCCGAATACTGTCACGGCATGTCTTATGATATATTGCCTTATTCGTCAACAGTGACATCGACATACACTCATCACTCTCTCTCATCAAACAATCAATGGTCAAATTATATGGAAGCTCAACGCCATTATCTAGGAAGCGCGTTATGTCTTCCTCAATAGCTTTATAGGCGTCATGAAAACGAGATTCTCTATACGGACGCATCAATTTCTTGGAACTGTCTTGCTGGCAAAAGCAACAACGTTCCCAGTCAGTACTAGTCCGTACACGAAGAGGATTCTCACTCATTCTGTGAATGATTTTTGTGAACAATCGCGTTCTCGAATTAATTTCGACAGACAAATCAGAATTGCTTGCGGAATTACGCCAAACAAGAGATTGTATGGCAAAGAGACTGCTTCATAAAGAGCGTTGTTTCTCCGGGATCAGCGTCATTCAGGTTTGCCTGAATGACGCTGATCCCGGAGAAACAACGCTCTTTTCAAGTTCCAAGAAATTGATGCGTCCGTATAGAGAATCTCGTTTTATTCTACATCATCTCCCACGTCTGTTTCCAACACGTGCGTGGATCAGAGTTCACTTTCGCGCCCTTACAATCGGATGTATAGTCGGTAGACCGTCGAAAAGGAGGTTCCCTTCAGCCGCTGGCGGCCATTTTGGATTGTGCCGCTACTGGTCGCCACCGGTCGGTGTCAACTTGTAGCCGATCGTTTTTGAGAACCTCATAGCCTACACTAACAGTGTGCCAAATTTCAAGAAGGTATCACCAAGTGCACAATTCACCTGTATGTGACGAATTCCTCCCCCGCTATTACTAAACTACATTGCGGTAATGTTGCACCCTTATTACATGCATATTTGAGGAATTTGAGGGGATTTTTGGGACTTATATTCACTTTCTTTAAAAAAAATTTTTTTTAACTTTTTTTTTTTATTTAATACTTTCTCATACTTGTTACTAGTAACATTAAGGCTTATTTTAGTTGTTGATGTGATGTAATTTTGTTGGGACTTACAGTCACTTTCTTGAATGAATGTTTTTCCGCAACTTCTCTTTAACCAATGAATGTACTTCAATTACAATTTCAGTGATTTATGAAAGCCTTTCCTAATTCTTATTTATGATTTAATATCTGGCCTCACGATTCATATTCTTAATCATAAACATTTCTAAAAGAAAAAAATGCTTTTATATCCAATGATTCTATGTTGAATTGATATATAATAAATGCAGAAATATAGACTTTCCAAAGCCATCACATAAACCACATTAATCATTTGATGCCTAGTTAATGATTTATATTAACTAAATATTAGGCATGTTACATTGGAACGACATTATCAAGCGCGAATGTAGGTGAGCATTGGGATGTAACATCCCTCTTGTTTCTATTCAGCTAAGTCTGGGTCATTGGTTACAGTATAAAAATATGAAAAAATTTAATGTAATTTATATATTTTTTATTCTTACCAATGACCCAGACGAGGATGGCCCTCCCATGAGTTGGGAACACATACCTCCCTGCTGATTATATAACATTTAGCAGGCACTTGTTGTAAGAATGAGGCTTGGCGCCAATTTCAGTACTTCCTTGACACTGCACATGCGCAGTAGGCAAAAGTATGGAGGACCATATAGGACATCAGTTTTTTAGCTCAACTTTGGCAAAGCCAAATTTGAGCTTATGCCATTGCCAGTCGTCCATCTGTCCATCAACAATTCAATACAGCTCAGCTAGAGGCCGTATTTATGAACCGATCTTTATGAAACTTCTTGGGTACCTTTGTTATGACCATGGGACGAGAATGAGTGTTTTGGGGTCCGATCCAAAATTCAAGTTGGCCGCTGGCAGCCATTTTGTACAAAATTAGGTGCAATCAGATTTTTGCGCAGAACTTCCATATGAAAGCGCTGATTTGAATAATTTTTTGTATGAATGTTTAGTACCATGGGATACATCACATATAATACAGGTTTTTTCTTGTGCGTAAATTATGCAAATTGAACTACTTTGATGATTTTTGGTGTTACTTTCAGCGCTATAAGTGCAAATGCCAATATGGCTGGGGCTAGAGGCCGTATTTATGAACTGATCTTTACGAAACTTCTTGGGTACCTTTGGTATCACTGTGGGACGAGAACGAGTGTTTTGGGGTCCGGTCCGAAATTCAAGATGGCCGATGGCAGCCATTTTGTACAAAATTAGGGGCAATCAAATTTTTGGACAGAAAAAAGCGCTGATTTGAATAATTTTTTGTGTGAATGTTTAGTACCATGGGATACATCACATATAATACGTTTTTTTTTTCGTGCAGAAATTATGCAAACTAGATGAACTTGGATTTTTTCAGTGCAACTAACACACAGTAAGTACACATGTCAATACGGCTCGGGCTAGAGTCTGTATTTATGAACCAATCTTCGCGAAACGTCTTGGGTACCTTTGTTATCACCTTGGGATGAGAACGAGTGTTTCTGGGTGCGGTCTAAAATTCAAGATGGCTGCCAGTGGCTATTTTGTACCGCAATTAGGTCTAATCAGTTTTTTGTACACAACTTCTATACGGCTCAGGCTAGAGGCCGTATTTATGAACCAATCTTTACAAAACTTCTTGGGTACCTTTGTTATCACCGTGGGATGAGAACGAGTGTTTTAGGGTGTGGTCCGAAATTCAAGATGTCCACCAGCAGCCATTTTGTACCAAAATTAGTGCAATCAGTCTTTTGTACAGAACTTCTGTATGAAAGTTCTGATTTGAATAAATTTTTGTATGAATGTTTAGTAACATGGAATACATCATATATAGTACAGGTTTTTTTCTCTTGCAAAAATTATGCAAATTAGATGACCTTTGATTTATTCTGTGCTACTTATACACTGTAAGTGCACATGTCAATATGGCTCGGGCTAGAGGCTGTATTTATGAACCGATCTTCACAAAACTTCTTGGGTACCTTTGTTATCACCTTGGGATGAGAAAAAGTGTTTCTGGGTGCAGTCCAAAATTCAAGATGTCTGCCAGTGGCCATTTTGTGCCGAAATTAGGTCCAATCAGTTTTTTGTCACAACTTCTATACAGCTCGAATTTATGAACTGATCTTCACAAAGCTTCTTGGGTCCCTTTGTTTTCACCTTGGGACAGGAACGAGTGTGTTTTGGGGTGCCTTTGTTATCACTGCTATGAAAACAAATATTTTGGGGTTCAGTCAAACCCACTCTGGGACTCAAAGATTTCTTTTCTAGTTTAGCATCTGACTGTCACCCACCTTTGCAATACTTTACCCATACATTTGTTACAGGCTACGGTCAGTATTTATGTACAGACCGTTACAATACTTTATATGTACCTTTGTTATCAGGTCATTACCTAGATGTTTGTCATTGCTGTGTCACATACTATACATGTACATGTCTTAACAAGTTGAGCTACAGTGTCATTGACACTTTCATTTTATTTTGATGCAAATTTTGTGTATTTAGGGGGCAAAATTTGTGTTTGGCCCTGAATATTTAAGAGTGAGCAGCAGCTAAGTCTGGGTGATTGGAAAGTATAAAAAATATATAAATTACTTTAATTTTTTTCATTTTTACATCATTCTACCACCTCAAGGGAGAACATATTTTCATGCCAGGATGAATGCACTTGCATGTTTAGTTTCAGAGTTACTTCCCCTTTCCTCACATTGGAGTTAAAGAAAACCCTGTTTGTTGCTTCATGCTTCTGGTTTAAATGACTTTTTGGAAGATGTCATTTTTAGCTCACCTGAGCGAAGCTCAAGGGGAGCTTAACTAATCACTTTCTGTCCGTCGTCCGGCGTCCGTCGTCCGTCGTCGTCCGTCCGGCGTTAACTTTACATTATCGACTTCTCCTCCTAAACCACTAGCCCAATTTTATTCAAATGTTGGCTAAATGTTTATTACCTAATGCCAATTCAGATTTGTTCAAATGAAGTTGCCCCTCCTCCTGGGTGGTGCCACACCCCCAAGGGGCACCAAAATCTTTGTAAATCTTCTTCTCATGAACCAGCAGTAGCAGAGACTTGATATTTGGTGTGCAGCTTCCTTTTGAGGTGTAGACTCAGATTTGTTCAAGTTTGTGGGGCTATACTTGACGTTGTTATGAGAGGGGCAAAATTTTTTGCCCCGCCCAAAATTTCTATTTTCCAAACCGAGAGGCTGATTTGAACCAAATTTTATGTGAGGGCTTATTGGGTCATGAGTACTTGATTTATGCAAAAAAAAATTTTCCCGCAGCCCCGTGGGAACCACAGGAGCTAAAAATAGAAAAAATTTAAAACGCCCATATCTCCAAAACTGCACGGCACTGAGAATTTTTATTTGGTGTGCAGCTTCCTTAGGACCAACAGAAAGGATTGGTAAAAAAAAATTGCCATCGGTTTTATCATAGGGTACAGTTTCGGGACTTTGAAAAAGTGCTGAGTCAGCACTTTTTAACACTGTAGGCAATGGGAAAAACATTAAAAAATCTTCTTCTCCAGATCCAGCAGGCAGAATCTTTTGATATTTGGTATGCAACATTGTAGGGTGGATCTGATTCAAGTTTGTTCAAATCGGCCCCCTGGGTTCATATTTGGGCTCAGTATAGGAGCCCGATTTCGAACTTAGTGCATTTCAGGCAAATTTCTTAAAAAATCTTCTTCTCCAGATCCAGCAGGCAGAATCTTTTGATATTTGGTATGCAACATTGTGGGGTGGATCTGATTCAAGTTTGTTCAAATCGGCCCCCTGGGTTTATATTTGGGTTAGTATAGGAGCCCAAATTTGAACTTACTGCATTTCAGGCAAATTTCTTTGAAAATCTTCTTCTCCAGATCCAGCAGGCAGAATCTTTTGATATTTGGTATGCAACATTGTAGGGTGAATCTGATTCAAGTTTGTTCAAATCGGCTCCCTAGATTCATATTTGGGCTCACTATAGGAGCTCGAATTCGAATTTAGTGCATTTCAGGCAAATTTCTTCAAAAATCTTCTTCTCCAGATCCAGCAGGCAGAATCTTTTGATATTTGGTATGCAATGTTGCGGGGTAGATCTGATTCAAGTTTGTTCAAATCGGCCCCCTGGATACATATTTGGGCTTACTATAGAAGCCCGAATTCGAACTTAGTGCATTTCAGGCAAATTTCTTAAAAAATCTTCTTCTCCAGATCCAGCAGGCAGAATCTTTTCATATTTGGTAAGCAACATTGTGGGGTGGATCTGATTCAAGATTGTTCAAATCGGCCCCCTGGGTTAATATTTGGGCTCAGTATAGGAGCCCGATTTCGAACTTAGTGCATTTCAGGCAAATTTCTTAAAAAATCTTCTTCTCCAGATCCAGCAGGCAGAATCTTTTGATATTTGGTATGCAACATTGTGGGGTGGATCTGATTCAAGTTTGTTCAAATCGGCCCCCTGGGTTCATATTTGGGCTCAGTATAGGAGCCCGATTTCGAACTTAGTGCATTTAGGCAAATTTCTTAAAAAATCTTCTTCTCCAGATCCAGAAGGCAGAATCTTTTGATATTTGGTATGCAACATTGTGGGGTGGATCTGATTCAAGTTTGTTCAAATCGGCTTCCTAGATTCATATTTGGGCTCACTATAGAAGCTCGAATTTGAACTTAGTGCATTTCATGCAAATTTCTTAAAAAATCTTCTTCTCCAGATCCAGCAGGCAGAATCTTTTCATATTTGGTAAGCAACATTGTGGGGTGGATCTGATTCAAGTTTGTTCAAATCGGCCCCCTGGGTTTATATTTGGGCTCAGTATAGGAGCCCAAATTTGAACTTAGTGCATTTCAAGCAAATTTATTAAAAAATCTTCTTCTCCAGATCCAGCAGGCAGAATCTTTTGATATTTGGTATGCAACATTGTGGGGTGGATCTGATTCAAGTTTGTTCAAATCGGCTTCCTAGATTCATATTTGGGCTCACTATAGAAGCTCGAATTCGAACTTAGTGCATTTCAGGCAAATTTCTTAAAAAATCATCTTCTCCAGATCCAGCAGGCAGAATCTTTTGATATTTGGTATGCAACATTGCGGGGTGGATCTGATTCAAGTTTGTTCAAATCAGCCACCTGGATTCATATTTGGGCTCACTATAGAAGCTCGAATTCAAACTTAGTGCATTTCGGGCAAATTTCTTCAAAAATCTTCTTCTCCAGATCCAGCAGGCAGAATCTTTTGATATTTGGTATGCAACATTGCGGGGTGGATCTGATTCAAGTTTGTTCAAATCGGCCCCCTGGATTCATATTTGGGCTTAATATAGAAGCCCGAATTCGCACTTAGTGCATTTCGGGCAAATTTATTAAAAAATCTTCTTCTCCAGATCCAGCAGGCAGAATCTTTTGATATTTGGTATGCAACATTGTGGGGTGGATCTGATTCAAGTTTGTTCAAATCGGCTTCCTAGTTTCATATTTGGGCTCACTATAGAAGCTTGAATTCGAACTTAGTGCATTTCAGGCAAATTTCTTAAAAAATCTTCTTCTCCAGATCCAGCTTCAGAATCTTTTGATATTTGGTAAGCAACATTGTGGGGTGGATCTGATTCAAGTTTGTTCAAATCGGCCCCCTGGGTTTATATTTGGGCTCCGTATAGGAGCCCAAATTTTAACTTAGTGCGTTTCAGGCATATTTCTTAAAAAATCTTCTTCTCCAGATCCAGCAGGCAGAATCTTTTGATATTTGGTATGCAACATTGTAGGGTGGATCTGATTGTGATTCATGAACGTATTTATTTGTAAAGTTGATAGAATCTTAGACAAAATTTGCAGAAAAGATCTACTATAGAAGGGGTGGTATCCAGGGTGAACCGTTTACCCAAATCTAGCAGTACTAATGCATTATTCACACAAATCTTCGTTCAAATTTTATGACCCCTCATTGGAACACACGCATTCAGCTCATTCCAACAAAGGTCATATGCCATGTTTTCGAGACAAAGGAATAAAAATTTTAGTTATTCATGAAATTTTTAGGCAACTGTTGTCTGTTATTCACATTGCTTCATGAAATTTCAGTACTTTTAGAAGTTACCTCAGTAATCAAGGGTTAATTCCCCTTAATTAAATGTCGCCTCTAAAAAACAACCACTTTGCATATCTTACCTTTTTACCAGCATAACTGCCAAAACTTGTCAGCATTCTTCGCAAAAATCGCTATTCAAATTTTAATTTTTGTCTCTTAAACATACATGTACTTATCGCTTGTAAATACCCCATCGGAATGAGCTTTTTGAGCTCATTCCAATGAGAGGTCGCACACCATGCTTTTTGAGTCAAAAAAGCAATTTTTTTAGTTATTCCAGAATTTCGTACGTAAAACACAGCTTTATGACTTCACATTAAAATGAGCTCTCTAAGCTTGTTCCAATCAACATTCACGCACTATGTCTTTCACACAAAAAATAAAATTTTCCATTTATTTAGGAATTTTGTTTGCAAGAACACTCTTACCCCCCCACCCCCCCCACAAACACACACACACAAACACACACACACACACACAAACACAGACACACACATCTAAAAGTTTGTCAGCAAAAAAACAGTTACTTCAATTTTTAAATGCATTATAGGAACAACTTGCCTAATCAAATTTAAATACTTTTGCATCATTCTGTATCTAGAACAAACCATTTACCATATCTTTACGCAAAATTCTCCAGCATCATTCACAAAAAAACACCATTATTTATATATTCACATTTCTGTCTCAAAAATATACCTGATCTTCCCATACCCCTATTGGAATAAGCTGTTTGAGCTTGTTCCAATGATGATAAAAAAAAAATAAAATTTGTGAAAATTTTTGTTTTCTTGCATGCAAATATATACATGTAGCACATGGAAGATATCCACAGTTGGGGAGAGATGTCCAAGGCTATCTCTTCACATTCCTTGTTTGTGCTTCATGCTAAACCAGTTTGTCTGCAGAGATAAATTTGCTTTATTAAAAATCATTGGAGATTGGCCACACACCAATGATTTTAAATAAAACTAATTTTAGGTAACAAATGTTGAACTTCAAACAAAATCTATCACTCAACCAGTTAATGTTGATGAGGCATGACATGGTGAAGGTGACCTAAAATACTTCTTAGAGTCACTTTGTCAGGTGAGCGATTAAGGCCACGTGGGGCCTCTTGTTTAGTGAAAACACTTTGTTTTGCATATTAGTCATCTTTGAGAAATTCCACCACTCCACCAAGACACTACATGCGGCAATTTCAAAGACAACACTCAGTAGGCAGAGTGGAAGATACTGAAAGTAGGTCACACTTACACCTTAGGTATGCTGTGTCATATGGACTTTCTACCATTCAAGTTTAAAATCATTCAGATGCAAAAGATGGTTCAAGGTAACTGGGGTCAATCAGAGGTCAGTGAGTGTGTTTTTCAAAACTTCTGGAAATCATATATTAAGATCCCATGATATAATTAATATTCCAGAAGCTTATTTTTTTTAAATATTTTTATATGACAACCAATGGCCCATACTAGCTGGTGCTAACTCGAATTAATCCAGGACCAAACACAAATTTCCCCCCAATCCCTCAAATTTGCATGTAAAACCAAAAAAATCAAGTCCTATATGGTCCTCCATACTTTTTAGATCTGCACATGCACAGTATCCAGGAAGGTACCAAAATTGGCACCAACCATCATTCTTTGTTAGGCTCTAATAGTCCGGCAGAAAAGGGGGCTGACCCCAAATTCTCTGTTAAAGTTTTTTTCTTTGTTGATTATTCATTAGTAGGATATCTGCAATGATTTATAGGGGGGTGTGGACTTCTCACCATTGAGCATTTTTTTTTATTCCAAGATGGCCACCATCTCCCAAAGTTTCACACACAAAAACACTGTAAATTCGTATGCCTTCATTTTTGATAATTTATATTTAAGTGAATGCAACAGAACCCATACTGTAAGATATAGTGAACATTATTGTTCATCCATTTACTAAAAAACACATCTTGGCCCTTGAAAACGAAGATGGCTGCCAAGATGGCCACCACAATGGCCTCCAAGATGGCAGCCAGTTCCATAGCTTTTGGCTATGAGAGTTTTTGCAGTTCCAAGCGTTCAGTCAAATATCGAAATAATATTGAACGAGACCAGGCTCTATCTTAAGGTATTCTGATTTAGATTAAAGGCAGGTATGACAATGCAATCAGGTTTGTTAGAGATGAACACCCAACTTATTCTTGTTTGAACCGTATATAGGAGGGAAATACAAACTGGTAACAATGTGCAACTCAGTTGCACATAAAACAAATTATGACTCTTCTGAGCTGAAAAACTGGAATAGGACAACTTTTAACTCTTAGAAGCTGGGAGTAGTCGAGTTTTCTCGACTGTGATGTGATGCATCAGGTAATCTGATTAAGACGGTTCTCTTATCTCTGGGCTGGGAGAAACGTAAACTCTGAGCAGGTGCTTCTAGTCAAATGCCATCTACCTGAACAGGCAGATAACACTTGACTAGAAGCACCTGCTTTACTGTAAGTCTTTCGAGGTGTGTAATGTTTAATAATTTAATTAGGATTTCCCTGGTTTCTAAGAGCTAATTGTCTAAAACTGTCACCATGACTTCACAAGTCAGCCTCGTCTTCATCCACATTTAGCCAGGTGAGTTAATTTTGACACCCAGTGTCTCCTTCACATGAACAGAACGAAGTGCATGGAAGTTCAGCTCTTTGACAGTCACATCTCTTGGTTACACAGGGGACATCAGAAGAACCTGTGCACCTAATTAACTTCAGAATGCTCTCAGGGACCATTTCCATGCCAGATGTTGAAAATGTAGATGCGCCCATTTGATATTCTCAGCGAATGTTGAGTCGGTTGGTGGCAAAAAGCTCAATTTAGGCACTGATGCCATGCTTCGTCCTACTTTACTAGACCACATCTTGCGGCGAGCTTCAGTGGTCGAATCACATGTTGGATATCCATAGCAAGCCAATATGAATGGTGTTACATCTTTCAGAACTTGTTCAAATGGAACAGTCGATACACCAAGGCTGTCAATAGAATGTTTCTGAGACTTCAGCACTCTCAAGGCACCACACTTTCCAACCCCAAAAAGTGTTGCAACTGTGTCACAACCAGTCAAACCATGCATGGGAAGAAGTTCTCCTACAATGTCACAGCTTTTATCATGCTTCTTTGATGTGATGTAGGACCAGAATTTATCAATGATAGTCCTGCACAATCCCCACTGATGGCCAGGGCACAACCCACAGTATTGCACAACCATCAAGGAAGGTTGCCTGGGCTTATTTACTCTCAGATGAACTATCTGGCATATCCACTCGAATTGCATTCTTTCGCTTTGCTTTTTGCCTCCCGTAGCTTCCCATTCGATTTAAACATGGATGCTGGGTATGGGGCTAGTTCAAACGAAAGTATATCATCGATGTCCAAGTTTCGACAGCTGTTCTGCAAACCCATTGCTCTTGCATATATTACTTCGGTGTCGAACACAAGTTTGAGCATCACTGATATTGATGTGTTTGTGGGCAGTGGCCATCATGTTGACATTTCTGGTTATTTTACTGTGAAAGCTTGATGGCCAGCCTTTCTCGAAATCTTCCATTTGCTTCCGGCCTCATTCCAAAACTTTATCGACATTTACTCTGGGTTGTCTGATAATCTGTCCAGACTCAACATTGATCAGATTTTCAGGATGCTGACTTGGATCGAGAGGATCAATGCACAACTCTAACTTAGCTCTTAGTGCACAGCGGTCAGCTTTGTCATTTTTGATTCTTCAATCAGATTCCTCTTTGTGGTGTGTTTGAGTTGATGCTGTATTCTGTTCTCGCATTTGGTCCAAGTCACATATCAGGCTATTGATCAGAAGTTGATTGCAAGTATTATACATACTTTCTGTCGAGTATGTGATGAATAAATCACTCTGAACGATAGGAAGGTCCAAGACATTTGAATGAGGCTTTACAAAATCATGTCACCATTTTGGCAGCCATCTTGGATTTTAAGACATAGCAAATCTTTTACTGTAACATACATGGTCAGAATTACTCACTATACCTGAAAGTAAAGAGCTTTTCTGTCTGGAGGTGATAAAATATAGGTGTATATAAATTTTCAGTGAAATCGTAGAGCAATTTTTGATAGGTGGTGGCCATCTTGGATTTAAAAAAAATTGCTCAAGGGTGACAAGTCCACACCCCCCCTAGGAATCATTGCAGACACCCCATTGATGAATAATCAGCAAAGAAAAAAACTTCAACTAAGAATTTTGGGTCACCCCTAAAATAGGTCCTTTTCTGCTGAACTATAAAGTCAGCAACAATGAACTGACATCTGTGCTTTTAAATCTCCTATTTTGAGGATGCCAGACAAATCAATGATAAAATTGGTGGATCCAAGATATAAATGGATGATGGAAGTGAACAATAGTGGTTAGAACGTTCAGGGCTGTAACTTTATAATAATTATAAAAATTATTTCATGTTTCCCAATTTTGGGACATGTGCCTGACGTCATCATTCTTGCTAATGATTTATCCACTGTTTGTTAAGTGTTCCTTCCCTATCCCTCCTTGAAGCCCTCCTGTTAAACTCCCAAGCTTTTTGGCTTATTTTTATCGAAATTTTTTATTAAATTTTTTTGGAGTTTAATGTGTGTAACAGAATGTTTATTTTTATACTGTACCAATGACCCAGACATAGCTGGTGCTAACTCTTAAAATATAGGGCCAAACACAAATTTTGGCCCCCAATCCCCAAAATTTGCATCTAAAATCAAAGAAAACATGTCCTGAAAGGCCTTCCACATTTCGCCTCTACTGCGCATGCGCAGTGTCAAGGACGTTCCGAAATTGGCGCCATTAATCATTCTAAGTTTGGCCCTTCATCAGTTAACATCTGACTGATCTTTGTGCTTGTAAATCTCAGTTTAAATGATGCCAGACACATAAATATTAGTGAAATAGTGATTCTAAGGAGGATAGAGAAGGAGGAGAGGAAAAAATTGTGTGACAGAATATTATCAGGGCTGTAACTTAAATTTTTTTAATGAAATTATGTTAAGTTACCTATTTTCGAGGCAGCAGCCATTTTGTTGTCATTCTGATTATTTAGTTACACTGTTTTTTAAGTGTTTTCCTCTCTCCCTGTCCTTTAAGTCCCCCCTTGCTATTCTCCCATGCTTTTGGCATAGTTTTTGTAATTATTATTACTAAATTTTCTTGGGAGTTTTAGCTGAATAACAGAATGAATTCTGTTCTTTTCCCCATGTTTACGTCTTCACCTACGGGTGGTTAGGCGTTGTGTTCTGCATCTACCATCTGATGTTCTGCAGTTTCTTCCCTGGAAGTCTCTGTTTTGCATCAGATAGTGTATTTTTGGTAACTGATTTCGGGCCTGGGTGCCTGGAGTCTTATTTTAGTGTTTTTACACTCATTGTTTACATTTACAACAGCCCTCTGTGTGAGGGGGGGATTTCTGGAAAATAATATCTTGATGTTATTTTAATCATAACTAGATACATTATTATTGTTCGTAAGTGTTGAATAAATTGTTTAAAATATTTTTAAAATTTTTGTCCACACTTAGGCTTGGGATCCATTGGGGCTCAACGTTACTTTTCAGAAACTTGGGCTGTTCTGAAAAAATATTTTTTCAAAATATTTTGATTTCAATTATTTTTTCTATATTAATGGATCATATTATTATTATGTATTTTGATTGCCAGGGGTTAGTGCGAGTACCAAGACTTGTTTTCTTTTCACATTGAAAGGATATTGATCAATTGTATTAAGAGGAAGTCTTCCTCTGACTTTATAATCATTCTATATGTGGTCAGTGTACTCGCATTAACTCCTGTTCTGTATCGTATGATTTCGATGACAATATGGGAAGCGTATGTCACGGTATGTTATTGGGGAATTGGACACTCAGGTCCTTTCCCCGCAGGGTCACTCTACTTTATCAATTTCTATTTCAGACGATCAAGATTAGGGTGATGTATCTGTGATGTCTTCCAACAGTGTGCCTCCGTCGTCACAATTAATGAAGGGCTAGCGGAAAAGTGCTCATGTAAATACGCCAATTGCCTAAGAGGACCCTAGTAGGTTCGACGGCCTTTGACGTCCGCTAGCTCGCCCGGTGTAGCGTCCATTCACCGAATGGTTCGGCAGCCGGGTTCGTCCGTTGCGGTCTAGAAGGAATTTTGGGGTGATGCGAGCACTATAAATCAACCTAATGCACACCCAGTGACGGCGGATCGGAGGGAGAACGGAGGAAGCCTTTTAGTTCGGTTCATAGCTCGTTCCGGTCCATCCGGACGGCAAGCGAGAGAGGCCCCTCTCTCGTTCAACAACATCTGGCCCCAGATGTTGTGGTACAAAATGTGTCGCAAGCGGAGCATACGTCCGTCGCTCGGGACGCTCCGTTGTATAGGCAGTCCGCGGAGACTGCTAATGCTTCCTCTTCTCGTCAGCGCACACGACCGCACCTTGGCTGCGTCACCGCCGATATATTACCAGCTTCGCCGATCAAGGATTCTTCGGCGGCCAGGTCACACCATCCGGTAGCCAGGGACACGAGGCCTGCAGACTCCGGACGTTCGCATAGGAAGTGTGCGGGAGTCAACGTACACGGAGCTTCCGGCAGCAATGCATCGTAAGACCGCTACTGCACAGGCCTCGGGAACGGACGTGCTTTCCTAAATAGCACAGTTTATCACAGCATCCCAGCATCAACTGAATCTGTCGCATATTTTTTATCCGACGATGCTGGGTCGGGACGCTCCGCGGAAGCGGGTACGGACGTCCGAAAGTTTCATCCGGTCTGACGGGATACCGAAAGGGATTTGGAGGATTTCGAGCCTTCCCTTTCGGAACAACATATGCTGTTGTGTATGTCATCTGACTTGGTCTTCTACAGCTTCTTTCGTCGGACCAGAATGCTGCAATGCCGGATAAGAAACTGATAGCGTCGGTGGACTTAGAAATTTTTGGTTCGGTTCAGGGACATCGTCCCTCAGTTCTGACATAGTCCAATAATGTCACACAAACTTTCGAATTATTGAACGACGCTATATATATTATTATTTTATGCTTGCTATAACCAAGCATTTCTGGTTTCTTGTTCGCAAAGTTACGGAGATGTCTTTCAAAAGTGTGCCTCTGTCGTCATAGTTAATGAAGAGCTAGCGGCAATAAGTGCTCATGGAATATGTCTATCGCCTACGGAGTGACATTCGCTAGCTCACCCGGTGTAGCATACATTCATTGAATGGTTCGGCTGCCGGGTTCGTCCGTTGCGGTCTAGGAAGGAGATTTGGGTGATGCGAGCACTTTAATTACTTTAGTACTCACCCAGTGATGGCAGATTGAGGACAGATCGGAGGAAGCCTGTTAGTCCGGTTCCTGGCTTGTCCAGGTCCGTCCGGGCTGTGAGCGAGAGAGGTCCCTCTCTCGTCCAACAACATAGGGGACCGCATGTTGTGGTTCAGATATTTTACATTCGGAGCATATGTCCGTCGGTCGGGACGCTCCGTTATATTGACAGTCCGAGAGACTGTCCTTAATGCTTCCTCATCCTCACAGCAGGGCACACGACCGCACATTGGCTACGTGACCTCGAGTATCCGATCAGTTTCGTCATTCAGTGATTCCACGGCGAATAGGTCACGCCATCCGGTAGCCAAGGGACACGAGGCCTATACACTCCGTTCGCTCGCATATTGGTAGTATGCACGGGGTAACGATCACGGAGCTTCCAGCGGCAATGCATCGTAAGACCGCTTCTCCTCAGGCCTCAGTGACGGACGTGCTATCCGAGTTAGCACAGTTGTTTCGCAGCATCCCAGCAATTGACAGTTTCTCGGTCGAATCAGGAATTATCCAACGGCGCTGGGTCGGTGCGGTCCGCGGTTGCATCAGGTACGGACGACCGAACGCTTTATAGGGTCCGACAGGATGGCGAAAGGGATTCGAAAGATTTCGAGTTTTCCCTTTAGTAGTATCGGAAGCTGCCTTTCATATCTTCTGGCATTATCTTCCAGTGATTGTTATTTCGGACTTCATTGCTGCGATCTTGGATAAGAGACTTATAGCGTCATTGGACTCGGATTTTTCGATCGGTTCAGGGACATTGTCCCTGACTTACCGACGCAGTCCAATATTGTCATTAGAACATGTGTTTTATTTTCGACGCTATATATATATATATATACAAGCCTGCTACCAAGCATGATAGTTTAGTTTCTTGTCCGCATTGCTCATTTCTGCCATTTTATCATTTATACGAATAGTTTATTTTGGCAGAGCAGGGCATACCGAGAGTTCATATGCGTTTATACGGTGTGGTTAAAGACTGGATATATTCTTTTTCGCCGTTTATGTCTTTTCCAACTTCAATGTTGGAAACGACATGATGTATAGTAGACTTAACTTAGACGCTTTATCATACGTAATCCGCCTTACTGAGGTGTTATCATTACGTCTTCAAGAAAAGATTTACGGGATATTATTCTCAATGTATTTCTTTTGAGGGCAGTAGTTTGTTCACGTATAACTCCGCCCTTCAGTGGCTGATTGGAGTTGGTTAGACGTGACGCAGCCCTAGCTACATCCTCACGCGTGGATAGTAAGGTTATGAACTCTCTCAGAGTCGCTTCGTTCTCGGAGGAGCTTCTCTTCGATGGCAACTTTTCGGCAATCCATGAATTGCTCGATTTACACGTTCTCTTGTCTATCTAGTGTTACAAGAGATTCAGACTGGGGCAAACATTCGGTGGTTGACTCAGAGAGTGCCACCGCAGTTGCCGGACCCGAGTGTGGCTGTTATGACGGTTGCCAGTCAAACAGATTGGGATATAATACTGATCCCTACGGATTCGAAGTGCCAGGGTCTTTGGGTTCCTCAGTCTCTTAGCAACCAGTTTTCTTCCGCGGAATAATGTTTTTTAGGCTTGCTTTATGTCATTGCATGAATATTATTCAGAAACGCATTCCCAAATCCTGTCCTTTAATTCGACAGTAGTGGCGTATCTCCGGAACCAGGGAGGCACTCTTTCGTTTCCATTATTCAATTTAATGGAAAGAATCCGCCTGTTGGTTATAGTACACCAAGTTCTGTTTTGGTCCGTCATATTCCGGGTCGTCTGATTGTTTTACCGGACTCCCGTTCTCTTACGTGTCGCTTGTTGCTGTCAGAATGGACTCTCAACAAACAAGTATTCAATCAGATTTGCTATCTATGGGAGCGCCCAATGATGATTTATTTACGACACAGCTTGCTAATCAATTGCAGACGTATGTGTTGGCTTGTCCAGATCTCTGAGCTAATGTTGTTAACGCTCTATTGATCTATAGGACGGAATGATAGGATACGCGTATCCTCCTGCGCTGTTGTTTCAGCAGGTATTGCTAAGATAAACAACCACAATACATTTCTGTTGATAGCATCTCTATCTTCACAGAGATCATGGGTAATTTACTCTCTTGTCTACTGTGGGTCTTACTGTGAAATCTTCCTCTATGTGAGGATCTTTTTTCACTGGGTAAATCGTGTCATCTTTATCACAACCCGCAAGGTCGCAACCTTCATGTATTCCATTGTGTGGTCCGTATTGCATTGTAAGCACTGTACTGGACGAGCTTTGGACGCGATTTCTTACTATAGGAGATCCTCTTCTTCGCTATTCTATGCGGCTAAAGTGGAGGCTCTTCCGTTGTTGGTGTAGGGATCATTATGTTCATATTGTTGATCCCTCCATACTACTCATTGCAATTTTTTAGTATACTTGTTTCACAAGATCTACTGCAGCCTGTTATTATTAAGGTTATAGGTTTATGTTACCTCATACCTATGCACTCTACGATAGTTTACAATTGAGTCTTATGTCTCTTTATCTAAGTCAGTTAGTAACTTTTTGATAAATAGACTTAGAATCTTTAGATTAAATTCCTATATGGATTTTAACTTCGGTTCTTATTGAGCTAAGTAATCATTTGAGCCTCTGGAAACAGTAGTTTTCAAATTCTGACCTTTTAGACAGTAATTCTGTTGGTTCTCTTTTACTGTAGAGTCAGTGAGTTTCATGCACTATCGATGGATGATTTTCACTTTCGTAGTTTCGGAATCACTGCTTCCGTTACTATTTAGGTTGGATTTTTGCATAAGAGTTAGGCTCCTTTTTTCCGGAACCTATTATTTTTAAGGTCCTTCCGTCTTCGTATGGGCATAGGCCTTTCTCTTTCCGGGTAGAGTTTATGTATTTATAAACAGATATCTGTTTATTACTATGGGCGTAAGCTTCTTCTGTCTTTGATGCCTAGTAGAAGGACGTTACGCTCCATTTTATTGTTAATGGATTCTATTAACTATCGGTACTGCTTATGGTAGATCATTGACTTAGCAGTTGTGCTTAAGATTTCGGCTCATGAAGTAAGAGTTCTTCTACTTCTTGGGCTTACATTAATAGTGTTGCTATTATAGATTTTTGAAGGCCGCTCATTGCGCTCAGCCATCCACATTCATGAATTTTTATCTCAGAAATATCGAGTCCATTTCTGGAGGCCTCTATTGTTAGGTCTATTATCTACTGCTCAGAATGTCATTCACTTAACAGTTGCTACTGTAACTAGGTAGGCTGTCTGTTTTGGCAGTGTCTCCGTTCTGCTGCCCTCTTCGCTCTGGGCTATTTGACCCAGGGCAAGAAAAAGGGGGGGGGGGGGGGAGGGTGTTCCCTTGGGTCACCTGTTTTACTATGAAAACAAGGGGATACCTCCTCCGGAGTTAGTAATTCTGAGCTGTTATTGGGATGGTTGTTTAGTGAGAAGTTTAGGTTTTTAAAATTCATTCAAGTCTTAGTTTTTAAAGTATAGCTTTTGAATATTGCATATGTCAACGGACATGATTATGCAATCCTCAGACACTTTTAGGAGTATAAGAGTCTCTATTCTCTAGACTTACTTTATTTATTGGCTTACTTTAAAAATTATTAGTATAAGGATTATATTGGATATTAATAGAGTACATAGATGTATGAAGCTCAATTTTGGAAGGTGTTGTATCTTTCTAATTTATCACAAATAAGAAAGATACATGTAAGGCCTTTTACTTCTTTTACCCTACAGGGGATGACTCTATTTTATTTTATTGAGCGTATTCCATTTTGCTCTATGTCCTTGGCCCTCCAGCCTTTTTACTATTCAGCTATGTCTGGGTCATTGGTACAGTATAAAAATGTTAAAAAATTTATAGTAATTTCTATATTTTTTATACTTACCAATGACCCAGACGGGGATGGCCCTCCCAGGAGTTGGGAACTCTTGCCTCCCCGCTGAGTACATAGCGCTTACCAGGCACTGGTTATTAGAATGATTAATGGCGCCAATTTCGGAACGTCCTTGACACTGCGCATGCGCAGTAGAGGCGAAGTGTGGAGGGCCTTTCAGGACATGTTTTCTTTGATTTTAGATGCAAATTTTGGGGATTGGGGGGCAAAATTTGTGTTTGGCCCTATATTTTAAGAGTTAGCACCAGCTATGTCTGGGTCATTGGAAAGTATAAAAAATATAGAAATTACTATAAATTTTTTAACATTCTGTTTATCCCCATGGTTACGTCCTCACCCTAGGGGTGTTAGGTCATTTTGAGTCATGCATCTTCTATCCGATGTATCGTTTTTTCTTCGTTTGAAGATCTTGCTTTACATCTGGTTGCTTTAAAATCTGTTACTGACTTTGGGCCTTTTTTCTGTGCCTAATGTCTTGTTTCCGTTTTTTTTCTTGACATTTACATTGTCAACGTCTTTAAATATATGTAGTATTTAGTTATTATTACTGTAGGATTGTTGTAAGATACTTAATTAATATTCCGATTGTGTAGCAAAAAAAATTGGATTTTGTCCACACTTAGGCTCTATCAGGATGCCCTTGGGCTCTTCAGGTTCCCTTTGGGAACTTAGGCTTTTTTCAAAAAATGTTTTGAATTTAATTTTTCGATTTCAATTTTGATTGCTGTTTATTATGTATCTTTATCATAATAAACAGCAATCATTATGTGGAGTTTGTGGGATTATGATCGACTTAGTTTTGATTAATCATGAAAGCTTACTGCTCAAAATGCAAGGCGAGGAAGTCTTTCTCAGATTTATATGCATGTTTCCTTGCCTGTAGTCGATGTACTCCTGCAGATTCTTGCCCTACATGTGTCGATTGGGATGACAAACATTGGAAGCAGGTGTCATGGTGCTCTCACTGCAAGGTAATTCAAGTTTTTCAGTTTCTTTTCCAGAGGAACAAGAACATGGTGATGGTATTGTGACACCCAAGTGTGCTACCGTTGTCGCACTCCGGTGAGCAGAGCTAGCTGCTAAGGTGCTCTTGAATATTAGGCCACTGGGTGGTGGTCTTAAACCCTTGCAGACAGCTAACTAGACCGGTGAAGCAGTTACTCCATCCGGGGGAGCCGTAATGCCAGGTATGTCCGTTGCAGTCGAAGGAAGTGTAGTGGGTAGAGCGAGCACCTTAAAAACAAAAGCTTACCCAGCGACGATGGAACTAGGGAGGACGCAGACTTTGTACGGAGGAAGGAAGAAGTTCTTTCTTTCCCGGTTCAGTCTAGACAGGTGTCGCAGGCCTTCGGCCATGTAGACGACCCCCATATTTAACCTCCCGAGTAAATATAAATAAATAAATAAATATACCATTCCTTGGACCACGTTCATTTAAAATGGTTGAAGAAGATGTTCAGAGAGCTCAACTGTGTTTAGATGAGCAGGCCGGGGATTTAGATATATCCTTACCTGCTTCATTCAACTTTCGCTCAGATGTAATAGAAACTACAATTTCATCGAATAGAGCGAATATGGATGCAATGTCCTATGCAGATCACCTTACCAGAGCTATGGCACAATGTCTCAATGGGAAGGAACTTGAGGACGTGAGTACCTCGCTTAGAGTTCTTTCCAGGGCAATCACGTATAACTCTGCCCTGACAGTGGCAAATCTGGAGTTAATTAGACATGATGCTGCCCTTGCATTGTCATCAAGGTGAAAAGCTCTCTCCGGGTTGCTCCGGTTTCCGGACATACTATCTTTGATGACAAGCTTTCGGTAGTCTATGAACAGGCTACTAAGAAAGCTTCCAGTGCTCTGCTTTTAAAGTCAGCGTCTCAACAACCCGCTTCAGCATACCAGAGTAAGCGAGGACATTCCAGATCAAAATCTTCAAAAGGGAACTCCTCGGAGGTCGTCAATACAGAGACTCGGGAAAGGGACACTCAAGTCTGATTGGGACTATCGGTCAGATGCCCCAAAGCCGACGGGGTGAGGATCTTCACAGGGAGGATGTAGTTTCCCCCCCTGTAAGTCTTGCAAGTCCTACATGTGATGGTCAAGACCTCTATTGCATGCCAGTTGGCAGAAGGTTATCAAACTTCGCGAAAAACTGGACAGCAGTCACGGAAGATCAGTGGGTGAGAAGTGTAACTTTGGACAGCCTACAGCTATCATTCCGAGCCAAACCCCCACTAACAAGATGTCCCTGCTGGACAATTCTTCTGAGATTTGAGTGAAATTAGTCAGTTGTTATGCTCACTTTTGTCTACTCTCAGACGCAATAACAGCGAGGGAGTTCATGCAACTGATGGGGCTATGCGGAGCAGCTGCAAATCTTATTCCGATGGGCAGTCTGCACACGCGTCCCTTCCAGATATTCTTTACTCAGAAGTAGAGTGTGAAGAAGCATTCGCTCGAAACCAGTATTGTTTTAACGGACATAATAAAACATAGTAAAACAAAAAAGGTTCAGATTTGGGCAGATCTTCAGTGGGTTAACACAAGGAGTTCCACTTCAACTGCTGGATCCAGCTTTTACAATTATGATGGATGTGAGTCAGATGGGCTGGGGTGCGACCCTAAGTCCCGCAGACTTGAAGTGCCAGGGTCTTTGGAACTCTCGGTTCCTAGAGAAGCACATAAACATCAAAGAGATGATGTCAATATGGCTAGCACTACAACATTGGATTCGCCTAATAGCGAATGTTCACGTTCAAATTCTTTCAGACAATTCGACATTAGTTGCTTACCTCAGGAACCAAGGTGGCACTCACTCGATTCCATTATGCTAATTAATGGAGAGGATTCTCCTATTCATTCTGAATCATCACGTTCATCTCTCAGTCTGTCATATACCGGGTCGTCTGAACATATTAGCAGACTCGGTCTCTCGGAAAGGTCACCTCTTGCCATCGGAGTGGACTCTCAACAAGTGAATATTCAGGCAGATTTGCTACCAGTGGGATCGTCTCATGATAGATCTTTTTGCGACACACCTGAACAATCAGTTACCGACGTTCATGTTGCCATGTCCAGATCATTGAGCATACACAGTAGACACTCTGTCGATTTCATGGGACGGGGTGATAGGATATGCATATCCTCCAGCTCCATTGATTCATCAGATTCTGTTAAAGATCAAACAGTCTCATTGCAAAATCCTGCTAGTAGCACCTCTGTCATCACAGAAACCTTGGATTAATCTTCTCAGGTGTCTGTTATGGGACGTTCCCTGGAGGCTTCCTCCACAAGAGGATCTTCTTTATCAGGGGAAGTCGCGCACATTGCATCACAACCCAGAAGGTCTCAGCCTTCATTTATTTCCGTTGTGTGGTTCTTCAGGCACGTAAAACATTTTACAGGATGAGCAGTGAACATAATTTCTAACTTGGAGGGCCTCCTCTTCATTGAATGATGCAGCAAAGTGGAGGGTTTTCTTCCGTTGGTGTAGAGATCAGTCGATAGACATATATGATCTGCCCATACCACATATTGCCAATTTCCTGGTCTACTTGTTAAAACGATCTTAAACTGAGGGCTATAAGTCTATGTTATCAGATTTGTACGCACATCATGATAATTTGGCTATTGGATCCGATACTTCTTTATCCAAGCTAGTTAGAAATTTGGAATTTGGCTTGGGTTCCGTTGAAGCTCTAAGAATCTCCTTTTGAGCTGTTAGACGTCGTAGTGTTCAAATTCTTGACCTATAAAATGGCGTTTCTCTTAGCCTTTGCAACTGCTAGAAGAGTCAGTGAACTTCATGTATAATCTGTTGATGAATCTCATTACCGTAACGTGAGTAATACCATTACCCTCAGTACGGAAATTGGATTTTTGTCTAAGAATCAGATTCCAGATAAGCGGCTGGAGCCTATTGTCATTAAAGCTTTATCGTCCTCGGATAACCGTAGACCTTTGCTGTGTGCAGTCAGCGCAATGTGCATTTATAAACATCGATCAAATTTTATTAGAAAGGGAAAAAATGTTTATTTCTTTTTTTGATTCCTAACAGAAAAGATATTTCTGTTCATTCTGTCACTAGATGGATTCAGTTGGCAATACGCATTGCCTACGAAAATCTATCTTCGGATCAATGTTCTGTCAATAAGATTTCAGCGCACGAGGTTAAAGCACTGTCCACTTCTTGGGCTTATTCTAACAGTATAGCCATTATTGATCTCATGAAGGCTGCTAACTGAACTCAGTCCTTTTCATTCACCAAGTTTTACCTGAGAAATTTAGAGTCCATCTCCGGTGACCTTAGATCTTTGGGTCCTCTTGCTCAGAATGTCATCCATTAATGTTACATCTATCAGGTCTTTAGGCCAATCTGCTTCAACACTGACACTGTTCCGCTGCCCTCTTCGTTCTGTGGAATTTTACCTCAAAACAAGGGAAAGGGGGGGGGGGGGGAGGGGGGGGAAGACATTTTTTTCCTTATGCTTCATGCTTATCTGGCTTTATAGTGAAAAGCAAGGGAATACCTCCTCCAGTGACAGTAGTCCTGCATCCGTGCTGGGGTGGTTATTTGTATATGTTACATGTCAAACGGGTGTTAATATACAATCCTCGGACACTTTTAAATGAGTATAAGGAGTCTCATTCTCTGGACTATCTTTATATGTTTGTTTTCCTTCAGCAAATTAGCATAACGGGTTATGCTGGCATTAAATGAAGAATTGTATATTATGTAAAACTCAATTACATTGTTGGTGTTATGCGAGAGAAAAGAGAAAGACATATATAATTCCAATCTTCTCCTATTCTCCTGTAGGAGCTATCCTTTACTGAAGTAATTGAGAGATTGGATTTTCCTTTAAGTGCTTGTCCCTCCAACCTTTTTACGATTCGGCTAGTCTGGGCCACTGGTTGTTATATAAAAATATGATAAACTTTAAGTAATTTGTATATTTTTTATACTTGCCAATGGCCCAGATGGGTATGGCCCTCACATGAGTGGGCTCTCATACCTCCTCGCTGTTTATAGCATTTAACAGGCATCTGTAGAAAGAATGATGGTTGGCGCCAATTTCGGTACCTTCCTGGATACTGTGCATGCGCAGATCTAAAAAGTATGGAGGACCATATAGGACTTGATTTTTTTGGTTTTGCATGCAAATTTTGATGATTGGGGGGCAAAATTTGTGTTTGGCCCTGGATTAATTTGAGTTAGCAGCACCAGCTAGTCTGGGCCATTGGTAAGTATAAAAAATATACAAATTACCTAAGATTTATCATTTTCCATGTTTCTGCGAGAACTCAGAAGATCATCATGGAGTCTGAGTTTGATAACTGTTTTGATAAACCATACTAAAATTTGAGGATCATGTAGTAAGTACATGTAATTATCAAAATACAATGGGACAATGGACTGATGGCCAGTGTATGTGGTGTCTGTCACTCGAAGAGTGAAGTGTATTTTGCATATCAGAGTTATGATGAGAGGTAGTTGGGAATTTAGCCTTTCTCAAGCTGGTTGTCAGCCAGTCTGAGTCCAGTGATTTTAAACAAAAATCAACCGAGTTGAGGGACAAGTAATAAGTCAACAGCACAGAAATCTGAATATATATTATGAGTGATTTTGATAGAAATATGATCAGATCATATTTCAATCAAAATCAGACATTATAAATAATAACTTACATGATGAAATGAAAATCAGCCTGTGTAGGCCCCGTCCCTTGAAACATGGGGTCTTTTTTTTAGACCCGGTGCTTCATACAAAAACGTGAAGCCTGCAGTATGGGTATAAAAGTTTTGTGGCACATGACTTCATATCCATGTTGCAGTCATAATTAGCCATTGTGCAGAAATATGTGACACCAGTTAATAAATAATGAAATTGAAGGAGAAGCTGCTACTGCAAACTTGTACCTTGGTGGAGCAAGACAGGCTGAGAGGCCTCTTGTTTTTAGAATTCTTCAAATCACCTTTGGAGACCCCCTAATATTTTCTTAAATCTAATTTTTGAATTTTAGTGCCCAATAAAGTGGGTGGGGCCAAAAGGTTTGGAAGTGGGTGAGGCATGGTATGAAGTTTCAGTTTGGGACCAACACCAAAGAGGACAAAACTTGTTGGCCAACCATAATTTGGTTGAAGGTCACTTTGGTCACTCAGAGACTGGGTAAAGGTCTGTGGGGTCACCGAAGGATCATTTGAGTGCATTTTTCAAAAAATATTTCTGGAAATAAATATTTTGATATATCTGTCTCTTCTCCCCTGTCACTGGCAAGAAGTAGTAAGAAGCCTCTTGAGGGCATCTCAGGCCTCCTCTTGTTTCTTAATAAAATGTTCATGTATTTTGATTGTTTGTATTTTTCAGATATATGTACTGGGTTTTGTGATTTCTCTTATCAAGAAAAGCAGGTCTTCTATCGATGGAGAAGTCGAAGCTGATGACTTCACAGAGAGCGATGAAGAATTAATCACTTAATACTTTTGCTGACAAATTAGATTTTGATGTCAGAATACTTGGAGATTTATTTCCTGCAGTGCTTGGCTCTGCCCAAAAATAAAAGATGAATACTTTTTTCTGTGGTTGTAAATAACAGGATTCAGTCAGTCTTTCAATCAGCTTTTCTGTTATTTTCTCTTCACCTAACAAAATGGTCTAATCGACAGTCCAAGATCAGTTCCTCGTACTGTAATATTTTTATACTGTACCAATGACCCAGACTTAGCTGGTGCTAACTCTAACAAAACCAGGGCCAAACACAAATTTTGCCCCCCAATCCCCAAAATTTGCATCCAAAACAAAAAGAAATCATGTCCTAAAGGACCTCCATACTACGCCTCTACTGCGCATGCGCAGTGACGCAGTCGTCCCGAAATTGGCGCCAATTATCATTCTCTGTTTGGCCCTTCATCAGTCAACATCTCACTGATGTTTGTGCTTGTAAATCTCAGTTTAAAGGATGCCAGACACGTAATTTTTGGAGAAAATGTGATTCTAAGGAGGATAGAAGGAGGAGAGGAAAAAGAAGTGGCAAAAAAATAATCAGGGCTGTACTTAAAATTTTTTGATGAAATTATGTTAAGTTGCCTATTTTCGAGGCATGGGCCTCTTGTTGTCATTCTTGCTAATTGTTGCACTGCTTATTCAGTGTTTCCTCTCCCCTAGCCTTCTAAAGTCCCCCCTGGCAATTCTCCCATGCTTTTGGCATATTTTTGAGAAATTTCATTTCTAAAATTTCCTGGGAGAGTTGCTTGGTTACAGAATGTTTTCTGTTATTTTCCCCATAGTTACGTTTTCACCCATGGGTGTATAACGTTTGTGTTCTGCATCTTCCATCTGATGTTCTACAGATTCTCCCCTGGGAGTCTCTGTTTTGCATCAGATAGAGTGTAATTGATGACTGATTCCGGGCCAGTTTTTTCAGTGCCTGGAGTCATGTTTTCTAGTGTGTTTACACTGTTTGTTTTCATTGGCAACAGCCTTTTTTGAGGGGGGCTGTTTGCCTTTGTGGTAGTTTATCTCATTATAAGATACATTTATATTATCCGAAAGTGTCTCATTAATTATTTTATATAAATTTAAAATTTTTGACCACACTTTGCCATCGGATCCATCGGGGCTCAACGTTACTTTTCAGCAACTTGGGCTTCTCTGAAAAAATATTTTTTCAAAATTATTTTGTTTTGCAATTGTTTTTTCATTTATTAATGGATCATGTTATTATGTATCTTTGTGTCAGGGGTTTTTGCGAGTAACTAGGACTTATTGTTGTTCTTTCACAATGAAGGGACGTTGTTCAAATTGTAATAGGAAGAAATCTTCCTCTGACTTTCATGATCATTGTATTAATTGTAGTCAGTGTTCTCGCATTAATCCCTGTCCTATATGTGAACATTGGGTTGAGAAACATTGGAAACGTGTGTCACGATATGTTGTTTCTGGAGAAAGAGCGATGCCGGCTCTTTCTCCACAAGGTCACTCTACTCTCTCAGTTTCTATTTCAGAGGAACCAGAACAGGGTGATGTTTCCATGTTATCTTCTTCAAGTGTGCGTCCGTCGTCACAAATGAATTCAGAGCTAGCGGCAAAAGTGCTCATGGAGATTAGACAAATGTCGTCTGCTAGCTCGCCCGGTGTAGCGTCCATTCACCGAATGGTTCGGCAGCCGGGTTCGTCCGATGCGGTCCAAGAGGAAATTTTGGGTGATGCGAGCACTATAAACATAATAGATGCACACCCAGTGACGGCGGATAGTAAGCGAGAACGGAGGAAGCCTTTTAGTCCGGTTCCTAGCTCGTCCAGGTCCAGCCGAGCCGCGAGCGAGAGAGGTCCCTCTCTCGTACAACAACATCTGGGACCAGATGTTGTGGTACAAAATGTGTCTTTAGCGGAGCATACGTCCGTCGCTCGGGACGCTCCGTTGTATAAGCAGTCCGCAGAGACTGTTAAGGCTTCCTCTTCTCGTCAGCGCACACGACCGCACCTTGGCTGCGTGACCGCCGATATATTACCAGCTTCGCCGATGAAGGATTCTTCGGCGACCAGGTCACACCATCCGGCAGCCAGGGATTCGAGACCGATGGACTCCGGACGTTCGCATAGGAAAAGTATGCGGGAGCCATCTGATGCGGAGCTGCCCTCGGCGAAGCAGCGAAAGACTGTGCCTCCGCAGGTCTCGACGCCGGACATTCTTGTGCAGATAGCACAGCTTATCGCAGCATCCCAGCAGCCGACAGAAACGGTGTCGGATCGAGAATTATCCGACGGCGCTGGGTCGGTACACTCTGCTGAAGCATCGGGGGCGGACGACCGGGAACATCGTGAGGTCCGACCGGATGGTGAAAGGGATACGGATGACTTGGAGCTATCCCTTTCGGAACAACATAAAGCTGCCGTGGACTTCATCCGGCACTTTCTCCCTCAAGTTGTTCCGTCGGGCCAGACTGCTGCGCTTCCGGACAAGAGAATTATAGCGTCATTGGACTCTGAATTTTTTGAGCAGTTCAGGGACATCGCTCCCGAGTTTCCGTCGCAGTCCAATAATGTTGCTAGAACATTTGAATTATTGAACGACGCTATATTTAAACTTGCTTCCAAGACGGGGAAAGCAGGTTTCTTGTCCGCTAATACTCTCTACCTGCCTTTCATTAATGCAAGGAATAAATTCGATACGGCAGGACAGGGTATACCGAGAGTTCCTCTGCGTATGGACGACGAGGCGGAAGACTTAGAGCTATCATTACCGTCGTCAGCTTCTATTCCAACCGCGGTGTTGGAAACAGCTATTGCGTCTAACAGAGCCAATTTAGATGCCTTATCTTACGCAGATCACCTTACTAAGGCGTTATCACTGCGCCTTCAAGGGGAAGAGTTTCAGGATATACAATCCTCTTTAAGACTTCTTTCAAGGGCAGTAGCTTATTCCACGTGTAACTCCGCCCTTTCAGTGGCAAATCTGGAGTTGGTTAGACGTGACGCAGCCCTAGCTACATCCACACTAGTGGATTCTAAGGTGAAGAACTCTCTTAGAGTCGCTTCGGTCTCAGGAGAACTTCTCTGACGGCAAGCTTTCCGCTATTTGTGATAAAATTAAAAAGAAAGCTAATGATTCTCTGTTGTTCAGATCGGCTCCTAAAAAGTCGGATACAGCAGACACGAATAAGACAGGCACTTCTGGGTCTAATGCGCCCAAGAGAGGTTCCTATAGAGGTTCCGGTGTGTCCTCTTGGTCTTATTCGAGAGACCGTCAGGATAGCGACTCTCGTTCGGGACGTCCTTCAGGCCGGGACAATCGGTCGGACGCCCCGAGGTCGACGAGGCGAGGTGCGGGTCGTGGAAGACGTGGTTTCTCCTACCGCAGGCCTCGTGGGTCCAGGAGGTGATGGCTTAAACCTCTATCGCGTTCCGGTTGGCGGAAGGTTGTCGAGTTTTTCACAAGAGTGGGCGTCGATTACGGACGACCCTTGGGTGAGAGGAGTGACTTCGGAAGGTCTAAAGATATCCTTCAAACGAAAGCCTCCATTAACTCGAGGTCCAAAGTGGACTCATCTTCCGTCAAATCCACAGAAAAGAGACGCTCTGTTATCAGAGGTGCAGTCTCTTTTAATGAAGAACGCGGTAGAGGTCGTAGAAAACCAGGAATCTCTGGGATTCTACAGCCATCTGTTTCTGGTTCCGAAACCAGACGGCTCGTTCCGTCCAGTCATAGATTTGAGCTGGATAAACAAGCTGATCGTCGCTCCGAAGTTTTATATGGAGACGATTCGATCGGTCAGAGCGAGTATTCGGGTGAACGATTATGCAACGAGCATATATCTCAAAGATGCGTACTTTCACGTCATGGTACATCCGACATTCCGAAAGTATCTACGCTTTGCAGTCCTGGGAGTGGTGTATCAATTCCGGGCGATGTGCTTCGGATTGAATCTAGCACCCTGGGCTTTCACTCGGGTAATGAACTCGGTAATGATCTACTTCCGAGCTCATTCGTCTGCGGTAACGTCGGCCTACCTGGACGACATTCTTCAGAGGTACGGCAACGAGTTAACGCTTCAGAACGATGTTCAGAATCTTCTTCTATTGCTCCGACGTCTCGGTTTTATAGTAAACGAGGAGAAGTCGGATCTGGTGCCGTCCAAGTCATTCACTCATCTGGGAATGAGCTTCGAGACGCACAACAATCTCGTTCGTCTGCCGTTAACCAGAGCGAAATTAGTCAGTTGTTACGCTCGCTATTGTCTGCACGCAGACAAAGTCACGGCGAGAGAATTTATGAGACTGATAGGTCTGTGCGGAGCCGCCGCGGATCTCATTCCGATGGGGCGGCTACGCACACGTCCTCTTCAAATTTTCCTGACTCAGAATTGGAGTGTGAAAATTCATTCGCTCGATGTAGATGTTCTCTTGTCAGATCAAGTGAAACAAGAGATTCAGACTTGGGCAAACATTCAGTGGTTAACTCAAGGAGTTCCGCTGCAGTTGCCGGATCCGAGTTTTACCGTTATGACGGATGCCAGTCAAACAGGTTGGGGTGCATCATTAATCCCAACGGATTCGAGATGCCAGGGTCTTTGGGATCCGTAATTCCTGTGCAAGCACATAAACATCAAGGAAATGATGTCAATTTGGCTTGCGTTACGTCACTGGATGGACATTATTCACGATGCTCATGTCCAAATCCTATCCGACAATACGACAGTAGTGGCGTATATACGGAATCAGGGAGGCACTCATTCAGTTCCGTTGTTCAATTTAACGGAAAGAATCCTTCTGTTTGCGTTAGAACATCACGTTCTTCTTTCGGTCCGTCACATACCGGGTCGTCTGAATGTGCTAGCAGACTCCCTTTCACGAAAGGGTCGTTTGTTGCCGTCGGAGTGGACTCTCAACAAACAAGTATTCAATCAGATTTACTACCAATGGGAACGGCCAATGATAGACTTATTTGCGACACATCTCAACAATCAGTTGCAGACGTATGTGTCTCCGTGTCCGGATCCAAGAGCATTTGCAGTAGACGCTCTGTCGATCCCTTGGGACGGAATGATAGGATATGCGTATCCTCCAGCGCCGTTAATTCAACAAGTATTGCTAAAGATAAAACAATCTCAATGCATGATTCTGTTGGTAGCATCTCTGTCGCCACAGAGACCGTGGATAAATCTACTCAGGTGTCTGTTGTGGGACCTACTGCGGAAGCTTCCTCCACAGGAGGATCTTCTTTCGCAGGGGAAATCGCGCCAACTCCATCACAACCCGCAAGGTCTCAACCTTCACGTTTTTCCGTTGTGCGGTCCTTCTTGCATGGCAAGCACTTTACAGGACGAGCAGTGGACGCGATTTCTAACTGTAGGAGGACCTCCTCTTCGCTAAACTATGCGGCTAAGTGGAAGGTTTTTCGTCGTTGGTGTAGGGATCATTCTGTAGATATATTTGATCCCTCTATACCAGACATTGCAAACTTTCTAGTATACTTGTTTGACGAAATCAAACTGCAGCCTGTTACTATAAAGGGTTATAGATCTATGTTATCTGATACCTATGCACATCATGATAGTTTACAAATTGGATCTAATGTCTCTTTATCGAAGTTGGTTAGAAACTTTTCGATAAATAGACCCAGAACTCTTAGATTAATTCCTAAGTGGAATTTAGCTTGGGTTCTCCTTAAATTGAAGGAAAAGCCATTTGAACCTCTTGGGACAGTAGATTTCAAATTCTTATCTTATAAGACAGCTTTTCTCTTAGCTTTCTCTTCTGCCAGAAGAATCAGTGAGCTTCATGCACTATCGGTGGATGATTCTCATTATCGTAGTGTTGGGAACACTATCACCTTCACTACTAATGTGGGTTTTTTAGCTAAGAATCAGGCTCCTAATAAATATCCGGAACCTATTGTTATTAAGGCTCTTCCGTCTTCAGACGGGCGTAGGCCTTTACTCTGTCTTGTTAGAGCACTACGTATCTATAAACAGAGATCTCAGTTTATCAGAAAGGGACGGAAACGTTTCTTTCTGTCTTTGATGCCTAATAGAAAGGACATTTCAGTCCATTCTATTGCTAGATGGATTCAGTTAACTATCCGTACTGCTTATGAAGATTTATCTTCTTCTCAGCAGTCTGTGCTTAAGATTTCTGCTCATGAAGTAAGAGCTCTTTCTACTTCCTGGGCTTATGCTAATAGTGTTGCTATTACAGATTTAATGAAGGCTGCTTATTGGTCTCAGCCATCCACATTTACGAATTTTTATCTCAGAAATATTGAGTCCATTTCTGGAGACCTGCATTGTTTAGGTCCGTTATCTGTTGCTCAGAATGTCGTCCACTAAACAGTTGCAACTATAGTTATGCAGGCTTTCTGTTCCGGCAGTGACTCCGTCCGGCTGCCCTCTTCGCTCTGGGCTATTTGACCCAGGGCAAGGGGAAGGGGGGGGGGGGGGGGGGGGGGGGGGCGAGTGTTCCCTTAGGTCACCTGCTTTATAGTGAAAAGCAAGGGAATGCCTCCTCCAAGTCAGTATTTCTGAGTCGCTTCCGGGATGGTTTTAAAGTGTAATATTAATGTTTAAATTCATTCATGTCTTATTTTTAAAGTGTAGCTCGGTGTGAAGCATTTGTATATGTCAAGTGTCAAACGGGCTTTAATATACAATACTCGGACACTTTTAAATGATTATAAAGAGTCTCAATTCTCTGGACTAATTTATTTATTGGCTTGCTTTAAAAATAATTAGTATAAGGGTTATACTGGATGTTAATAGAGAACATGAATGTTATTGTGCTCAATTATTAAGGGTAGTGTATCTTTCTAATTTAATATTAAATAAGAAAGATACATGTAAAGCCTAATACTCCTTTTCTCCTTAGGGGGTTACCTCTTTACTATATAGTTGAGCTTATTGGATTTTCCTCTATGTCCTAGGCCCTCCAGCCTGTTTACTATTCAGCTAAGTCTGGGTCATTGGTACAGTATAAAAATTTATAGTAATTTATATATTTTTTATACTTACCAATGACCCAGACGGGGATGGCCCTCCCTGGAGTTGGGAACTCTTGCCTCCCCACTGAGTACATAGCGCTGACCAGGCACTGCCAGTAAGAATGATAATTGGCGCCAATTTCGGGACGACTGCGTCACTGCGCATGCGCAGTAGAGGCGTAGTATGGAGGTCCTTTAGGACATGATTTCTTTTTGTTTTGGATGCAAATTTTGGGGATTGGGGGGCAAAATTTGTGTTTGGCCCTGGTTTTGTTAGAGTTAGCACCAGCTAAGTCTGGGTCATTGGTAAGTATAAAAAATATATAAATTACTATAAATTTTTTAACTTTCATACATGTACTGATGAAATAAATTACAATTTCATAAATAATCAATAATTTTTCAGTTAATATTTTACCCAATGAAGTGATAAATTCATGGAGTGTTTTATACAAAACTCATTATCATTTAAATTAAAATATTGTTTTCAGAAGAGTGTACAGTGGCTCAGTGGTTAGGGTATTGAACTCCAAAACAAAAGGCCTAGAGCTCAATCCCCACCAGTGTTACTGCAGTGTGTTCTTTGGCAAGACACTTAGTCCCTACTGCCCACATGGGAGCAAGGTGGCGCTGTGTATTAAGGCGTACTGTACGTCAGTGGTGCACTTGTCTTCAACCAATGCTATTTATGCATGTGCGTAGTTAGTATGCTGAGGAGTCTGGCATTTGCTCACTATTGCTTGGTGGTTCTCTCTGGGTACTCTGGCTTCCTCCACCCAAAAACTGTCAGACATGAGGTGATCCTGGCTGTCAAAAATGTCGTTAAACCCTAATAAATAAATAAATGAAATTGTCTGATTTATTAAACTGTTACCCAATGTAATCAAATAGTGCCCTTCACAATAATCCATTTTCAAATTTTAATATATGCAAAGAACATATCAGGCTTATTTTGGTGAGGGTCTTAAACTATGTTTTTGAGGCAAAAAATGAAAGTATTTAATTATTCAAAAAAATTTTGTGCAAATGTCATCTTCTAGTTGTGTTATTCATCTTTGGTGAAGAGTTAACTTTTTAACTAATGAATCAGCCGCATCCGCCCACGTTATTTGTTATTAAGAGGTTGAAAAAATATCTCTTCAAAAAATTTCAACAAGGCTATATCCTGTAAGCCCTCATTGGAACAAGCTCATCGAGCTTGTTCCAGTGAGGGTCACATGATATGGTTTTGTTGAAATGTCCTGAGAAATTTTAAAAAACAATAATTAAAATAATAAATTATGCATTGGATAAAGGGTTAACAAATTACAATTATTATTATTATTATTATTTCATCCTTTGATTTTGCATGTAAACTATCGTATAGACTATTTTTATTCCATTTTGGATACAAAGTGGAAATGTATACATGCTATAGCATAAGTAGGCTGTCATTGCTATACCAGTGTGAAACACAAAATTTCATTTTGTTTGTGATAAGTTAAAAGACAATCGTCTTTTTGTTGTGTATGTATGTATGTATGTATGTACATGTAATATGCAAGTTGACTTTGAACTCAACATGTGAAAATGAGGAATTACTCTTCCCAAATAGTCAAGTAACCTTGGCAGTGCTTTCCAGTTGACTATCAATTGGGCAAGTAGCCTAATGCCTGACTGAGGGATGGGAGTGGGGGAGGTATTTTAATACTAAAACCAATGGCCCAGTGTGACCTGGTACAACCTCAATATTATTAAGGGCCAAACACAAATTTTGAACCTCCAATCCCAAAAATTTGCACACAATACCGAAAATTAAAAGTCCTATCTGGCCCTCCATACTTCTAGTACTTGCGCATGCGCAGCACCCAGGAAGAGATCAGAATTGGTGCCAACATCGTTCTTCTGTTTGGCCCAAAGTCAGTAACAACTGAAGTGACATCTGTGCTTTAAATTCTCATTTTTGAAGATGCCAGACACAAATCAATGATGGTTTTCATGAAATCAACAGTGTAACAGGATGCTGGAAGTGAATAACGGTGGTTTCTGATGTTCATGGCTGTAACTTTATAATTTTTATGTAAATTATTCATGTTATACAATTTTGTGATATGATTCATGTTATACAATTTTGTGATATGATTCTGAACATCGTCATTATAATATGACTCTACTGTTGTTTTGTTACCATTACTTCCCTTCCCTCTCCTGAACCCTCCTGTTATACTCCCAAGCTCTTTTTAACTTGTAAACAGAATAGGTATTCTGTTTATCCCCTATTACGTCCTATCTATTTCGGTTCAAGACATTTTTGTACTCTTGCATCTTCTACCAGATGCATTGTTTTTTCTTCATATGAAGAGCTAGCTTTGCATTAGGTGGTTGTTGATTGGTTACTGACTCTGGGTCTTTGTTGTGCCTGTTGTTGGTTAGTTTCTGGTTTTTCCTCTGTTCAATAACGTTTTGGATTCGTATTAATTCAATGTTTAGTTTTAAACAATCACGGTTTTTCTATTAGGATACATAGTATATCTTATTCTGGTAGTTTAGCTTTTATTAGGTAATGGTTGTCCACACTTAAGCTCTATTGGGACGTCCTTGGGGTCATGAGGTTCCCTTGGGGCACTTAGGCTTCATTCAAGATTTTTCGAAAAAATTTTTTAAAATTTTATTCGAAATGTTTTTGTTTGTTTTGTCTATGTTATGTATCCTTGTGATGTTTATTTTTGGGAGTGCAGCAGACTTATGTTTTTAACCTCATTATTATTGTTGCCATTATAATAATTCATATTTCGTGTAAGTCCAAGAAGCCTCGGAATATAGGCTTGCTGTTTGCCAATAGTCGCGGCACTCCTTCAATACTTGTACTATGGGATGTGAATGTTGGAAACGGGAGTCGACCTGTGTGGTGGGCGGTGAAGCCTTCACTGCTGGCTAATACTAGTCTTTCAGTCTCTTTTTTCAGAGGAACAAGAACATTGTGATGGTACCTTGACACCTGTCCGTTATGTGCTGCTGTCATCGCACTCTGATGAGCCCTGCTCTGATGAGTAAAATAGCGCTAGCTGCCAAGGTGCTCATAATGTAAATGCACAAGATTAAATCCGGAGTAGCTTAATTCTCTGCATGAAGCTAGGTCAACCAGTGCAGTGGTTGGCCCTTTTAAGGGAGCCAAGACGCTGCGGAGGTCCATTGCGGTTGAGTAGTATAATGTGGGTAGAGCGAGCACCTTATAATTTAAAGCTCATCCAGCGACGATGGCAGTAAGAAAGAGAAACCTTCAAGTTTCTCTATGGGATGCTTGATGAGATCTGGTGTCAGATCGCGAGTTGGAGAACCCTCTCCGTCCCGTTGGCAGTTGGAGTCGACTGTCCGTCGCGAGAAACTATAATGATTCGGAACACGTGTCGGATGTTCCTTCCAATGCAGCCAGCATCGGTTGCGGTTATGGCTTCTTCTTACATGGAAGCGCACGCAAAGGGGTCAACAAGTTTCTCAACGGGATACTCGGCGAGATCTGGAGCCAGATTGCAAGTTGAAGAGCGTTCTCCGTCCCGTTAGCAGTCTGTGTCGACTGTTTTTCCATTGTTAGAAGCTGTCGACTGTTTGTCCGTTGTTAGAAGCTTTTATGAGTCGCAGCAATGCTCCTTCCACACTGCAGCCAGAGTCGGCTGTTGTTACGGCTTCCACTACTTCCATCAAAAAGCATGTTAAGGGGTAGAAGCCTACAAGTTTCTAAATGGAATGCTTGGTGAGGTCTGGAGCCAAGCCGCAAGCGGGAGACCCCTCTCCATTCCGTCAGCAGTCGGGGCCGACTGTTTTCGCTTTGAGAAACGTTTGTGAGTTGGGACGTTTGTTCACGCTTGTGGTTTGGGATGCTCCTTCCACACAGCAGCCGGAGCCGTTTGCAGCTATGGCTTCTTCCTCTGCTTCATCGATGAAGCATGTTAGACCGCAGACTAGCTACTCGACTTCGCATGTGCGTGCTGTTCCATGGAGATGTTCCCAGTCTTCACCACCAAAGTCAGATTAACCTGTAGCTAGTTGTTTGAGGCATTTTTATACGCGACATGCATTGAAGATCTGGGGACAGATCTCCGTCCTGTGAGCAGCTTATTGTGAAGAAATGGGTAAGCGCTGCTATGCAAGCCTTGTTCATGGACCTGCTGCCACAGATTGCGTAGCATATCACAGCATGCCTGTAGTCACAGGTTCTGCTGTCAACAGTCTCAGGTAGTGAGCTGTTGGATGGTGCTGGGTTGGTCCAGTCATCTGTGCATTCGGATGGTGTTGACCATATTTCAGATGGAACATTCAGATGGTGAGGGGGCTACGAGATTGATTCTCCAGTCCTCATGGAACGGCGCATTCAGACTTTGAATTTGTATTCATAAGCTCTTCGAATCTTGTTCCATCTAAACAAAAAGTTTGCATTTACTAGGCAAAAAAACAGCTTAAAGTACCAGGCGAACGAAAGACGAAGATCTTCCTTCCCGGATCTTTTGGCTCAGGTGTTTTGGTTTTTGGCTTTTGGTCCAATTAACAATGCCTCCCTTGGCTTAGTAATAGAATAAGAAAGGCAATGATCTATTCCTTACGAATAGAAGATCAATAGCTCATAGATAGGTTGAGGCAGCTGTCTTGTTGGGAATAGAGCCATTAGGAGTAAGTACGTCTTTCCCTTCTCGGTGTTGTATTCCTAGGCGTCAGGCATTTAGTGCTATTATGGAAGCCTAAGTAGTCTTATGTACAGTTAGAGCAGTCTTTTATTATACATTAGTGGCTAACGTCATAAGTCTCCATTTAGTGAGGTGAGTTGTCTAAGGCCACAGGGTTACACACAGATATCTGTTTTTCACCGATATATGACCTTTAAGCTCTGTTAGCTATGCTGAGACCGCTAGCTGTTTGGAATAAGCCATTAGAAGGAATGAATTACATTTTTCTTCTTAAGGTAATATTCCTAGGCAAGTATTCCTATTGTTGTTGCCTTGTTTGGCTTATGTGAATTAAGAGCCTTCTGTGTCTATATATCATGAGTGGCTAATGTCATAGTGGCCTTATATATTGTTACAGCGGTCTTTTTCTTATACATTGCAGCTAATGTTGTAAAATCTCCATTTAGTGAGCTTTCCAAGGCTGCAGGTGAATCAGATATTTGTATTCATGGAGATGAAGACTAATAACTGTGTTAGCTACCTGAGACTACCGTCTCTTTGGAATTTTGGTTGTCAGAGCTATCCTTATTCCTTACCTTACCTTATCCCTTACCTTGAGCGTCTAATGTTGTAAGTCTCTGTTTAGTGAGCTTTCAAGGTTGCAGTTTCACCCAGATATCTGTCTTCACGGGATGAAGACTTATTAGCTATGCTGTCTCTCTGGAATTGGGGCGGTTGAAAGGAAAGAGTATGTTGTTTCTTTCTCGATGTTGCATTCTTAGGTGTCTGGGGTTTTAGTCCTTTTGTTGATGCCTTATAAGAATCAAGTATCACCCCTTAACCTGAGCGACTAACGTTGTAAGTCTTCGTATAGTGAGCTGTCTGAAGTCGCAAAATTTACAGCGAGATATCTGTTTTCACAGAGATGAAGTCTTCTTAGTTCCATTTGCTAGGCATAGACCACTGTCTTTTAGGTAAAGAACTGCTAAAGGAAAAAAAAGTGCTCTTTTCCTTCTCGGTGTTGTTTTCTTAAGTGTCATAGACTTTAGTCTTATTGTTGACATCTTAGTAGCCTAGCTAGAAGTTTGAGCGGTGTTTTTATCCCGTCATTAGCAGCTAGCGTTGTAAGCGTTAGTGAGCTTCTAGGACCGCAGTCATCAGCCATTTAATTGTCTTCTCAAATAGAAAGAGCTTTAGCTGCTTCAGCCAGCAGGCTGAGATCATTGTCCTATCGGATAATGTACCGTTACATGAGAAGAGTGTTCTCTCCTTAGCAGTATTATTTTTATGTTAGTTGTCTGAGGCTTTTAGCCCTATTGACAACGCCATATTAACCTAGTGTGATTAATGAGCATTCCTTCGAATGCCTTCAGTTAACTCCTTTTCAGGATTATATTCCTACCATAATTGGTACGAGATGCAAGGAGTTCATCTAGGTTTCTTGTGATTGGGTGCCAGAACATAGTTTTCATCTCCTGCTTTCATTCTTATCAAATCTAATGTTATGGATTATATTTCCACTTGATGATTGGATATTATGTCCATATGGTGAATTATTTGACGACATGGCGTACTGTCTTGATTTGAAGGGATATGTCGATGCTGTTTCAGTGGGTATATTCCTTGCAATAGTGCCATGTTTATCATGTCTCCCTCCGTCCTTAGTGGCATTATGGAGTCGGTCAGACGTGAAGGAGCCATATGGTTTCTATACTATTCTAGATAACTAAAGCATTACGAGTAGTGCTGGGTTAGTGTCATTCTGCTTGCTTGGGCTAACTACAAGCTTTTTAGCTGTATTACTCTTTATTAAGAATAGCAGCAGCAGCAGTATAACTTGGGAATGTAGCGTGAAGTTTCTTTTTCTTATAGCGAAAAAGGAATTTGTCACTGTCCCAAGCCATAATATTACTGCGCTGGCCCCTTACTTATCCAGCGTTTCAAGTATTGCGGGTGAGGGGGGTTTGATATGATTTATTTGTTTGTTCGCCATCCCTCCAAACCCCCTCCTCCCCCCCCCCCCCCCCACCACCAATATGTTAGGAGGCGATTACAGGGCAGGACGTAGTGCTCTTCCTGTAAGCCTCATATGCATTCAATTATATGCATGCCCTTCATTGCTCTTTGATTGGTGGGTGGGTTGCGGTCTAACGGCGACATCAGGGGCCCAGCCATTCTTGTTGGTTTCCTTCCTGTGATTGATTGTTCATAAGTGATATATGAGCATATGACTCCTGAATAGTAACTGTTCTTGGATTCCAAATTCTATCATGAATACATTCGGTTGATAGTACTAGCCTTCGTGTTCCTGTATGGCAGTCATGTCGGTTATCTGGGCGACATTCTCCAAATGTGGCAATTAGTCTACTCTGAGTAGTTACGCTCAGAGCTGTCTGCTTTTCTTACGACATATGAGTCTATTCCTCAGGTTAATCACATTAACTTCTTTTTTAAGGTGGGATTCTGTTTATTGTGTGCATAATATGTATACATTATTAGGCAGACTTATTACGGAATAGATTCTCTTGAATCTGGCTCTGCATTACTATAGAGCTTTTGAGAATTTTGGGACTAGTTGGATCAGTTATGGAGTTTCCAACAGGCCGTCTATGCATACGTTCTCTAATTTTGACTTCATTATTCAGAGTGGTAAATTCTTTCTCTGAGTAGTCATTGGTTTTAACAGACATAGGAAACAATGAATTATTGGGGACGGTCCGTGACAGGCTTTTTAATCGTATCCCGTCCATATTCGGAATCCAGTTTTTCAACCGTAAAGTGGTACACAAGGCTTATTTCTACACTCATATAATTGTACGGTTACAATTGGGTTGTTCATTATTGGAATTCCAGATGTGGCATACATTTTGAAGCTTGCAATTTTAATAACCAGGATCGCCACGATATAGCCTTAGCTGCTGATGTGGCATTAAGCACCAATAAATTATTAATAATTAATAGCTGTGTGCCTTTTTGACGAATATATGTATTATTCGGTACTGCTTTTTCACTGTTAATAGAGCACTCCCCTCTTTGTTTTGAAGATTATTCCTTCAAAAAAATGGGGTGGGTGGGAGTGGGGGTTTTCTCCTTACCTCTTCTAGCATTTTAATAAGTGTGTAACTATGAGTTAAGCTGCTATCGTCTGTAGATTATTCTGATATTATGGACAGCTTGTTTGGCATGTGTTTGTGGGCATTAGTCTCTCTCGGACACGCTTTTCCTAATTTTAAGTGTCTTATTCCAGACTAGCCTTAAAATTGGGGGCTTGTTACACCCATTTAGTGTAATCATTTATGCTAAGGAATAGGGAATTACTTGGTTATTGCTCCTTATTTCTTTGGTCTGTCTTCTATATTGTGGTATAGCAAAACATATAGGTAATTCCTTAAAATATTGAAACTCCTTTTCACTTTGGGAGTTCTAATGCAGGCTAAGGAACTGTACTTTGGTCTGCTAATTCTTTAAGAACAATGCCCTCTGCCTTTTTACGATTCAGCTAAGTCTGGGCCATTGGTTTTAGTATTAAAATATAAATTTCAAGTATTTTGTATATATTTAATACTTACCAATGGCCCAGAGGGGGATGGCCCTCCCATGAGGGGGCCCTCATACCTCCCCACTGAGTTATCACTTCAGTAGGCACAGCTAGGAAGAATGATGTTGGTGCCAATTCCGGTCTCTTCCTGGGTACTGCGCATGCGCAAGTACTAAAAGTATGGAGGGCCAGATAGGGCTTTTAATTTTCAGTATTGTATGCAAATTTGGGGGATTGGGGGTTTCAGAATTTGTGTTTGGCCCTTAATAATATTGAGGTTGCACCAGCTAAGTCTGGGCCATTGGTTAGTATTAAAATGTATAAATTACTTTAAATTTATATTTTCACGGTGTCTTTCCATCTGATTTCAGTTTAATTACATAGTTTTTCTTTTTTTTAAATTTATAATAGAATTGTCTTTTAGACCATTTCATGTAAATTCTAAAAAACTAAAATGCTTTTTCCCACAGAATATTTGTTAGGTGTGTACATAAAGCTTGATTTTGAAACCTTTCCCTCCAGGCAAACTTGATTTCACTTTATATTATAAGAGTGTAAAAATATTCTTGCAGCAAATGGAAATCACTACCAAACTACAAATTGTGTTGTATATGAAATAGACTTTGTGGAAGATGTCAGAGCCTAAAAGGTTCTATAATGAATACAAATATGTGTATTTTGGATACTCACTAACCCTTTACCTACAGTTATTGCCATATTCATTATTGACAAAGATCATCATTCATTTTTTTATTATTTTTGGGGTGTTTGGAGTTAAAAAATTATTTTTTTTAGTTTTTCATGCACATTCCAATAAGATTAGCTATGTTTTTGGGGCAAAAAAGGAACATTTTGAATTATTCAAAAAAAATTTTGCAGGCCTTGTCTGCTATTGAGGTTGGGTAAAAGGTTAAGAGAACAAACATTCTGAATCTCTTGATTTTTTATTTGTTTTTTGTTTTGATTTTTATTAATTCAACATATCTTAAGCAGTTTGTGGTAAATTAAATTTACCAACCACATTGAGTGTCTATCTATTGAATGGAAGAATGCCGCTTTCTAATCTAGGTCATCTGTCAATGTTATACAAGGTATTACTACACTTTTGAATGTTATCCTTCCTTATTTGTTAAAAACAATAGTTATGACTTATAAAATCTTCACACCAATGTTTAGAGGTTATTGCTTGGTTAATTTCAAAGATAACAGCTCAAGGTAACTTCATATCAGCCCGAGATCGAAGATCAAAGGCTGATGTGAATTTGCTGAAGGCTGATATCTCAATATGAGGCTAACAAAGTAATGATCACTTCATTTATTAACACTTTACCCAACGTAACAGCCAAAACCGGCCAGTGCTATTTACAAAATTCACCATTCAATTTTTATTACTTTTTCATTTTTTGTCACAAAAACATAGCTTATTACCCCCTCATTGGAACAAGCTCAACACGCTTGTTCAATTGAGGAGTCATAAGCTATCTTTTTGACGCCAAAAATCAAAAAAATTACTGCTTCAGGTATTTTATTTGCAAGTGCCGTCTGCTTTTCGTGTTAAGTAAAGGGGTAAACTAAAACAAATAATTACAAAAATTCTCAGATCTGTTATAGTTTTCTGACAATGCTATTGTTTCTCACTCTGTTCACTAAGTCTGAAATTTCCTCTTCTACTTTTAGTTCAGCTATCCAAACGTCTCAGCTTCCCCACTGAGATGTCAGCTGAAATACCTCTTCTCACACTTCAACCAATCTCCTCTTACAACTCTGAATCTTAGTTTGCGATGAATTATTTTCTGTACAACTCCCTACTTTCATCTATTCATCCACCTATTTATTACTTACTGACTTCATTAATTCCTCATCATACAAAACACATCTTCAAACCACTCCACTGTGCCCGGTAACGCCAACTTTCCTAATTGCAGTTGACGAATAACTATGAACATTTTGACAACAAACAGATTGGTTGTACCCAATAATACATAAAGGGTAAAAACTCTAGCTTGGTTCATATTGGCCAAGATTGGCATCATATCAGCCAAGTTTGAAGCCATATCAGCCAAGTTAAATAAAGGCAATTCCTTGAAAGAAAATCATCTAATGAATAATATGAGATTTAAAAGTAGAAAGATTACTTATTCTGCCCCTGACTTGAAAAGTCGAAGGGGTATCTAGTGGAGACCTCCATCTGTCCGTCCATTCAACTGTGTGTCTGTCCATTCCAGCATTTTCCCTTGTATCTCAGCCACTTCTATTCCGATTTGAATGATATTTGGTGTTGTGATAGAGCTCCATGGGGGAACGATACCTGTGTAGCGTGAGTTTCTTCCACACATTTTCCCAGAGTTATGTCCCTTTTTCATTCTTTTTCGACTTGGAAAAGTTTTGGTGGTCAGGGGCATTGGCGCACACTTTGCATTGCCATTCTTGTATCAAAACTTTAAATCTTAAGGGCCTAATTCCGACTTTGATAACTTTGTAATGCAAAGGAACAGGTGCCCCAACATGAATTGTTTGTGTAAACTCAAAACTTGTTTTCTGAGCACCTTATCAGTTGTTTCTTGGCAAGTCTTTGTAGGCAGCCAAGACTTGACAAGAAACAACTGTAAAGCCACTGGAGGTAGCAGAAATATATAAAAATCTCCAGGTCCTTAAGGGTAAATAGACCTAGTAAAATAGATCCTCAGGAAAAAGGATAGAAATTGTGATATTATGCTTACTTAGAACCCACACTGTAATTGTAATAAAACATAAATGCATAAATGCAGCGTTGTCTGTCATGAAGGTAGTGTGTTTGCATTCTCGCCTCCCAAATCACTTGCCTAATTCCATTTAAATTCATGTGAGTGATGATTGGGGTTGGGCAAGTTTGTTAAACCAATGTGGTGTTCCCATGGGGAGGTGAGGAAAAACCTTTTTATTTTTTAAATGAATTGTCTACTCATGAACTGATGTCTGGAGCTGTTTGAATAAGATTTGGAACTTGCACCTACTTGATTTCTGCAAAAAAATGTTAAGTCGGGTCCTTGGTTGGAAGCCCCACAGACTAAAAATGGAACAAAAATTGAAACAGCTATTTCTGCAAAACTGCACAGCACAAATAACTGATATTGGCATATATGAGCATCCTTAGTAGGATTGTAATCAGAATAGTAAAAAAATCTTGATCTCAATTTAATTAGAGGGGTCCATATGGGGAGGCCCCCATTTTTAACACTGTGTGTATGGAAAAATATTTAATAATCTCCCAAACCACTGCATCAAAATCATTCATATTTAACATTTAATATCTCTGAAAGGATGATACATAGGTTTGTAAAAATCAAGTTCCCAGGGTCATATTTTGGGGCATTACAGGCTCCCAGATTTTAAGGATGGGGGTAATGGAGACTTTTTAAAAATATTCTTCTCCTAAACCACTTCCCTAAATTCTTCCATATTTGATCCATTACATCATTGTAATGATGCTTTTCAGGCTTGTTCAACCAACTTATTTGGGGCATATTTCGGAGAGATTTTAACACCGTGGGTAACAGGAAAACTCTTCTAATATCTACTACCACCACTGCTCCAAATGCCTACATATTTCATATATGACATCAGTGTAAGGAAAATATTCCACAATGATGCAAAGATAGAATGAAATGTTTTAAAATTAAAAAAAAAATATTCATATTCTTCCCAGGTTTCTAAGATTACATCACTTCTGAATGCCACTACAGCTCTCATTATAAATTATAAGGTACCGTTGAACGCATATTTGAAATCATGTAATGTGTTTACAACTTTGACAAGGTAATGAATGGCTTTAATTACTATAATTCCCTGTGGGAACCCCAGGTAGTAGAGTAATCCTTGTTCATTGTGATAAACAAATTCTATTTTACTGATAAAATAGAATCTGGGACCACAGCGGCTCAATGGTTAAACCAGAAGTTGACTTTCAATTCTGACCAGTGGTAACTGCATTGTGTCCTTGGGTAATATATTTAATCCTGATTACCCATGTGGGGGCATGGTGCTAAGGCTTACAGCACATCGATGATGCACTTGCCTTCAACTGCTGCTGACCCCTTTTGTGCAGAGTCAGTATGTGAGGAGTCTGAAAGTTGCTTGCCACTGCTTGGTCGTTCTCTCTGGGTACTCCGGCTTCCATCATCCATAAAACTGTTCGATATGATGTGACCCTGGCTGTTGAAAGTGTCTTAAAATCCCAATAAAAAAAAATGGATCTGGTGATGAATGTGCTCTAAAGTGGGCAACAAAGGTATAAACAGTTGGCTAAAATTGACTTTATACTTCTCTTGCTGTCATGGTATAGCCACAGATGCTGAAAGTGATCTTAAAAACCAGTATTGAATATATATAAATCCTTCTCATAATTTTGTCAAATTGCCATCATGCTCAGGAGATTACTCCCTGGTAAGCAGCTTTCACTTTGGACTAATTTATGTTCTGTTACATTAAATGTCATACCAATGTACACCACATCATCGGAATGTAAAAATTATGCTTCACGCTCATCCTAGTTGTTAGATGAGAATTAAAAAATCATGAACCCAGTTGGAAAATCACCATATATCTTTCTTGGGTGGTAACAAGAAAAGAGATGTTCCACCCCCTACGTTTGTCTCCATGTTCAAGTGTATTACTTGCAATCACTGTATCATATCTCCCTTGGATGGCAACAAGTAAAGATATGTTCTGCGTTTCACATCGTTTCCCATATTCAAGTGTCTAATGCGTAAAATAACTGTATCATATCTTCTTTGGGTGGCTACAAGTAAAGATATGTTCCGCGGTTCACGTTTTCTCTATTCAGGTGTAAATTATGCAAAAAATTACTGTATCTTATCATCCTTGGGTAGCAACAAGTCAACATATATTCTGTGTTATTACGCATCAATTTTGTTCTCCACTTCAGAATTACGAGCCATCTATCATTTATATCATTGTTTATATCGTTGAGATTGGATATCTTCCTTGCGTGGCAACAGGTAAAGATGAATTACCCACTACTGCTAAAACCTCGCCCTGGTAACAGAGGCAAGTTCACATACAGTCTTCACACTTCCAACCACTCCTTGACCTTGGACCCGAATCATTCAAAACATATGCCTCCATGCCACCCCCAAAGGCCCAGTCACTTCAAAAAGACAACCCTTCTCATAAGATAGTTAAATTTTGATCCTGTATGATAAAGATTAACCCTCATTCCAACGTTGTGATTATTTTTAATGCAACAAAACAGGTTCCCCAACATGCAGTCTTCAAGTATCTTGAAAGTTGCATTGAAAGTACCTTTCTGTTATTTCTAGGCAAGTCTTGGCTGCCAACACAGGCAGCCAAGATTTGCCTGGAAACAACTGTCAGTGTAGCAAAAATGTACAAAATTCTGTAGGCCCTTAAAGGTTAAAGTAATTCATTACATTGCAGAAGCTTCAAGCCAATAATTTTATTATAGGTACGCATAATGGTACAATGGTTCTCAATAAATAGTTAAAAATTCCATTACTGATACTCCATGGAGCAGCTTACAGTGTATTTGACACTCTTAACTCAAAACCCATTTCAATATCATAATGTTCAGTTCTGAAAAAGTGTCTAGTTTTTAGTATAATTCCATGGAAGTAAATTTCTTTTTGTGTAAGAAAAGCAGGAAAAGGACAGTTTTCTAGGAAGAGTCTGAGAACTTACACCGTTCCCTGACAAAACCATACAACAGTAGGTCAACATAAAAGCAATAAAGCACGCAACTGCCCAGAGCTTATGCAATCTGAAAAGCTGATTTGTAATAGGGTGGCCCTTACCAAATTAAAAGCCATTAAAAATGATCCACGTCACCTTTTTAACCCACCAAACAGCCTTTTTCAGGGCAACAGACAATATTTTCAGAAGTGTAACTCTACACATATACTACAGCCGATCACAAATGAAGTGTCCCACATACCAGTACGTTCTAAATTTCCTTGGTTTAGCTTCCAGTCCAAATGTATAGTTATCACAGCAAAATCTCTACAAATAAAACCCAAAACTAATATGCATACAAACAGTTTGCATTGTGCTGTGTTCATGAGCTGTCAATAACGTAAAGTCGTATCTTGTAAGCTTCAAATAGCACAAGTTCATTAAAAATTACAGTCAGTATTAGTTGGTCAAGTACTAAATTGTTTCTAGATGTCAAAATTTGTTAACAGGTGTCTGTCTTGTTACAATTTATGGGAGAGTGCTGTTGGCACTCTCCCATAACTTGTAAAAAGGTAAATTAACAAAGACTGAATAAATTCACTTAAAAGATAATATGAAGCACATCCAAAGTTATGGTACTAGCACTTCAGAATGTAGCCCAAATATGGGCTTCCAGCACTCTATCTGTAAAGCATGAACCTTTCTCAGAATTGGGTATTCCCAGATGGATATTCAGACAACTCATTCAACATGTTGCAATGTTTTCTTCTCCATAAATCACCAGAACTGCCTTCTTGACACTCAACATTGACTCTGCACAGTCCCCAAATCACCGATCGTAAAGACTATTAGAGTAATTGTGCCCAAATTATGTGGAAAAGAAAAACATATTGTCATATTTTGAATATATTCCTGGGTTTTCATGCAGTTTTGAAATTCTTCAAAATAGGGAAATTTGTGTCAGTCTGATAAAAGTCTTGAAAAGTGAAGGTATTGGAAAAGGATGGGAATTAAGTTTTTGAAAAAAATTTAGCCCTCTACACACTGCACCTTTTTCCCAAAATACAGCTAGAAATTCAGTCTATTCAAAGTTGACATGTTTAAAGTCCTCAACATTCACAAAAAGCTGTCACTGCCAGTTGTTAGTATGGTAATAGTGAGTTGGTCTGGCTCTAGAAATTAGTCATGAATCGGCACTGCCATGAGAAAAGTTGTGGCAGTTGCCATTCCTTCTACAACAAAAATGGTCATAGCTAATTTTGGAGATTGTATGATTTTAGACTCCTTGTCTGAAAAGCTCGCTGAGAAGCACACGTATGTGTTTGTAAAAACCATTTCAGAAAATTGATCTGTAACCCCCACCCCTGTTGCACCCAATTTTATAGATTGTTATTCTCTTGGCAGTACCGTTTGAAGGCACCCAGATGAATCATTTCTCTGCTTCAATAATACACGCTTTGGAATGCAAGCCTTGAAAACCCAACAGCATAGCATGGACTTCCACAACTGTCTGTTAGCATGCCCCTGTTCCTGCATCCACCCTTGTTCATCAGCACAGCTTTTAAATATTGCTTCAGGCAAGTACTAGTTTTTGGCTCACCAACGTTATGAGCCTATGGCATAGCCCTCATGTTGGCGTCGGCATCTGCTCTCAAATATTTTGAACTTGTATACAGTTTTTGATTTTTTGGCTTTTTAAAATTTTGTTTAGTTTCTGCATATTGCTATGGTGGTTCACTATAACATTTAACTCTTTTCCAGGGTATTTTGTCTTAATTTTAACCCTTTGAATCAAATTTTAGACTTATTTTGATGTTTGCATGCAGGTTTTGATATATTTTTTTTTTCCTTTCTTCCAAGTGGAGATTTACCTTGCAGCATATGGCAAAGCTTTCTATTGTATGTAAACATGCATCTTAGGGCTAAGTTTGTATTATTTAACCCTTTTCCTGCTGAATCTTTTCAATTTTGGACTTTCATGTACAGGTTTTAGACTTAGGCTTATAGCTTTTTACTTTTATATACAGGTTGTGATAAACAAAAAAAAATTAAATTGAGGTTGACCTCACTGCATATTGCAGTGGTGGTTACTATCACATTGATATCTTTCCAGTGCATTTTTTTTTTAATTTTAACCCTTTCAATCGATTTTTTTACTTTTATGTGCAGGTTTTGAGGTTTGTCTTTCTTTTCTTCCAAGTTGCGACTTACCTTGTAGCATATTGCCATCATTCCTATTTTATGTTAGGATGCTTCTTGGGGCTATTATTATATTATTTAACCCTTTAGCTGCTTATTTACTTTAATTTTGGACTTTTGTGTGCAGGTTTTGGCCTTTTGTGTGCAGTTTTTGATATTTTTTTTAAGTGGAGTTTTACCTCACTGGCATATTGCCATTGTGGTTACTGTAACATTTTCAGGGTATTTTTCTAAATTTTAACCCTTTGAAACAAATGTGATGCTTTTTTGACTTTTATGTGCAGGTTTTGAGGTTTGTCTTTCTTTTCTTCCAAGTGGATATTTTTCAAGTAGAGTTTCACCTTACTGGCATATTGCCATTGTGGTTACTGTGACAGGGTATTTATCTCAATTTTAAGTTTAACCCCTTGAAACAAATGTGATACTTTTTTTTACTTTTATGTGCAGATTTTGAGGTTTGTCTTTCTTTTCTTCCAAGTGGCGACTTACCTTGTAGCATATTGCCATGGTTCCTATTTTATGTTCGGATGCTTCTTGGGGCTATTGTTATATTATTTAACCCTTTAGCTGCTTATTTACTTTAATTTTTGACTTTTGTGTGCAGGTTTTGTACTTTTGTGTTTGTTTTGATATTTTTTTTAAGTGGAGTTTTACCTCACTGGCATATTGCAGGTTTTGATTTTTTTTTTTTTTTTTGCATTTTTTTTCATGTCAGCATGCTTTTCAGGGATAGTAATATTTTATTCAACCCTTTCCATGCTTAGTTACTTGAATTTTGGACTTTTGTGTACAGGTTTTTGACTTTTCTGTGCAGGTTTTTGACTTTGTACAGGTTTTGAAATTTTGTCTTCAAGGGGAGTTTTACCTTACTGACATATTGCCATGATGGTTACCTTAACATTTTCAGGGTATTTTTCTAAATTTTAACCCTTTGAAACAAATGTGATGCTTTTTTGACTTTTATGTGCAGGTTTTCAGGTTTGTCTTTCTTTTCTTCCAAGTGGATATTTTTCAAGTAGAGTTTCACCCCACTGGCATATTGCTATTGTGGTTACTGTGACAGGGTATTTTTCTCAATTTTAACCCCTTAAAAGAAATGTGATACTTTTTTTTTTTACTTTTATGTGCTGGTTTTGAGGTTTGTCTTTCTTTTCTTCAAAGTGGAGACTTACCTTGTAGCATATTGCCATGGTTCCTATTTTATGTTACCATACTTCTTAGGGGTTATTATTATATTATTTAACCCTTTAGCTGCTTTTTTCTTTTCTTTAATTTTTTACTTTTGTGTGCAGGTTTTGAACTTTTTGTTTTTTTACTCCAGCCACCCCTTTACATTGGCCACCTGTTGGTGAGCCACGGGGTACTGATACCCCCTCTAGTTTACTTCAGTATTCATCCCATCCAAGTATACTTGGTTCTAAATGCCAGGAAAATGACATGGGGAAATACCCCCCCCCCCCCCCCCCCCCTCCCTCAGATTGTTGGTGACCAGACCAATTAGGATAATGTCCCTTATATACTCTCCCCTACTTACCACTTTGTGTTTGGGAGGATGCATGCTGTCATCATATCATACTAATATCAAAACTATGTTGAGACCCTATTCTTCTGCTTTCCCTGCTTTCTGACAGAATATGGGCAATCGCCTGGGTGGAAACTTCACTCCATGTGTGTTTCATTTGTATTCCACTCTCCATGTTCAAAAAATGTGAAAGTGTGGTTGTCTTTAATATGCAGTAGGCCTAGATGCACAGATCACCCTTGGAACAAGAGATATTGTTCATGATTATGAATGCAAATGTGATAAAATATATGTATTATGTAAATATAAAATATGAAATAGTCAGTGGTAATTATTGTGTCCATTAACCCTTTACATTACATTATGGACCAAATCTACCAGATCTATTTCAAAAATCCTCTTTCAGCTTTTATTATTTTTTCAATTGTTGCTTAAAAAACAGTTTATTACCCTTTATTTGAAAGAGCACTTTGAGCCTTTTTCATAGAGGTGTCATAAGCTATGTTTTTAGGCTAAAAATGAGAAGTTTTAGTAACTCAAGAAATTTTTTTGCAAGTGTTGTCTGCTATTGATGCAATGTAAAGGGTTAAATGAATTTAGAAGTAGAATAATAATTGTTCATTTGATCTTTGTATTGGATATATAGTGCTATTAAGCATTTCTTGCTAACTTGTTAACTCGCAGAGTGCTAGAAGCCACTATCATGGCTCTTGAAAAGTGCTGAAAGCCACTATTGTGGCTCTACAGTGTATGCAGTAGCTTGATGTTTGCTCAGCAATAGAACAACAATTTTTTATATGAAATTGTCTTGGTACAATTTATTGGAAAGAGCCAACAGGCACTCTCTAATAAATTGTAACAAATCAATTATTTATTTATTACTACATCAAGGCTCCCCTTGCTGGTAGGAATAAAATCTTTAACCCTTTACCCAACGAATCAGCCACATCCGCCCGCACAATATGCAAATTCAGCAGCTGAAAAAATACTATTTTTCAAAAAGTTTCATCAAAACCATAGCATGTGACCCCTCTTTGGAACAAGCTTGTTCCAATGAGGGGGCCACATGATATGGTTCAGTTTGAAATATTTTTTGAAAAATTTAAAATAATAAATTTTGATATTATCTCTGTTGGGTAAAGGGTTAAAAGAATAGTCATGTTACAAATCACCTTTAAAAAATAATTCAGCACTCTACCAGTTAAATGTACATACTTTTTATAATAAAGGTTTCATGTGTACATTGCCTGTGTTCTTTTTCCTTTACCTAACAAATTTACCAAGTATATCCAGTGGTGTTTGCCAAAAATATGCAATTAAAAAAATATTTGTTTTCTCTTAAAACCATATCTTATGACATTTCGAGCATGGTAGCTTAGTTGGTAGAGCATTGGACTTCAAATCAAAAGGCAGACGATTTGTTCCTGACCAGTGGTAACTGTATTGTGTCCCTGAGCAAGGAATTAATCCTGACTTCCCATGTGGAGGCACAGTGTCGCTGTACACTGAGGCATACTGCACATCATTAGTGCACTTGGCATCAAATGCTACCAGCTCTGCTTATGCAGAGTCAGTAAATTGGAGAGTCTAACAGTTGGTTGCCACTGTACAATGGTTCTCTCTGGTTACTCTGGCTTCCTCCACCCATAAAACTGCCCAATACGATGTTAAAAGTAACATTAAACCCCAATAAACAAACATATCTACAACATGTTTCAAGAAAAAAGTTAACCTTTCAATAAGTAATTATCCTCCACCAAAACAAAGTTTGCAGGGGATATAGAAATGGGTCCCATCCATCCGTCTGTCCGTAACAACTTTAGACCTTCATATCTCAGTCAGTGGATGTTGGATTTAAATGATTTTTCGTATGCTGATAGACCACTATGGGAGAAAGAATATTTCACAAGTAACATTTTTTGTCCATTTTTTTTTCTAGAGTTTTGGGCCTTTTTTCCACTTTTTTCAACTTAGAAACCCTTGGCGGGGGATACCGGTGGTGTTGCATCTTGTTTTCATTTAGAAGGGTGTAAATTAGACCTATGCACACTGATGTAGAAATACTAAAATTTCAGGGTACAGATGATCCCATAATTCAGTTAAGAATTTATCTTATTCAGTCTTGTTAGACAGAGCTCATTGAAAACTCTCAAACAAAGCTGAATAAGTTAACTTCCTAACTGCATTACTGGAAATTTATACTGCTTGGAATTTCAGTATTTGATATCTGTGGGAGCGTGGTGGCTCAGTAGGTAGAGGTGCAGGCTGCAAGCCGAGAGGTCCTCGGTTCGAATCCCACCTGCGGCAACCGCGTTGTGTCCTTGGGCAAGACACTTCATCTCCATTGCCCGCGTGGGGGCACGATGACTCCGTGTACTAAGGCGTACTGCACGTCAATGGTATGCATGTCTTCACCCAATCTAACCCTGCCTGTGCGGCAGTGCAGAGTTATGATGTTGGGGAGCTGGCAGCTGCTCGTCGTTGCTCGGTGGTTCTCTCCGGGTACTCCAGCTTCCTCCACCCGTAAAACTGTCACAGTCATGATTAGCCATTGTGCATAAATATGTGACCTTAAACATCAATAAATAAATAAATAAATATTTGATATCTGTGTGCAAATGTTAATGCTGATTTCCATTTTCCTCCCAAAATTTGACAAGCTCTATTCTTCTCGTTGAGAGAAAAATAGAACTAAATTTTGTTTTAAAACTCCATAATAAAAACATAAAACACAAACAAATGGTGCATGTGCATTTACTCTTGCACCTCAAAAGGAAGCTCAACACCAAATATACATTACACCTATCAGTTCATGCAAAGATTTTTTTTAAAGCTGGGATGGTCTTCCCTCCTCCACTATTGGAGACAGCATGTTGATTTTAACAAAATTTGAAATCAGGTCTCCAGTTTGGGAGGAAAAAAACTCACAGCAGCCCCACCTTCTTTCTTCTTTTGAAAATGTCTTGTGAATTTTTGTCTTGTACAGTTTATGGGAGAGTGCACTCTCCCGTGATTTGCAACAAGGTGTATCCTAACAGATAAAATAATATCACTTCAAAGGTAATGATATTTACATGCACTTGCAAAACGTTTAAATAATACAAAAGGCATTCTTCATTTGAAGAATCCTAGATCAAGGACAGTTGAGAGGGGATCAGTGTTTATAGAAAAATTCTAAAGTAGTTTATCCCTTTACCCAATGCACACAATATAAAATTTGTTATTGTTTGAGTTTTTTGCCCACCGAAGGGAGCTAAACTTATCACTTGTCATCCGGCGTCGTGAACATTTTTCAAACGACTTCTCCTCTGAAAGTGCTAGATCGCTTTGCTCAAAACTTGGTATGGATGTTCATTACCATATGTCAAATCAAGTTTGTTCAAATGAAATGGACATGCTCAGTTGGGGCTCCATAGGGGGCATAACTCCAATAGCACCCTATGTATATTAGAGAAATTACTAAAAAATCTTCCTCTCCAGCACAAGTGGGCAGAATCATTTGATATTTGGTATACAGCATTATGGGGTGGATCTGATTCAAGTTTGTCCAAATTGGCCCCCTGAATTCATATTTGGGCTCACTATAGAAGCCCAAATTCAAACTTATTGCATTTCAGGCAAATTTCTTAAAAAATCTTCTCCAGATCCAGCAGGCAGAATCTTTTGATATTTGGTGGATCTGATTCAAGTTTGTTCACATCGGCCTCCTGGGTTCATATTTGGGCTCAGTATAGGGGCCCGAATTTGAACTTAGTGCATTTCAGGCAAATTTCTTCAAAAATCTTCTTCTCAAGATCGAGCAGGCAGAATCTTTTGATATTGGGTATCAGCATGCCAAGGGGAGTGAGATTCAAGTTTGTTCAAGCCAAGTCCCAGAGTTCATATTTGGGCTCACTGTGGGAGCCCGAATTATAACTTAATTCAAAATGAGGAATTTTCTTTAAAAATCTTCTTCTTCAGATCCAGCAGTCGAAATGTTTTGATATTTGGTATGCAGCATTCTTAGGGGGGGTGAGATTCAAGTTTGTTCAAGCCAAGTCCCTGGGTTTATATTTAGGCTGAAAATTTGGGGTCCCGTTCCGGACTTAGAAATTTTGAACCAAAATCCAGAAATTTGTTTTTGTTTTTTTCTTGCGTTTTGGTCAATTTTAAGACAAAAAAAAATTTTTTTTTACTCTGAAAATTTGGGGGCCGAGTGGGACTTTTTGAACCAAAATCCCAAAAATTAGTTTTTTGTTTTTATGCGTTTTGGTAAATTTTAAGAAGAAAAAAAAATTTTAGGCTGAAAATATTTTGTTTAAAACTTCGAAAATTTCTGAACAGAAATTAAAAAAATCTGTTTTTTTATGCATTTATCTCAATTTTGGGACGTAAAAGTGCAGGAAATGAAAATAGAAAGAAAATCCTGTGAATTGTGTGGGCACAACTGCTTCATCTAGTCCCTGGTTTGATATTTAGACTATCATGTCAGGTGAGTGCCCTCAGGTCTCCTGGGGGCCTCTTGTTTAAAAAAACATCACATATAGTTTGATAAGTCTGTACACAGGCGGATGGGCGTGCCATTGGCCATAATTCATTAAGTTTTGCCTGTTTTCAGCTTGTTGGTGCAATAACTTGAACAAATATCAGTGGATTTGATTTTCTTATAATGACAAGCCTTAAGAGTTGTGAAAAAACTCACTCCGCATCGGTTATGCATAATTCTTGTTTTAATAATTTGAAGACAAAAATTTTGTTACAATGGGTGGGGGGTACAGGTGGCACATGATATGTTTTTGTTATTATTTTTTTTAAATAATTTTCTTTTCAACTGCACAATTTGTAAATGACATAAAGGGTTAGAGATAGGTTTTTGTGCGTTGAAAAAAGGATTATTCCATGTTTTGAGGAGTAGCATGATACACTGCTTGGTCATTGTGATATATTCTTCACACTGTGTAACTCACTTTACACATGTTTTCCGACTTATACAGACTTATACTTACACCCCTAGGGTTGAGATTTCATAAATAAAATATGATGAAATCAAAACCAAATCAACAGGCTATAGCCCACAGCTCTTTTCCAATCATTACCAAATTTATTCTGCATGATCAGGTTCATGCCTAGATGAGAATGTTCCATTATGGTCAGGATTGGCAGCCCTCACTTACTGCTGCAGAGCCATCTAGGATTTCTTCACAGGCTACAGGTCACATCTATGCATCAGTTTTCTTGAAACTTGGCAGGGTGACTGAGATGACAACGTCCTATTTTGGTCATGGTTAGCCACCCAAAATGGCCTCCATAGTAGCCATCTTGAATTTCTTCAGAACAGCCTACAGGAAGCATTTATGCAATTTTCTTGAAACCCCATAGAATTACTTAGTATGATGGATAGATCAGCAAGTCCTATCTTAGTCACAGCGGGCCATACATAGTGGCTGCCATGGCGGCCATTCTTCCAATCATCTCCACATTTCTTATGCTTATTCAGGTTCATGCCTGGATCAGTACACCCTATTATGGTTATGGTCAGCTGCCCACAATGACTGCCACAACGGCCATCTTGTGTTTCTTCAACACAGGCTACTGTTCATATTTATGAGTCAGTTTTCCTGAAACTCAGCAAGGTGACTCAGAATGATGAGTATTTTCGTCATGGTCAGCTGCCCCTCATAGCCACCACAGCAGCCAACTTGGATTTCTTCAGCACAGTCTAGGTCAGATTTATGCATCAATTTTCTTGAGACTCGGCAGGATGTGACTTAGTATGAAAAGTAGATGAGAATAACCTATTCTTATCACGGTTAGCCATGTTGTGGCCACCATTACAGCCATCTTCAGTTTTTTCAGAGCACACTGCAGAAATTTGCTTAAAATTCACCAAGATGACTTAGTTTGTTGAGCACATGAGAAGTTCTGATGTTGGTCATGGTCGACCACACACAATAATTACCACCTGCAGTGGCCACCACAGCAGCCATCGTTTTACTTCAGCACAGCTTTCAGGTTGCATTTATCTTCTTATTCTTCTGGTCTTCTGTATTCTCCCCACTTCCTTGTCTGCTTGATAACTTGAATCCAAAACTTCCTATCTCGTGGCTTTTTAGCTCACCAACTTTAGTTGTGTGAGCTTATGGCATGGCTCGATCGGTCGGCGTCAGCATACATGTCCAATAATGTTAAAGCTTTTGTCTAGGTCACTTACTTGGCCTATTTCCATATCATGGCCTTTATAATGCTGCTATATGATGATGATTATCATTCTACCATGATTTAACCCCTCAAACCCTACATTTTAAACATTTTTCTTGACATTTTTAGTTGCGTTTAGTTTTCTGTTTAGCTCAGAATTTCATGTTTAACTAAGTGTTTAGGTCAGCTGCTGTGCTGCATCACTTCCCATGCACTTATATTCATCATACGTGTTCCTCAGTATCATTGTTCCATAATTAACCCCTCATACCCTGCATTTTAAACATTTTTAGTTGCGTTTAGTTTTCTGTTTAGCTCGGAATATCATGTTTAACTTAGTGTTCATGTCAGCTGCTGTGCTCCTTCTCTTCCCATGGCACTTATATTCATCATACATGTTCCTCAGTATCATTGTTCCATGATTAACCCCTCATACCCTGCATTTTAAACATTTTCTTGACATTTTTAGTTGCGTTTAGTTTTCTGTTTAGCTCGGAATTTCATGTTGAACTTAGTGTTTAGGTTAGCTGCTGTGCTCCTTCTCTTTCCATGGCACTTATAATCATCATACATGTTCCTCAGTATCATTGTCCCATTATTAACCCGTCCCCTCATACTCTGCATTTGAAACATTTTTCTTGAAATTTTTAGTTGCGTTTAGTTTTCTGTTTAGCTCGAAATTTCATGTTTAACTTAGTCTTTAGGTCAACTGCTGTGCCCCTTCTCTTCCCATGGCACTTATATTCATCATACATGTTCCTCAGTATCATTGTTCCATGATTAACCCCTCATACCCTGCATTTTAAACATTTTTCTTGACATTTTTAGTTATGTTTAGTTTTCTGTTTAGCTCGGAATTTCATGTTTAACTTAGTGTTTGGGTCAGCTGTTGTGCTCCTTCTCTTCCCATGGCACTTATATTCATCATGCATGTTCCTCAGTATCCTTGTTCAATGATTAACCCCTCATACTCTGCATTTTAAACATTTTTTGTGACGTTTTTAGTTGCGTTTAGTTTTCTGTTTTGCTCAGAATTTCATGTTTAACTTAGTGTTTATGTCAGTTTCTGTGTTTTACTTTTAAGAGGTTGTGTTTAGGTCAGCTTTGTTTCATGTTATGAGCCTGTTTGATACAGTTCTTGTGTTTGCCAAAGTTACTATCAAAGAGGAATGTTGGTGAGCTATAGGGCGTTGGCGTCCTTCTTGTTGGCATACTGATAGTCACTGGCACTTTGCCATCTATATTTTTCAGGGTCTGGGGCATTTTGTGTGTCCCTAAGGGTGTTTTAAATGTGGCTCATGCTCATGTTTTGAGCATGCTATTACCTATGGACCTGGGCCCGACACAAAATGAGTCAAAACTCAAAATATGGGTTAAAGTCACAGAGGTTACCCAGGGACATTGAGTGTATATTTTAGAATTACAGTTTATGACTCCCCTAATGCATTCACAAAGTTCATACATATATTTCTTCACTCAAAAAAGTGAGCCTAGCCTATAATTTTGAATGTGGGTCACTGTGATATCTCAAGCATGGTCTGACCTGTGGGACTGTACCAACACCAAAGGAGTTGAAATGCATAGGAGGTTCAAAATATAGATCAAAGTCACTGCGGTCACCAAGGGATCATTCAGTGCATTTTTCATAAGCAGGCAGAGCCAAACATTTGGAAAGCAACTCGATTTACACCCTCAAAAAAGTGGATAGGCCAAACATTTGAAAGTGGGTCACACTTACATCTCAAGCAAGATGTGACTTAAGATCTGGGACCAACCCAAAATGAGTAGAAGCTTAAGCAAGGTTCAAAATATGGGTTATGGTCATCCTGAGATCATTGACTACATTTTTCAGTATTCCTGTAAATCACATTTTATGACTCCCTAATGCATTCCCAAAATTCATGCATGAATTTTTACGCTCAAAAAGGTGTACAGAGCCATAAATATGGAAAGTGGGTCACCCTCATATCTTGAGCATGATATGACCTGTGGGTCTGCACCAACACCAAATGAGTCTAAATTCAATGGAAGTTTTAAATATGGGTCAAGGTCACAAGATCACCCAAGTGCATTTTAAAAATTGCTGGAAATTGTATTTTATGCTCCTCGAATGCATTCCCAAAGTTCCTACATGTATTTTTACACTCAAAAGCAGTGGGGTGGAGGAGGGGGGGGGGGGGCAACATTTTCAAAGTGGGTCATGCTCATGTCTCAAGCATGGTATGGCCTATTAACTTGGGACAAATGCTAAGTGAGTTCAAAGGTGAAGGTTCCAAATATGGGTTGAGATCACTGAGGTTACCCAGAGATCATTCACTGCATTTTTAGCTCAACTTTGGTGAAGCCAAATTTGAGCTTATGCCATGGCCAGTCGTCCGTCTGGCCGTCTGTCCATCAACAATTGGATACGGCTCGGGCTGGAGGCCGTGTTTATGAACCAATCTTTACGAAACTTCTTGGGTACCTTTGTTATGACCGTGGGACGAGAACGAGTGTTTTTGGGTTCGGTCCAAAATTCAAGATGGCAGCCAGCCACTATTTTGTACTGACGATGCAGAAATCTGTTTTTTGCACAGAACTTCCATATGAAAGTGCTGATTTGAATAATTTTTTGTATGAATGTTTAGTACCATGGGATACATCACATATAAGGTTCCGCTCCACACTTTCCCACTATTGCTCAGGGATGAAATTCTAAACATAGGGCATATGTTGAAACTAAGGCCATGTAAAATAGAGATATTTTTTTAGTATCAGATATATGATTACATTAGGTTTTTTGTTGGACAAGAGAATTTGAAGTTTTGGTCCCAAAGTTGGAGTCTGATACATAGGGGTAAATTACCAGATGAATTATGGGAAACAGTGGCTTCGAAAAATTGGCTATTTTTTAAAATGTAATTTTTGCACGGGTTTGTTACCAGGCTGGTAACTAAAAAATGAGACGGAAACATATAAAAAAAATTTTGCATTTTAGAAACAGGGGATGCTCTGTTCCAGTGGTGGGTAGGTTAGGTTGGTGGGAAAATTCTGCTTTTGAGGCTGCTAGGTGGCTGAAAATGACTGGTTTCGGCATTTTTTCATGCATTTTTTCAGGTTGAAGTCTGGCCTTTGACAATAAATTATCCCACCCACATTCAGATTGTTTATTTTTACTTAGTCAAATAGTGTTATATGTTTTTGTGGATTTGGGAAATGTAATACATGTTATGAGTTAGATAACTAAGCTACAGAATATTTGCATTCGACGAGAGTGTATGGCATGTCATATTTGGAAATGCCTGGAAAACTGTGGGGCAGAACCTTAAAGAGCATTCTGCCGTCGGTGTCAATTCTTGAACCAGGAAGTTCCTTATTTGTGTTTGAGTTATAAATACACCATTTTTCAAAAAAACTTTTCATTTTTTCTGGTTTGTGTGCAATTGTTAGTAGAAGTTAACATTCATCAAGTGATATCTCAGCACAACTGGATGGAAAGAAGTGGAAATTTGGAGAAATTTATTGATGTAGCCTAATTTCGCACTTGTTTTGAATTTTTATCAAGATTTCGAAAACATTTAAGTAGATCTCTGCCTTTCCTAAACACCAAGCCTTGTATTCATGGCAAATATATGCAGTTATGGACAACCTGGTTGTTATTATTGACCAGAGATTTGCAGTCATGGTGTCTACTTTTTATTTTGGCCATTGGTGTAATGTCTGTGTGTCATCTGTCCGTCAAGCTGTTTACGCTTTCATATCTAGAGAGCAACCCCCCCCCCCCCCCCCAAGCTATGGTTATCACTGCTTATTGTTTACATTTTGATTGTATTTAACAGTGCTATTGGCAGGACCTGGTTAGTCAATGTGGCTGGTGGTAATAACAAAAATTGCTCTCTGAAGTGGCTCAGAGAAATGGGTGGGCTGATGTGGTCTGGTCTGGTCTGGTCTGGTGTGGTTGTGAAAATCAAACAAAAACTGGCTGTAAAAGCTATTCGGCAATCAGAAAGGCCATGCTGTATCTTTTTACTGGTTGAAAATAGAGACTTGTGGTTTTTGTTCATTCAACTCAGGATAGACTCCAGATTCTTTTGCCTGAGTGAAATCCAAGGGGAGATCACTCTTGTTTTCTCTTTAAGGTTCCGCTCCACAGTTTCCCACTATTGCTCAGGGGTGAAATTCTAAACATAGGGCATATGTTGAAACTAAGGCCATGTAAAATAGAGATATATTTTTAGTATCAGATATATGATTACATTAGGTTTTTTGTTGGACAAGAGAATTTGAAGTTTTGGTCCCAAAGTTGGAGTCTGATACATAGGGGTAAATTACCAGATGAATTATGGGAAACAGTGGCTTCGAAAAATTGGCTATTTTTTAAAATGTAATTTTTGCACGGGTTTGTTACCAGACTGGTAACTTAAAAATGAGACGGAAACATATAAAAAATTTTTTGTATTTCAGAAACAGGGGATGCTCTGTTCCAGTGATGGGTAGGTTAGGTTGGTGGGAAAATTCTGCTTTTGAGGCTTCTAGGTGGCTGAAAATGACTGGTTTCGGCATTTTTTCATGCAATTTTTCAGGTTGAAGTCTGGCCTTTGACAATAAATTATTCCACCCACATTCAGATTGTTTATTTTTACTTAGTCAGATAGTGTTATATGTTTTTTGTGGATTTGGGAAATGTAATACATGTTATGAGTTAGATAACTAAGCTACAGAATATTTGCATTCGAAGAGAGTGTATGGCATGTCATATTTGGAAATGCCTGGAAAACTGTGGAGCGGAACCTAATACGGGTTTTTTTCTCGTACGTAAATTATGCAAATTAGACTAACTTTGATGTATTTAGTGTTACTTTCAGCACTGTCAGTGCAAATGCCAATACAGCTCAGGCTAGAGGCCGCATTTACGAACCGATCTTTACGAAACTTCTTGGGTACCTTTGGTATCACCGTGGGATGAGAACGAGTGTTTTTGGGTGCGGTCCGAAATTCAAGAGGGCCGCTGGCAGCCATTCTGTTCAAAATTAGAGGCAATCAGATTTTTGCGCAGAACTTCCACATGAAAGCTCTGATTTGAATAATTTTTGGTGTGAATGTTTAGTACCATGGGATACATCACATATAATACGGGGTTTTTTCTTGTGCAGAAATTATGCAAATTAGATGAACTTTGATTTTTTCAGTGCTACTTACACACAGTAAGTACACATGTCAATACGGCTCAGGCTAGAGGCTGTATTTATCAACTGATCTTCACAAAACGTCTTGGGTACCTCTGCTATCACCTTGAGACGAGAACGAGTGTTTCTGAGTGCAGTTCGAAATACAAGATGGCTGCCAGTGGCCATTTTGTACCGAAATTAGGTCTAATCAGTTTTTAGCTGAACTTGACAAAGTCAAGCTGAGCTATTGCCATCACTTCTCATCCGTCGGCGTATGTACGTTAGTACGTACGTCCACAATTTCCTTTGGCACACCTCACAGGTCGCATTTATGATCAGATCGCTTTTGAAACTTGGTATGCTTGTTTGGGGTGACGTCTAGATGGGAGCTATCGATTTTCTTCAATTTCCGTCAAAAAATGTTGCCGCGTCCAACGTTCTTAGAACTTAGTTTAGTCAAACCTCAATATTTCCCTTTGGCACACCCTACAGGGCACATTTATGATTGGATCACTTTGAAACTTAGTATGCTTGTTTGGGGTGACCTCTAGATGGGAGCTGTCGATTTTCTTCAATTTCCGTCAAAAAATGTTGCCGCGGCCAACGTTCTTAGAACTTAGTTTAGTCAAACCTCAATATTTCCCTTTAGCACACCCTACAGGGCACATTTATGATTGGATCGCTTTGAAACTTGGTATGCTTGTTTGGGGTGATCTCTAGATGGGAGCTGTCGATTTTCTTCAACTTCCGTCAAAAAATGTTGTCGCGGCCAACATTCTTAGAACTTAGTTTGGTCAGAAGACCTCAATATATTTCTCTTTGGCTCACCCTACAGGACACATTTATGATCGGATTACTTTGAAACCTGGCATGCTTGTTTAGGGTGTCTTCTAGATGGGACCTATCGATTTTCTTCAATTTCTGTCAAAAAATGTTGCCGCGGCCAATGTTCTTAGAACTTAGTTTAGTCAGACCACAATATTTCCCTTTGGCACACCCTACAAGGCACATTTATGAGTGGATTGCTTTGAAACCTGGTATGCTTGTTTAGGGTGACCTCTAGATGGGAGCTATCGATTTTCTTCAATTTCCGTCAAAAAATGTTGCCACGGCCAATGTTCTTAGAACTTGTAGTCAGACCACAATATTTCTATTTTGGCACACCCTACAGGGCACATTTATGATTGGATTGCTTTGAAACCTGGTATGCTTGTTCAGGGTGGCCTCTAGATGGGAACTATTGATTTTTTTCCATTTCCGTCAAAAAATGTTGCCAATGTTTTTAGAACTTAGTTTAGTCAGAAGACCTCAATATTTCCCTTTGGCACACCCTACAGGGCACATTTATGATCGGACTGCTTTGAAACCTGGTATGCTTGTTTGGGGTGACCTCTAGATGGGAGCTATCGATTTTCTTTCATTTCCGTCAAAAAATGTTGCCACGGCCAACGTTCTTAGAACTTAGTTTAGTCAGACCTCAATATTTCCCTTTGGCACACCCTACATGGCACATTTATGATCGGATTGCTTTGAAACCTGGCATGCTTGTTTGGGGTGACCTCTAGATGGGAGCTATTGATTTTCTTCCATTTCCATCTGTCAAAATATGTTGCTGCTGGCAATGATCTTTGAACTTAGTTTAGTCAGGCATCAATATATTCCTTTGGCATGCCATAAAGGGCACATTTATGATCAGATCGCTTTGAGACTTTGTATGCTTGTTTGGGGTTACCTCTAGATGGGAGCTATCGATTTTTGTCAAAAAATGTTGCCACTGGCAATGACCTTCGATGAACTTAGTAAAAACTTAGTGCAGTTAAGCATCAGTATTTCCCTTTGACACACCCTGCAGGGCACATTTATGATTGGCTCACTTGCAAACTCGGTGTGCTTGTGTGGGGGTGACATCTATATGGGAGCTGTCAATTTTCTTCCATTTCTGTCAAAAAATGTTGCTGCTGACCTTTGAACTTAGTTTAGTCAGACCTCAATATTTCCCTTTACCACACCCTCCAGGGCACATTTATGATCGGATCACTTTGAAACTTGGTATGTGTGTTCAGGGTGACCTCTATATGTGAGTTGTTGCTCTTTTTTCATTTCCATAAAAAATTATTGTCGTTATCACCAGCCTTTGAACTTACTGCATTTGTGCATCAACTTATCCCTTTTGCACTCCCTGCAGGGTATATTTAGCAATTTCCATAAAAAAATCATTGCCACAAGCAATGACCTTCTACTTAGTGCATTTGTGCATAAACATCTTCCTTTGGCATGCCTCCGAGGGCACATTCATTATCAGGTTGTTTTGAAACTTTGTAAGCTTATGCAGGGTGACAAAGATAGGAGCTATTGATTTTCTTTTCATTTCCACCAAAAACTGTTGCTGTTAGCAACAATCTTAGAATTTATTGCATTTGTGCATCACCATTCTTTGACATGGCCTGCAGGTCACATTTATCATAGGATTGTTTTTGAACTTATGTGCTCATCAGGCAAGACCTTTAGATAAGAGCTATTGATTAGCATTCATTTCTATGAAAAAAAGTTGCCATTTACAGTAACCTCTGAACATACTGCATTTGTGTATCAACATTCTTCCTTTAGCCAGTCTTACAGTTTACATTTAAAAATGCATGGATTACTCTGACATTGTGCACACACAATGCTGTTATGTTGAAATTTCATCAAATAACATTGGTACCAATGATCTTCAATTTTGCCATTTCATTTATGACTTAACAAGTTCAAGTTTGTCAAGTTGAGCTACAGTGTTATTGACACTTTCATTTGTACACAACTTCTATACGGCTCAGGCTAGAGGCCGTATTTATGAACCGATCTTTATGAAACATCTTGGGTACCTTTGTTATCACCGTGGGATGAGAACGGGTGTTTGGGGTGTGGTCCGAAATTCAAAATGGCCACCAGCAGCCATTGTGTACCAAACTTAGTGCAATCAGTCTTTTGTACAGAACTTCTGTTTGAAAGTTCTGATTTGAATAATTTTTTGTATGAATGTTTAGTAAAATGGAATACATCACATACAGTACGGGTTTTTTTCTCGTGCAGAAATTATGCAAATTAAATGAATTTTGATTTATTTTGTGCTACTTATACACTGTAAGTGCACATGTCAATACGGCTCGGGTTAGAGGCTGTATTTATCAACCGATCTTCACGAAACTTCTTGGGTACCTTTGTTATCACTTTGGGATGAGAACGAGTGTTTCGGAGTGTGGTCCAAAATTCAAGATGACTGTCAGTGGCCATTTTGTACCGAAATTAGGTCCAATCAGTTTTTTGTCACAACTTCTGTACAGCTTTATGCTCCTCGAATGTATTCCCAAAGTTCCTACATGTATTTTTACACTCAAAAGCAGTGGGGTGGAGGAGGGGGCGGGGCAACATTTTCAAAGTGGGTCATGCTCATGTCTCAAGCATGGTATGGCCTATTAACTTGGGACAAATGCTAAGTGAGTTCAAAGGCGAAGGTTCCAAATATGGGTTGAGATCACTGAGGTTACCCAGAGATCATTCACTGCATTTTTAGCTCAACTTTGGCAAAGCCAAATTTGAGCTTATGCCATGGCCAGTCGTCCGTCTGGCCGTCTGTCCATCAACAATTGGATACAGCTCGGGCTAGAGGCTGTATTTATGAACTGATCTTCACAAAACTTCTTGGTTACCTTTGTTTTCACCTTGGGACAGGAATGAGTGTGTTTTGGGGTGCCTTTGTTATCACTGTGCTATGAGAACAAATATTTTTGGGTTCAGTCAGACCCACTCTGGGACTCAAAGATTTCTTTTCTATTTTAGCATCTGACTGTCACCCACCTTTACAATACTTTACCTATACATTTGTTACAGGCTACGGTCAGTATTTATGTACAGGCCGTTACGATACTTTATATGTACCTTTGTTATCAGGTCATTACCTAGATGTTTGTCATTGCTGTGTCACGTACTGTAAATGTACATGTCTTGCTTGACAAGTTCAGCTGCAGTGTCATTGACACTTTCATTCATAATTACTGGAAACTGCATTTATAAGTCCATAATGCATTTTCAAAGTTCATACATACATGTCACCACTCAGAAAAGTGGGCAGAGCCAAAACGTTTGAAAGTAACTCACTTTAAATGTATTTTCACTCAAAAAAGTGGGCAGGCTAAACATTGGAAAGTGGATCACACTCAAAGATCAAGCATGGTCTGACCTAAGTCCTGGAACCAACACTAAAATAAGTAGAAAATCTAGGGAGGTTCAAAATATGGGTCAAGATCACCCAGGGCTCATTGAGAGCATTTTTCAGTATTGCTGGGAATCAAATTTGATGAGCCACTAATGCATTCCTGCAGTTCAAACATGTGCATGTATTTTTACACTCAAAAAGTGAGCAAGGTAAAAAATTTTGAAAGTGGGACCCTTTCATATCTTAAGCATGGTATGACCTGGGGCCAACACCAAATGACTCTAAACTCAATGTGGGTTCAAAACATGGGTCAAGGTTACTGAGGTCATCCAGGGGTCAATGAGTGCATTTTAAGAATTTCTGGAAATTGCATTGTATGCCCTTCTAATGCATTCCCAAAGTTCATATATGCATTTTTATACTCAAAAATAGTGATGTGGGTCAAACATTTTGAAAGTGGGTCATCCTCATATCTCAAGCATCAAGTTGCCCCGCCCCTCGGTAGGGCCACGCTTACTTAAAAAAATCTCATGAACCAGCAGTAGCAGAGACTTGGTATTTGTATGGCTTCCTTTTGAGGTGTAGACTCAGATTTGTTCAAGAGAAGTCTGTGGCGCTATATTTGCTATCGTTATGGGAGGTGCAAGAATTTTTGCCCCGCCCAAAACTTCTATTTTCCAAACCGAGATGCTGATTTGAACCAAATTTGATGAGGGCTTATTGGGTTATAAGTACTTAATTTATGCCAAAACAATTTTCCGTCGCCCAATGGGAACCGCAGGAGCTAAAAATATAAAAAATTTAAAATGCCCATATCTGTAAAATTGCACTGCACTGAGAATTTTTATTTTGTGTGAAGCTTCCTTAGGACCAACAGAATGGAATGGTAAAAAAAAATTGCTATCGGTTTTATCATAGGATACTTTTCGGGACTTTGAAAAAATGCTGAGTCAGCATTTTTTAACTCCGTGGGTAATAGGGAAAAGGTTTAAGACTCTTCTCCCAACCCACTGCTCCAAAAGCTGTCAAATTTCACATATAACATCTTTGGAAGATTGTTAAACATGTTTATTGAAATAAAATCCCTGGGTCCATATTTGGGCTCTCTATGGGAGCCCAAATGTTTAAATTAGTGCAGTATGAGGAATATTCTTTAAAAATCTTCTTCAGATCCACTAATCAGAATCTTTTAATATTTGGTATGCAGCATCCTTAAGGGGGTGAGATTCAAGTTTGTTCAAGCCTAGCCTAGTCCTTGGGTTCATATTTAGGCTCACTGTGGGAGCCCAAATTATAGCTCAGTTCAAAATGAGGAATTTTCTTTAAAAATCTTCTTCAGATCCAGCAGTCTGAATGTTTTGATATTTGGTATACAGCATCCTTAGGGGGTGAGATTCAAGTTTGTTCAAGCCAAGCCCTTGGGTTCATAATTGTGGGATCCCAAATTATAACTTAGTTCAATATGAGGAATATTTTTCAAAAATCTTTTTCACATCCACTAGTCAGAATCTTTTGATTTTTGGTATACAGAACAGTATGCAAAGGTAGGTGAGATATAAGTTTGTTAAAGCCAAGTCCCTGGGTTCATATTTGGGCTTTCTGTGGGAGCCCAAATTGTTCTAAAATTTCTGTGGTAGCCCAAACTCCTGTGGGAGCCCAAATTGTACCAAAATTTCTATTTTCCGAACTGAGAGGCTGTTTTGAATCAAATTTGTTATGAGGGCTTATTGGGTCATAAGTACCTAATTTGTGCGAAAACAAAATTTCCCGTCACCCCATGGGATCCGTAGGTGCTAAAAATAGAAAAAAATGAAAATGCCAATATCTCCAAAACTACACGGCACTGAGAATTTTTATTTTTTTTTTATCTTTGGAAGATTCATTCACATGTTTGTTGAAATCAAATCTCTGGGTCCATATCTGGGCTCTGTATGGGAGCCCAAATGTTCAGATTAGTGCAATTTGAGGAATATTCTTTAAAAATCTTCTTCTTCCAATCTACCAATCAGAATCTGTTGATATTTAGGGTGTCAGATTCAACTTTGTTCAAGCCAAGTCCCTGGGTTCATATTTGGGCTCCCTGTGGGAGTCCAAATTATAACTTAGTTCAGTAAGAAGAATATTCTTTAAAAATATTTTTCTTCAGATCCAGTGGTCAGAATCATTTGATTTTTAGCTCAACTTTGGCGAAGGCAAATTTGAGCTTATGCCATGGCCAGTCGTCCATCGTCTGTCTGTCTGTCTGTCAACAATTCAATACAGCTCAGGCTAGAGGCCGTATTTATGAACCAATCTTTAGGAAACTTCTTGGGTACCTTTGTTATGACCGTGGGACGAGAACGAGTGTTTTGGGGTCCGATCCGAAATTCAAGTTGGGCGCTGGCGGCCATTTTGTACAGACATAGGTGAAATCAGATTTTTGTGCAGAACTTCCATATGAAGGCGCAGATTTGAATAATTTTTTGTATGACTGTTTAGTACCATGGGATACATCACATATAATACAGGTTTTTTTCTCGTACGTAAATTATGCAAATTAGACTAACTTTGATGTATTTAGTGTTACTTTCAGCACTGTAAGTGCAAATGCCAATAAGGCTCAGGCTAGAGGCCGTATTTATAAACCGATCTTTACAAAACTTCTTGGGTACCTTTGGTATCATCGTGGGACGAGAACGAGTGTTTTGGGGTGTGGTCTGAAATCCAAGATGGCCGATGGCAGCCATTTTGTGCAAAATTAGGTGCAATCAGATTTTTGCACAGAACTTCCATATGAAAGTGCTGATTTGAAAAATGTTTTGTGTGAATGTTTAGTACCATGGGATACATCACATTTAATACAGGTTTTTTTCTCGTGCAGAAATTATGCAAATTAGATGAACTTTGATTTTTTCAGTGCTGCTTACACACAGTAAGTACACATGTCAATACGGCTCGGGCTAGAGGCTGTATTTATCAACCGATCTTCACGAAACTCTTGGGTACCTCTGTTATCACCTTGGGATGAGAACGAGTGTTTCTGAGTGTGGTCCAAAATTCAAGATGGCTGCCAGTGGCCATTTTGTACCGAAATTAGGTCCAATCAGTTTTTTGTACACAACTTCTATACAGCTCAGGCTAGAGGTCGTATTTATGAACCGATCTTTACGAAACTTCTTGGGTACCTTTGTTATCACCGTGGGATGAGAACAAGTGTTTTTGGGTGTGGTCCGAAATTCAAGGTGGCCACCAGCAGCCATTTTGTACCCAAATTAGTGCAATCAGTCTTTTGTACAGAACTTCTGTATGAAAGTTCTGATTTGAATAAATTTTTGTATGAATGTTTAGAAAATGGAATACATCACATACAGTACTTTTTTTTTCTCGTGCAGAAATAATGCAAATTAGATGAATTTTGATTTATTTAGTGCTACTTATACACTGTAAGTGCACATGTCAATACGGCTTGGGCTAGAGGCTGTATTTATCAACCAATCTTCACGAAACTTCTTTGGTACCTTTGTTATCACCTTGGGACGAGAACGAGTGTTTCTGAGTGCGGTCCAAAATTCAAGATGGCTGCAGTGGCCATTTTGTACCAAAATTAGGTCCAATCAGTTTTTTGTCACAACTTCTATGCAGCTCGTATTTATAAACTGATCTTCACGAAACTTCTTGGGTACCTTTGTTTTCACCTTGGGACAGGAATGAGTGTGTTTTGGGGTGCCTTTGTTGTCACTGTGCTATGAGAATAAATATTTTGGGGGTTCAGTCAGACCCACTCTGGGACTCAAAGATTTCTTTTCTAGTTTAGCATCTGACTGTCACCCACCTTTACAATACTTTACCTATACATTTGTTACAGACTATGATCAGTATTTATGTACAGACTGTTACAATACTTTATATGTACCTTTGTTATCAGGTCATTACCTAGATGTTTGTCATTGCTGTGTCACATACTATACATGTACATGTCTTGACAAATTGAGCTACAGTGTCATTGACACTTTCATTTGGTATACAGCATCGTTAGGGAGCTGAGATTCAAGTTTGTTAAAGCCAAGTCCCTGGGTTGATATGTGGGCTCCCTGTGGGTGCCTGAATTATAACTTAGTTCAATTTGAGGAATATTTTTTAAAAATCATTTTTTTTAAGATCCACCGGTCAGAATCTTTTGATGTTTGGTATAAGCTTTTGTTAGGAGGGGCAGATGCAACTTGTTCAAATCAATTCCCCGGATTGATATTTAGGCTACCATGTCAGGTGCGGGCCCTCTGGTGTCTCTTGTTCATAATTACTGGAAAGTGCATTTATAGTTCTTACATGCATGTCATCACTCAGAAAAGTGGGCAGAGTAAAAACGTTTGAATGTAACTCACTTTACACGTGTTTTTACACTCAAAAAAGGAGGCAGGCCAAACATTTGAAAGTGGGTCCCACATCTCAAGCATGGGATATTTCCTACGAACTGGGACCAACACCAAATACAGTCAACACTCAAGAGGTTCAAAATATGGGTCATGGTCACCCAGGGGTCATTAAGGGCATTTTTCAGTATTGTTGGAAATGAAATTTTATAAGGCTCTAATGTTTTCCCACAGTTCATACATGTATTTTTACACTCAAAAAAGTGGGTAGGGTCAAACATTTTGAAAGGGGTTCACTCTCATATCTCAAGCATGGTATGACCTGGGACCAACACCAAATGACTCTAAACTCAATGGAGGTTCACAAAGGGTTGTGGTCACTTAGAGGTCATTGAGTGCATTTTAAGAATTGCTGGAAATCACATTTTATGCTCCTCAAATGCTTTCCCAAAGTTCATACTCTCATTTTTAAAGTGAGTCATGCTTATATCTCAAGCATGATATGACCTGGAACCAACACCAAATGAGTCAAACCTCGATGGGGGTTCAAAATATGGGTCAAGGTCGCCCAGGATCATTGAATGCATTTTTCAGAATTGCTGGAAAATGCAGTTTATGACCCTCTAATGCATTCCAAAGTTTCAAACATGTATTTCCACACTAAAAAAAAAAGTGGGCGGAGCCTCTAATTTTGAAAATGGGTCATGCTCATATCTGAAGCACGGTACCAGTATGACCTGTTGGCTTTGTACCAACACCAAATGAGCCAAAATGTGTAGGAGGCTCAAAATATGGGTCAAGAGCACTGGGGTCACCCAATGATTGAGTGCATTTTTCATAATTGCTGGAAATTGCATTTTTAATTTTTAGCTCAACTTTGACGTAGTCAAATTTGAGGTTTTGCAATGGCCTGTCGTCCGTTGTCCATCTGGACGTCTGTCAACAATTCAATATGGCTTGAGCTAGAAGCCGTATTTATGAACCGATCTTTACAAAACTTCTTGGATACCTTTGTTATCACCGTGGGACGAGAACGAGTGTTTTGGGGCGTGGTCTGAAATTCACAATGTCCACCAGCAGCCATTTTGTACCGAAATTAGTGCAATCAGTTTTTTGTACAGAACTTCTGTATGAAAGTTCTGATTTGAATAAATGTTTGAAGGAATGTGTAGTAACATGGAATACATCACATATAATACAGTTTTTTTTCTCATGTAGAAATTACGCAGATTAGATGGACTTTGATTTATTTAGTGCTACTTAACCCTTTACCCAACGCAGACGATATCAAAATTTATTATTTTAAATATCATTTTTTTTAATTTTTAAAAAAAAATTAACAAAACCATATCATGTGACCCCTCATTGGAACACTCCAATGAGGGGTCACATGATACGGTTTTGTTGAAATGTTTTGAAACATTTAATTTTTTCAACTGCTCAGTTTGCCTATTACGCGGACGGATGTGGGCGATTCGTTAGGTAAAGGGTTATACACAGTAAGTACACAGGTCAATACGGCTCGGGCTAGGGGCTGTATTTATAAACCGATCTTCACGAAACTTCTTGACTGCCTTTGTTATCACCTTGGGACAAGAACGAGTGTTTTTGGGTGCAGTCCAAAATTCAAGATGGCTGCCAGCAGTCATTTTGTACCGAAATTGGGTACAATCAGTTTTTTATACAGAACTTCGATATGAAGGTTCTGATTTGAATAAATTTTTGAATGAATGTTTAGTAACATGGAGTACATCACATATAATATAGGTTTTTTTCTGTTGCAGAAATTATGCAAATTAGATGAACTTTGATTTATTCAGTGCTACTTATACACAGTAAGTGCACATGTAAATACAGCTCGGGCTGGAGACTGTATTTATGAATCAATCTTCATGAACTTCTTGGGTACCTTTGTTATCCCCTTGGAACGAGAACAAGTGTTTTTGGATGCGGTCCAAAATTCAAGATGGCTGCCGGTGGCCATTTTGTACCAAAATTAAGTACAGTCAGTTTTTTTGTCCAGAACTTCTATATGAAGGTTCTGATTTGAATAAATTTTTGAATGAATGTTTAGTAACATGGAATACATCACGTATAATACAGGTTTTTTTTCTCATGCAGAAATTATGCAAATTGGATGAACTTTTGATTTATTCAGTGCTAATTATACACAATAAGTGCACATGTCAATATGGCTCGAGCTAGAGTCTGTATTTATGAACCGATCTTCATGAAACTTCTAGGGTACCTTTATTATCACCTTGGGATGAGAACGAGTGTTTTGGGGTACGGTCCAAAATTCAAGATGCCTGAAAACAGCATTTTGTACTGAAATTAGGTGCAATCAGTTTTTTGTACAGAACTTCTAGGACAACGTTTGTTATCATCATGGGTTGGTAACAAGTGCTTTGGGGCTTGGCCAAAAATTCAAAATGCCTGTTGGCAGTCGTATTTACGGGAATTCTGTGTATTACATTTTTTGTACAGAACCTGTAAAGAAGATTTTTAGCTCAACTTTGGCGAAGGCACATTTGAGCTTATGCCATGGCCAGTCATCCGCCGTCCGTCTGTCCATCAACAATTCAATACGGCTCGGGCTAGAGGCTGTATTTATGAACCGATCTTTACGAAACTTCTTGGGTACCTTTGGTATCACCGTGGGACGAGAACGAGTGTTTTTGGGTGCGGTCCGAAATTCACGATGGCCTATGGCAGCCATTTTGTACAAAATTAGGTGCAATCAGATTTTTACACAGAACTTCCATATGAAAGCACTGATTTGAAAAATTGTGTGTGTGAATGTTTAGTACCATGGGATACATCACATATAATACGGGTTTTTTTCTCGTGCAGAAATTATGCAAATTAGATAAACTTTGATTTTTTCCGTGCTACTTACACACAGTAAGTACACATGTCAATACGGCTCGGGCTAGAGGCTGTATTTATCAACCGATCTTCACGAAACTTCTTGGGTACCTCTGTTATCATCTTGGGACGAGAATGAGTGTTTCTGAGTGCGGTCCAAAATTCAAGATGGCTGCCAGTGGCCATTTTGTACCGAAATTAGGTCCAAAATTCAAGATGGCTGCCAGTGGCCATTTTGTACCGAAATTAGGTCCAATCAGTTTTTTGTACACAACTTCTATACAGCTCAGGCTAGAGGTCGTATTTATGAACCGATCTTTATGAAACTTCTTGGGTACCTTTGTTATCACTGTGGGATGAGAACGGGTGTTTTGGGGTGTGGTCCGAAATTCAAGGTAGCCGCCAGCAACCATTTTGTACCAAAATTAGTGCAATCAGTCTTTTGTACAGAACTTCTGTATGAAAGTTCTGATTTGAATAAATTTTTGTATGAATGTTTAGTAAAATGGAATACATCACATACGGTACAGGTTTTTTTCCTGTGCAGAAATTATGCAAATTAGATGAATTTTGATTTATTTAGTGCTACTTATACACTGTAAGTGCACATGTCAAAACGGCTCTGGCTAGAGGCTGTATTTATCAACCGATCTTCACGAAACTTCTTGGGTACCTTTGTTATCACCTTGGGACGAGAACGAGTGTTTCTGAGTGCAGTCCAAAATTCAAGATGGCTGCCAGCGGCCATTTTGTACCGAAATTAGGTCCAATCAGTTTTTTGTCACAACTTCTATACAGCTCGTATTTATGAACTGATCTTCACATAACTTCTTGGTTACCTTTGTTTTCACCTTGGGACAGGAATGAGTGTGTTTTGGGGTGCCTTTGTTATCACTGTGCTATGAGAACAAATATTTTGGGGTTCAGTCAAAACCACTCTGGGACTCAAAGATTTCTTTTCTAGTTTAGCATCTGACTGTCACCTGCCTTTACAATACTTTACCTATACATTTGTTACAGGTTACGGTCAGTATTTATGTACAGACCGTTACAATACTTTATATGTACCTTTGTTATCAGGTCATTACCTAGATGTTTGTCATTGCTGTGTCACATACTATACACGTACATGTCTTGACAAGTTGAGCTACAGTGTCGTTGACACTTTCATTGTGATTTATTGTAGGGTGTAATGATTGATCACAAGATTTTATTGGTATTTTATTATTTGGGATAAATTATGAAATTCATAAGTTGTGGACATGTATATAGTAATAGGTTATGTATATAATATATAAATTGTTGAATCATTGATTACTCTTCTCTTATCAATGAAAAGGCCAGAGTGACCTAAGAACCCAGTGAAGATTCCCCTCAGAGTCGATGCACATTAAATTATTCCTGTTGATAGCAACTGATTCTCGTGAATGAACAACTGCCATCTGCAGGAGTGAGCTAGTGGTTATTGAAATGGTCAGTCCAAGAAATATAACTTCCCCAGCAATGTAAGAGCCCGGGCCCATTATTATATTTAACTCCCATTGACTCCTGACCCTCCATCGCTCAGCATTCTCTGGCAAATAAATCTCTACCCTTCCTATGACGTTACTGTGGCAATGTCCCGGAAGCAATGATTTGTATTTATTGGAAAGGGCTAGCATCCTTAGTTGTCAGGCTTATAGCCAGTCAAGTCTTCCCCCGGCAGAAATCACCGATCGTCCACACATAGAAAAATCAGTAGAGTTCTTCCCCTTCCATAGGGGCACCAACACTGTAAGTCAGGTGGACATGTATCAACTGGTGGAGTGCTTGAAGCCCAAATTTGGGCTTTATTCAGAAGTACAGGTGCTTCAGCGTAAAGGTTTCATAATCAGCAGATATGCTTCATACTATCTTTGAAGTAAAATTATTTAGTCTGTAAGGATTTTCCTTGTTACAATGTATGGGAGAGTGCCTACTCTATTTTGGACCGCACTCAGAAACACTCGTTCTCGTCCCAAGGTGATAACAGAGGTACCCAAGAAGTTTCGTGAAGATAGGTTAATGGGAGAGTGCCTACTCTATTTTGGACCGCACTCAGAAACACTCGTTCTCATCCCAAGGTGATAACAGAGGTACCCAAGAAGTTTCGTGAAGATCGGTTGATAAATACGCCTCTAGCCCGAGCCGTATTGACATGTGTACTTAGTGTGTGTAAGTAGCACTGAAAAAATCAAAGTTCATCTAATTTGCATAATTTCTGCACGAGAAAAAAACCCATATTATATGTGATGTTACCCATGGTACTAAACATTCATACAAAAAATTATTCAAATCAGCACTTTCATATGGAAGTTCTGTGCAAAAATCTGATTGCACTTAATTTTGTACAAAATGGCTGCCATCGGCCATCTTGAATTTCGGACACTCATTCTCATCCAACGGTGATACCAAAGGTATCCAAGAAGTTTCGTAATGATTGGTTTATAAATACGGCCTCTAGCCCGAGCCGTATTGGCATTTGCACTTACAGTGCTGAAAGTAACACTAAATACATCAAAGTTAGTCTAATTTGCATAATTTACGTATGAGAAAAAAACCTGATTGCACCTTTGTACAAAATGGCCGCCAGCGGCCAACTTGAATTTTGGATCGGACCCCAAAACACATGTTCTCGTCCCACGGTCATAACAAAGGTACCCAAGAAGTTTCGTAAAGATCAGTTCATAAATACGGCCTCTAGCCCAAGCCTTATTGGCATTTGCACTGACAGTGCTGAAAGTAACACTAAAAAAATCAAAGTTAGTCTAATTTGCATAATTTAAGCACGAGAAAAAAACCCGTATGATATGTAATGTATCTCATTGTACTAAACATCCATACAAAAAATTATTAAAATCAGAGCTTTCATATGGAAGTTCTGTACAAAAAACAGATTTCTGCATTGTCGGTACAAAATGGTGGCTGGCAGCCATCTTGAATTTCGGACCGCACCCAAAAACACTTGTTCTCGTCCCACAGTCACAACAAAAATACCCAAGAAGTTTCGTAAAGATCGGTTCATAAATACGGCCTCTAGCCCGAGCCGTATCCAATTGTTGACTACGGACAGACAGACGACGGGCCATGACAAAAGCTCAAATTTGGCTTTGCCAAAGTTGAGCTAAAAATGTTAACTACAACCAAACTGTTTCCCAAACTCGAATTCATAGAGAAATAACAAAGCAGAAATTAATATATGACTATACGTCCTCTTATCCATTCTCACCAAGTTATGTGGAATTACATTTAATACTGAAATTCATTTCTTAAATTATAAATTATTAACTACTATGAGCTAAGGGCTCTAATATTATTTGCATTTATCACTTTCCAAAGTGTGATTTACTGGGATTTCCAGGTTTGATTATAAACGATAACTTCACAAGCGAATTATGCAATCAACAATTGTTTCATGTATCCGTGCGCGCAAACGAAGTTGCTTTGCCATGGATGTAATGGGGACTTCATTGGTTTTGGGTTTTTTTTTTTTAACCCTTTACCTAATATGAAAAGCAGACAACACTTGCAAAAAAAATTCTTGAATAGCTATTATTTTCATTTTTTGTCTCAAAAACAAACAAGATATTTGGTCCAGACACTCGGCAAGTCTCGTGTCTGGTCCAAATATCTTGCCCTCGGGTGAGATTTTCCCATCCCCACCCCACACCCATACCCATCAGGGATTATAATAATCCTGGTTTATTATTTTACACTAATTTGGCTATTTAGCTTGATCAGTATTGTACTTTGTTTTGAGACACATATCTGCACCTGTCTTTTAGAGGTGTGGTGTGTATTACCGGTCGAAATACATGACTTAAGCCTGATTCCGAATTATAAACCTGATGGTTACTTTTTATATACTGAGTCAAAAAAGAAAGTATAACAGAAACAAATGTGAAAAATAGCATAAAGGATGAAATGTAATAGGTCTAATGTTGCATGTTTATGGACAAGAAGTCGTGCAAAGAGTTTAATGACATGTTGTTGTCCACCCAACCATATACAATTTTGCTACAGATTTTAAAGGGGCACATGCTACCCGAGAATGTCAATTTGAATGGGTGACCGACGATTTTCTTTGTGTTATGTTGTGCTAGAGAGCCTGGATTATTGAGAAAACATTTTAAAAAATGCCAAGGTTAACCGAAAATCAGAGGTTGTGTGCCATTGATTGGTATGCATGCGGCTGGGATACCCCAAGATGAGCTCGCTGCTGAGTTCGGAGTCACTGTGGCCACTATTTACCGTCTCATTGGATGGTTTTGAACCACTGGATCTACTGCCAACCGACCACATTCAGGTCGATCAAGAGTTACGACCCCTGCACAAGACCGACACATCAGGACGTCTCACTTGCAGGATCGCTTCCTTCCAGTGATGAGGACAGCAGCAATTACTCCTGGTAGAACTAACAAAAGAATTAGTGCACAAACTGTCCGCAACAGACTCGCTGAACACAGCATCCGAAGTAGGCATCCATACTACGGACCAATCCTTACCCAACATCATCGGTACCCCATGATTTCATACCACAGTAAATTCATTCCAAGTCAAAAAAACGTGAATTCAACCCAGTCTTGGTGAATTCGCCACAAAGTGAGTTCGACCCACTAAAGTGATTTCGACCCATTCTCAGATATAGACCCACTAAAGTGATGTAATATGCCAAGGATACCTTCCCCCAAAGAATAGGTGGGATGTCGCACGGAAATATAATAAGTCTATTACTATTTCACGGACAGCTTGATCAGGACACAAAAGAGTGATTAATTCTTTCAAAACTTCAACATAATTTTTTTTCTTTTCCGGACATAACTACATATGCTAAAGGCACCCGTTTTATGCTTTCTCCTTGTTTGATGAATGCATACACATTGAAAAGCTGCGCGAATGGTTTTCTACTTACCTGAAATAAAAAATGTACTTGTATTTGCTCAGCTTGTAAAAACATTATGAGTGGATTGTAATTATAACAGCTATTATGTTTCATTAGTGTGGTTTTAATTAAAATGACCCATCTTATCACCTCTAACAAATGTGCTCCGATACTCTAGGTAAGAGGCATTTTATAGGGATTTTATGTGATGATAATTCTAATAATTACCTTAAATATGGAATCAAAGTGCCATCTCTTTGCTCTACCCAAAAGATGTAGCTGATCATCTGTTGCAAAGAGAATGTGCCATCTATCATCTTTCGCCAGGTCTTTCCTAAAAATGTTCTGGAAAATGATCAGTGACTAAATCAAAGTGGAGGTCCCTTGGTTCTGTCGGTCTCATTTTTGCAAAGCAGTCTTTCTAAAGTCATTTGGTTCAGCTTTTAATGGTCTCATTTGGTCTAAAACATCCACCTGAATATCTTTTATAATGGGTCGAAATCACTGTTTTAGGTTGAATTCACTTCGGGTCGAATTCACTAAAGTGGGTAGAAATCACTTTTTTAAGTTAAATTCACTTTGGGACAAATTCACACTGGGTTGAATTCACTCGTAATCACATCATCATACTGTCAGAATGGAATGGGTATGTAAGCATGGTCTCAGTAGCATTGGAGACAGTTCTTTTTAGTGACGAATAACAATTTTGTCTAGAGTGTGCTGATGGTAGGGCAAGAGTGTATCACAAACGAGGAGAACAGTTTTCTGATGCTTGCGTGCCGGAATGTGAGTTTCGGTGGGGGTAGTGTAATGGTTTGGGCAGGAATTTCCTTGCACCATCGAATGCAGTTGATATTAATCGATGTTAATCTGAATGGACAGCAATATAGGGACGAAATTCTTAATGCTGTTCATGTCCCATTGTTCAGTGCTTACGTTGGATTGCAGTTATTCCGGCAAGACAATCTGAATGGACAGCAATATAGGGACAAAATTCTTAATGCTGTTCTTGTCCCATTGTTCAGTACTAACGTCGGATTGCAGTTATTCCAGCGAAACAATTCCTGATGTCACGTGGTGCATATCTGTCATGACTTTTTTGAGGAGCAGAGCATTGAACTTCTTTCCTGGCTCCCACTTTCGTCAGAGTTTTCGCCAATCGAGCATCTTTGGGATCAATTGGACCGTCGGGTACGACTTAATGATCTTCGGACGTTAGGCGATTTACGTAATGTTTTAAAGCAGGAGTGGAATGCAATACCACAGGGGGACATCCAGGGACTTATCAGGTCCATGAGTCATCAATGTCTTGCCTTCCAAGAGGCAAACGGTGGACATACACGCTATTGACATGTGTGAAGTTTTCATTTCACCCCATGTCTGAATTGGGACGTCCTGACGTGATGCTGGCAACAGTAAGAACATGAAATTATGCAAATTCAAACAGCTAGACTCGAAATATGAATTTACAATAATTTGTTTGGGATTAACGTCGATAATACTAAAAAAAATGCTCCTCAAAGTTTATTATACTTTCTTTTTTGAATCAGTATACAATACTACAAATGTTTTACTTCTTCCTAGCTGTACGTCATTGTACCTAACTTGATGACATGCACGGGTGTGCATAAGTAGTTGAAGCAAATGCTCCTAAGTTGCATAAATAATGTATGTCTTAACGTGACTGATGCGACGGCCATTGTTTCTTCCTGGTTCCTTGTTCAACATTCACAGTCAAACAGTTGATGACGGGCATCGAATGGGGAGTTGGAAATGGGTAGCGATTGTCACTCCTCCTTTCTTTTTTTTTTTAATTTCTTTCTGGCAAACATATTCTCACCCTTATTGTACATGTAAATGGACACGCAGACTGATCTCAGTTATCAGATGTTCTATTCCCTGCAAATGACTGTCTGTATAAGATTCTTCAAATGCTTAAGGCGATTACAGCTGTGCTCCATCTGGTGTCAGTCATCTCTATTCTCTTTATAATGAATGTGTTATCAGATGAAATGCAAGTTTGGGAAAGGGCAATATGTAATGTGAGTATGAAAGCTACCTACCCACTTTTCCACCACTTACATGCACTGGTCTTGTAATAAAGGTGAGAACGTGAACGTGTGGTCGAATAATGTGTATCACGTGAAATAAAATGATAACAATAAAATAACAAGAGGCCCCAAGGGACCTTAAATCGCTCACCTGACAAAGTAGTTCAAAGGAGCATTTTAGGTCACATTCAGCTAGTCATGGCTTATCAACACAAAAGAGAAATGAAGTCATGAAATTATTCATAGGTCCTGTTGATTGGGTCCAATTCCCTCAGCTACAGACAATCGCCATCTTAATCCAAGGGTTGTTATGTCACTGCAGTTTAAAAGGCATAATGGATGAAAAAATACTAAGGAATGGATTAAAAAAAAACATGAATGTGCTCCCCACCCCCACCCCCTCCGCTCTTAAGGATGTTGGATACCAAAATATTGAAAGATTCTGACTGGTCCGCCTGAAGAAACTGATTAGACAAAATTCTGACCTCTAATGGTGCCTAGGTGCTGTATATAAAACATCCAAGGATTTTGACTGCCCGAACTGGAAAAGAAGCTTTTCAAAAGCTTTTACTCATATTGCACCAAGTTAAAATTTGGGCTTTCATAAGCTGCCTAAATCTGACCTCAAGAGATGTATACCAAATATCAAACGATTTTGACTGGTGGATTTGAAGAAGATTTTTAAAGAAATTTTCTCATATTGCACTAGGCTAAACTTTGGGCTCCAACAGAGTGCCCAAATATTAATGCAGATACCCAATCTGAATTAACTTGAAACCCCCAACCCCCTCCTGCCCCTAGAGATGTTGTATACCAAATATCCAAAGATTTTCACTGGTGGATCAGAAGAAGAATTTAAAAAAAATATTCCTCATATTGTACGAAGTTAAACTTTGGGCTCCAGTAGGGAACCCAAATATTAACACAGGGACCCAATTTGAACAAACTTTAATCTGACCACTTAGAAATGTTGTATACCAAATATGAAACGATTCTGATTGGTGGATCTGAAGAAGAAGATTTTCAAACAAATTTCCTCATATTACACTAAGTTAAAATGAAACCTGAAATGTTGTATAACAAATATAAGAGGATTCTTACTGGTGGATCTGAAGAAGATTTTTAAAGGACAATCCTCCTATTGCACTAAGTTAAACTTTGGGCTCCAATAGGGAGCCCAAATATGAACCCAGGGACCCAATTTGAACAAACTTGAATTTGATCCCCCCCCCCCCCCCCCACCCCATCCCCTAGAGATGTTGCATATCAAATACCAAAAGATTTCAACTGGTGGATCTGAAAAAGATTTTTATAGAATATTCCACATATTGCACTAAGTTAAAATTCAGGCTCCACTAGAGAGCCCAAATATTAACCCAGGGACTCGATTTGAACAGACTTGAATCTGACCCCTCTAGAGATGTTGTTTACCAAATATGAAAAGGTTCTGACTGGTGGATTTGTAGAAGAAGACTTTTAAAGAACATTCCTCATATTGCACCAAGCTAAAATTTGGGCTCCAATAGAGAGCTCAAATTTGAACTCAGGGACCCTATTTGAACAAACGTGAAACTGACCCCCTAGAGATGTATACCAAATATGAAAGGATTCTGATTGATGGATCTGAAGAAGATTTTCAAAGAAATTTCCTCATATTGAACTAAGTTAAAATTTGGGCTCCCAAAAGAGAGCTCAAATATTAACCCAGGGATCCAATTTGATCAAACTTGAATCTGTCCCCCCCTAGAAATGGTGTATACCAAATATGAAACGGTTCCAACTGGTGGATCTAAGATTTTGAAAGAGTATTCCTCATATTGTACTAAGTTAAACTTTGGGCTCCAGTAGGGAGCCCAAATATTAACCCAAGGACCTGATTGCAACAAACTTGAATTTGTCCCCCTAGAGATGTTGAATACCAAATATGAAAGTATTCTGACAGTTGGATCTGAAGAAGAAGATTTTTAAAAGAAATTTCCTCATATTGCACAAAGTTAAAATTCGGGCTCCAACAGAGAGATCAGATATTAAACTCAGGGACCCAATTTAAACAAACTTGAATCTAACCCCCTAGAGATGTTGTATACCAAATATGAAAAGATTCTGATTGGTGGATCTGAAGAAGATTTTTAAAGAACATTCCTCATATAGCACTAAGGTCAAAATTTGGGCTCCAATTGAGAGCTCAAATTTGAACTCAGGGACCCGATTTGAACAAACTTGAATCTGCCCCCCTAGAGATGTTGTATATCAAATATGAAAAGAGTCTGTCTGGTGGATCTGTAGAAGAACATTTTTAAAGAACATTCCTCATATTGCACTAAGTTAAACTTTGGGCTCCAATAGGGAGCCCCCAATATTAACCCAGGGGCCCAATTTGAACAAACTTGAACCTGACCCCCCCCCCCCCCCCCCCCCACCACCACCACCACCACTAGAGATACTGTATACCAAATACCAAAAGATTTCAACTGGTGGATTTGAAGAAGATTTTTAAAGAATATTCCACATATTGCACTAAGTTAAAATTCAGGTTCCAATAGAAAGCCCAAATATTAACTCAGAGACTCGATTTGAACAAACTTGAATCTGACCCCTCTAGAGATGTTGTATACCAAATATGAAATGATTGTGACTGGTGGGTCTGAAGAAGATTTTTAAAGAGCATTCTTCATATTGCACAAAGATAAAATTTGGTCTCCAATAGGGAGCCCAAATATTAACCCAGGGACTGGATTTGATCAAACGTGAATCTGACCCCCTTAGAAATGTTGTATACCAAATATGAAAGGATTCTGATTGATGAATCTGAAGAAGATTTTCAAAGAAATTTTCTCATATTGCACCCAGGAATCCAATTTGAACAAACTTGAATCTGCTGCCCCCCCCCCCCCCCCCCCCCCCTCCCCTAGAAATGATGTACACCAAATGTCAACAGATTTCAACTGGTGGACCTGAAGAAGAAGATTTTTTAAAGAATATTCCACATTTTGCACTAAGTTAAAATTTGGGCTCCAATGCTCTAACAGAGAGCCCAAATCTTATCCTAGGGACTCAATTTGATTAAACTTGAATCTGACCCCCTAGAGAAGTTGTATACCAAATATGAAATGATTCTGACTAGTGGTTCTGAAAAAGATTTTTTAAAATTTTTCAGAGTTATGGCCCTTGTGGTGTCCCCCGTGGGCGTGACAGTTTTATTTGAACAAATTTTAAATGACATATGATAGGGAACATACACACCAGATTTGGTTCAATTTGGTCAAGTAGTTTGTGAGAAGAAGTCGATAATATAGAGATAATGCTGGACAACGATGGACAGACGGACGACAGATGGAAAGTGATTAGTAAATCTCCCCTTGACCTTTGCTCAGGTGAGCTGAAAATAATAAAGAAACAAAGAGGAAAAATAACCTGTTGCAATATAAGTAATTATTAGATATTACCAGTGATTATTTGATCAGATTGTTTCTGCAAATAAATCTGGGTTGTGGTGACAAGGGTTAAATAGAGTTAAAATGATTTAACAACAACTATATTGCACCTAACTAAACTATACAGTGAGCGAAAAACACGAACTGACACATGGATAGGACAACCGTGTTTCCATTACAAATCATCCTAACATTTTAGAGATATCTCAATGATGAGCATGCCTCACTTTACTCCAGTAAAGGTGCTGTCCGAGTATTTGGCTGTTGTGTTGGACTGGGTGTTTGCCGGTTTTCGGCATTGCAAGGAATCCATGCAAAATAATAGTTGTAATCACTTTCTTTGCTGTCAATATGATATTATGAAGAATGCTTCGTAGTTTTTGAACATTAAAAACTGAAACATTACAACACCTTTTGGACAATTGATGCCATAGAGGGCAGCATGATACCTATCCTCAAGTACAATTTCCCATTACTTATTCAGCATTAATTATTCAGCACCCTAAGGTGGAAGCTGCCATTGCAGGGAATGAAAACTTTACTACATTTGGGACTGCTACTCATTTCCCATCCCTTCTCTACACAACATGGAGAGCGTATTGTCAATGGATTGCCTGCTGAGTGAAGATTTCACCCAAGCAATAATTGAAAATTTGTTACAAAGTATAACAAGTTCTGTGAAACCTGGAGGTCCTCCATTGGCTGAAACATCATCGTATATGCTTTTTGTCCATGTGTTCAGAAACTGAAACATTGTGTGTGATTTTTGTCCATATATCCAGAATTTGAAAGTGATACTTTGGATGATAGCTCCACTCTATGGATGATTTTTTTTTTATTTGATTTGATTACAGTCCACCCTCCACTGCATTTGTACTTGGTCCTTATGCAATATTCACGTTAAGCCTGGTATTGTTGTATATTAAGGTTATAAATTTTTACAATATTGTGTTGCACATCGCCAGTCGAAGTACTACCAAACTTTGTAATTTTTTTTTATATTCATATTTATGTTGTATATATATATTATATTTTTTCTTGACATCAAAGTTAATATTGTCTCCACCTTTCTCGTAAGGCAAAGTCAATGTACAAGTACTGAATCCAACTGTATCGATCACAGTATATCTAGACCATTAGTTTTTGTCTCCTCCACTTCATGTAAATATGGTCAATACAATATCACTCGATGAGATTCAAACCAATAATGCTTTTGACTTTGTGGCAAAATTCAATAATGTCATTTCTGCAGATGAAGAAAACTCGGCCCTCCCATTTAGTATTTCTGACCCTGGTTGTAAGTACTTTACCCCCGAGCAATTTAAAGATCAAATCTCTAACAAAAAGAAGGTCCTCTCTCTACTCAATATAAATTGCTGCAGTTTGAATGCAAATTTTGAAAATATTCATAATTTACTGGTTGACAAACAAACTCTAACTTTTTAGACGTAATAGGCATGAGGGAAATATTTAATATTAAACCTGGTATAGAGTATTAACCTGAAGGGTATCACTCCCTGGTCTCCCATAGTCGTCCTGAAGACAATGATGGCAGGGGTGGTGTCGGAATGTACATAAAAGACAATATGTCTGAATCCTTATTTGTTGAAATACCTCTGAAGAAAAAATGCATTATCAGAATTATTTATAGACCAAATACAGTGCCAAAAGCAGACCTTGACTTGTTTCTTTCAAAGACGACAGAGTTATTGGACACTATAAACAAGGAAAATAACAAGGTTTACCTTATGGGTGATCTCAATATAGGCCTACTCAACTTGAACACACACCGAAAAAGGAATACTTTTACAGATTCACTATACAGTGCAGGGTTTCTACTCACTATAACAAAGCACACAAGAGTTACTGAATTCTCTGCTATCCTAATTGATCACATTTTCAGCAATACCATCAATAATTTTACTTCAGGAATAATAATTACTGACGTTAGCGACAATTTTGCTATATTTTTCATAGAAGAAATAGACAACCGATCAATTATCCCAATACCTAATTTTAAACAGTCAATACAGAGAATATCAATCATTTCAAAGGACTCTTATCAGCATGTGACTTTTCAGAGGTCACTAACGACAGTTCTCCAAACTCGGCATACAATAAATTCCTTGATTTATTCTACGAAGCTTTTGAAAAAGCATTTCCCCTGAAAGCAAGCACTGTAAGAACAAAATATATGAAACATCAACCATAAATGATGCTGCACCTATTGCAGCCTCACAAATGAAAAGTAAATTCTATGTCAAACAAGAGGCCCCAGGGGGCTCACCTGACATGGTAGTCGAAATATCAAACCAGGGACTTGACTTGAATAAGCTGCATACACCCCTCCTAAGAAAAGCATATACCAACTAGATGAAGCTATTGTGCCCACACAATACACAGGATTTAACTTCTATTTTCAGTTCCTGCACTTTTACATCCCGAAATGGAGATAACCGCATAAAAAACAGATTTTTTTTTTATTTTTTGTTCAGAAATTTTCCAGCAAAAAATTCCAAACAAAATATTTTCAGACTAAAATTTTTTTTTCTTCTTCTTAAAATTGACCAAAATGCATAAAAAACAAAAAAAAACTAATTTCTGGATTTTGGTTCCAAATTTCTAAGTCCGGACCAGGACCCCAAATTTTCAGCCTGAATATGAACCCAGGGATTTTGCTTGAACAAACTTGAATTGCACCTCTCTAAGCATGCTGCACACCAAATATCAAAAGATTCTTTTTGGTAGATCTGAAGAAGAAGATTTTTAAAGAATATTCCTCATACTGCACTAATTTAAACATTTGGGCTCCCATAGAGAGCCCAAGCATGGACCTAGGGAATTGATTTCAATAAACATGTGAAACAATCTTCCAAAGATGTTATATGTGAAATTTGAAAGCTTTTGGAGCAGTGGTTTGGGAGAAAAGTAGTCTTAAATATTTTTCACATTACCCACAGTGTTAAAAAATGCTGACTCAGCACTTCTTCAAAGTCCCAAAAAAGTACCCCATGATAAAACCGATAGCAATTTGTTTGACCATTCCATTCTGTTGGTCCTAAGGAAGCTTCACACCATATAAGAATTCTCAGTGCCATGTAGTTTTGGAGATATGGGCATTTTAATTTTTTTTCTATTTTTAGCTCCTGCGGTTCCCATGGGGCGACGGAAAAAATTTTTTTTGAATAAATTAAGTACTTATGACCCAATAAGCCCTCATATTAAATTTGGTTCAAATCTGCCTCTCAGTTTGGAAAATAGAAATTTTGGGCTTGGTGAAAATTTTGCCACTCCCATAACGAAGGCAAATGTAGCTCCTCGAACTTCTCTTGAACAAATCTGAGTCTACACCTCAAAAGAAAGCTGCACACCAAATATCAAGTCTCTGCTACTGCTGGTTCATGAGAAGATTTTTAAAGATTTAAAGCACACTTTTTGGGCGTGGCCCTTCCAAGGGGGAGGTCAACTTGATTTGAACAAACTTGAATTGACATATGATAGGGAACATGCACAGCAAATTTTGTTGAATTTGGACCAGCAGTTCGTGAGAAGAAGTCGATAATGTAAAGTTAACGACGCACGATGGACGGACGACGGACGGAAAGTGATCAGTAAAGCTTCGCTCAGGTGAGCTAAAAATTAAAATTCCGAACTACTCAAAAGATAACAGAATACAAACAACTGCCTTGAATTCAATCTCTTGAAATGGATCTGTAAAGCATATTACTTTGATAAGATATTACTAGAAAATAATTATAATATTAAAAAGACATGGGAAACCCTACGAAAGGCGATATGTAAGTCAAATAACAACCGAAAACATCCCACCACCTTCGTAGATGGAAATATGGAATTAACAGACTCCCAAAAAATCGCTGATGGATTCAATACTTTTTCTGCTGACATTGTAAAGATGACAAGTAATCAAGTGCCCCCTACTCGTCATTTTTTGGATTATTTGAGCAATAATAGCCATAGACTCATTTGTTGTAAGTCCTACTAATGAACAAGAAGTAATTTTTGGCACTCACAATTTGAGGAGCAAATCGAGTAGAGATAGCAACGATATGTCCACAAAATTATTAAAAGAAATAATACTCGAGGTAGCAGGTTATCAACTTATCCTTTGTTAAAAGCAGAATGCCTGACATATTGAAAATAGCTAAAATTATATCATTATTAAATTGGGAGACCAACAGCTATTCACAACCTACCGCCCCATTAGTATTCTTCCAACATTCTCCAAAATACTGGAAAAAGTAATGTTCGCACAATTAAATATTGGATTCAGAAAAGGACACTCCACTGTTCACCCTATTCTTCAGCTCATAAATAATGTTGTAGAAACAAATGACAAACCTACAAAGGATTGCTCACTTGGTGTATCGAGACTTTTCTCAAGCTTTTGATACCATAAATCACTCAATGCTACTTACAAAACTGGATAGTCAAGGTCTGCGGCAAATTCCTGGTTTAAAGATTACCAAGCAGGCAGATGCCAATATGTTTCTTTCATAAATAACATATCGGACACATTGGAGATCACAATTGGTGTACCTCAAGGTTTCATACCCCCATCCTTTTGTTATTATACATCAACAACATCAGCCTCTCAATCCTGCTAGAAGTCCTGTCTTTTGCAGATGGCACTACAGGTTTTGCATCTGGTAATAATCTAGATAGCCTAATAGACGAGACCAATTCTGAACTAGATAAGATAAGCGAATGGTGTTCTGCAAATGGACTATAAATGAATGCTAATAAAACAAACTCCATGCTGCTGCATCCACAAAATGATTTGTACAATGCTGTTGGTAATAAGATTATCGAAAATAGTACAGATATTTGATTAATTAGTAACCAACACAAAGAAAAATCAGTTAAATTTCTTGGGAGTCCATAAAGACGAAAATCTAAAATTTACACAACACACCTCTGTGGTCTGTTTAAAAATGCTGAGGGCAATATTCGCCTTGAATAGGTCAAACAAATTCTTCCCTTTAAAGCCTTAAAGACATTATATAACTCACTCCTACATAGCCATTTGCTTTATGGTATACTTGCTTTGAGTCATGCATCGGTCATGTATCGTTGACAAGCAGAATTTTAACCCTGCAAAAAATGGCTATTCGCATTATAGCGAAAAGAAAATATACCTCACATACCAAACCATTATTTAAAAATGCCGATAGGATCACCACTCCAATGTCGAGTTGAGACAGCATAAAAGTGGGTTTAATCATTATCAACTTATCGTCCAGAAATCAATTGTTTACAATATACTATGTGAAGGATCACTGTGACCTTGACCTTTAATCTAGCAAGTCCAAAATAAGTAGGGGTCTTCCACTCACCTAGGCCAACCTATCTGTGAAGTTTCATGAATGAGGGTCAAACTATTATCAAGTTATCATCCATAAACCGATTGTTTAGGATTTACAATGTTGAAGGTCACTGTGACCTTGACCTATCACCTAGTGAGCTGAAAATAAATAGGGTTCTTCCTCTTACAGATGCCAACCTACCTATGAAACTTCATCAACGTGGGTCAAACCATTATCAAGTTATCATCCGGAAAAAAAAATTGTTTTGATTTACTATGTTCAGGGTCACTGTGACCTCGACCTTTGACATAGTGAGTCCAAAATAAATAAGTTTCTACCTCTCCTAAGACCAAAGTACATATGAAGGTTCATGAATGTGGTTGAACCATAGTCAATTTCTCATCCGGAAACCAGTTGTTTACAATTTACTATGTTCAAGGCCACTGTGACCTTGACCTTTGACCAAGCAAGTCCAAACTATATAGAGTTCTTCCTCTCACTGAAGCCAACCTACCTGAAGTTTCATGAACATGGGTCGAACCATTAACAAGTTTCATCCGGAAACCGATTGTTTATGCCCGCTCACCCGAAGCCCACCCGCCCAACCACCATTCACCAGACTATAAGCCGAGTTTGACTTCATGACAACTCAACTAAAAATTGTGGCATAATGAAGTTCAATGACTGAGATAGGTTACATGTTCTATTGTTTATGCATGACTGGTATCATAATAAACTGCCTGTATCTTTTGATTATACTTTTGAAATTTACATAAATCCTTCCGAAATGGAAGCCAGTCAGTCTGGGAGTGTGTGTACACTCAAACTGAGAGCATGTTTCTCTGCAGATCTCCTGCTTCATTCTTTTCTGAAAATTTGGACTGACTTAACTGCAGAAACTCTACAACTCAGTAGGCACCTGTTTAAAAAGGCAGTAATTAATACAACCCTGAATTTGTATTCCTCCATCATTACTTGTGCCAATCAGTCTTGTCCTGATTGCTGTTTATAAAAAATGCAGATAGGATCACTGATCCAATGTCGAGTTGTAACATCACAAATCATTGTCAACTTATCGTCTGGAAACCAGTTATTTACAATTTACCGTGAAGGGTCACTGTGACCTTGACCTATGACCTACTGATACCAAAATATATATGGCTCTTTCATGCGCCAATGCCAACCTGCCTATGTAGCTTCATGAATGTGAGTAGAACCATTGTCAAATTATCATCTGGAAACCAATTGTTTACGATTTATTATGTTCAAGGTCACTGTGACCTTGACCTTTGAGCTAGCGAGTCCAAAATAAATAGGGTTCTTCCACTCACGTAGGCCAACTCACCTATGAAGTTTCATGAAGGTGGGTCAAACCATTATCAAGTTATCATCCGGAAACCGATTGTTTACAATTTACTATGTTGAAGGTCACTGTGACCTTGACCTTTCACCTAGTGAGTCAAAAATAAATAGATTTCTTCCTCTCACTGATGCCAACCTACCTATGAAGCTTCATGAACGTGGATCAAACCATTACCACGTTACCATCTGGAAACCAATTGTTTTGATTTACTATGTTCAGGGTCACTGTGACCTTGACCTTTGACCAAGTGAGTCGAAAATAAATAGGGTTCTTCCCTATTTAGGGTAGCATCACCAAATGCAGGGTAGCATCACCAAATTCAGCCTCTGGGGACCTCATTTTGCAGATGACAGTCTGCTTATTTCTGGCCTGCCTGAAAGTAGGAGTTGCACACACAAGAATCTCATATAGAAATCTATAATATATTTAAGTTCAAGAAGATATATCTTGGTAAACTCATCACAGATTGAAAATTCTGGGATTTGCAATTGTCCACTTGTTAGTGGTAATGTTTGAGAATGTTCATTAAAATCAGCTCATAAATGCAGAAGTTGTTATTAGAATTATGGGCATACGGATGATTGGATGTATGGACATACAGGGAGATTACTATATAGCCCCCACTCATTTGAAGTGGCAGAATAAAAACACTTTTGGGTTGCCAGGCAATCACATTGGTTCTACTTATCATAACTGATTCAAATTTATATTTGTATAAATTATTTACATATGAAAGTAGAAGAACTCTAGTGATTTTGGCGTCTGAATTCATAAGGGCATGGAACTGTTACTACAAATTGAAGTTCGTCGAAAAGTGGTTTCTGGGCAATAACTTGGGTCATATTAGAAACAAGAGCTGGACTGCCATCTGGTGCATACCCCCACGTGGTGTACCGCCTAGTGTGGGCACACCTATGACCAACAAATATTATAGAAAATAATAATTTACTTAAGTTATGAAAGTTATGAATATTCTCGGACAGACTCACACACGGATGGACACGCAGACGCACAGACGGACGGACACATGTAATCCTGTACACCACCATTTTCTTCGAAAGTGGGCGTATAATTATCTAATAAAATAAAAAATTATCTGACTACACCGAAATTCATTCTAGTCTTGGGCAATGTTACAATTTAATTGCATACTAAGTTTCATTTCATTTACTTAAGTTATGAATATTCTTATACGGACAGTTGGATGGATGCACAGATGGATGGATGCAATCCAGTATACCCCCCCCCCCCCCCCCCCCCATTTTCTTCGAAAGTTTTCAACAATTTCCAACAATTTCTAAGTCAAAAGGTATGGTAAATTGTTTGGTGTTTGGAAGTTTTATGCAATGAGGCAGAAGCCTTTGTCATTGGAAAACTGCATGCCATATTTCACTGAAATCTGATAACCCCAATCCAGTATACCCCCCCCCCCCCCCCTCCCCGTTCACTGAAAACCAATAGCCCATACCTGAGAAACAGGCAGAACAGACAAATAATGTCTATTTCCTACAATTTCTAAGTCAAAAAAGGGGGATAACTTTTAAAAGGAGAATGTGAGAAATATCGCTGAATCCTTTTTTTAAAGCCTATACCATAAGCAGTGTTCACGACAAATTTCATTGCAATAGAACATTCGATACCCGAGATACAGGCTGAACAGACAAAATTTGGCTTGGACGGACACAATTTCCAAGTGAACAAGTAATAAAAAGAAAAATAACTGGGGTGGGCATACCCGTGACCAACAAATACTAGTGTGGGCATACCTATGACCAACAAATATTATAGAAAATAATAATTTACTTAAGTTATAACTGTCATGAATATTCTTGGACGGACTCGCACACGGATGGATGGGCGCACAGATGCACAGACGTATGTAATCCAGTATACCCCCATTTTCTTCGAACGTGAGGGTATAAAAACCACCAAATTTATAAATTACATAACCATAAGCCTTGAGACTGTGATTATAATTAGTATTATTATTATTGTATTATTAAATATATTAATTTAATGTTTTCAAATTTTATTTCAGTATACTGAAAAACCAGGCACTTCGAGTTCAAATATACTAGTTTAATTCTTGACTATTCTCTGATATTAATAATCACATTCTTTTGACAAAATACTCTGTATATTAAAATAAGAAAAGTATTCAAAAAGTATTGACGAATACACCTCAAATTTGACTTCATTTGAATACAAATACTTCAAAGTTGCATGAATACTGAATACATCGGAAAACTTGAAAAAATGTATTGAATATGACTGAATACCAAATACAAACCCCAACCCTGCTGTCAGAAATTAGTTACCAGGCAACAACTTCAGCCTTTTTGACACATGCCCATCAAGCTTACCCATGGCAGTAGATAGAGGATATCTAGTGTTTTTGAGTGGATACCAAAAATTATCTCATGTGTGACTGAGACAAATGCTTATTTTTAAAATAGCCATTTGTCACGGTGGCGAGTGAGATAATTTTTAGTCTCTTTTTATGATATGCTTTTTATAAGAAACTGATCATTCCTATCAATTATTCCACCCATTTCAAACTTGAATTGATGCGTGGAAGCAAACTGCTGATGCGCATTGATACACGGAAGTGATTTCATCGATACTCGGAACAGGTAGCGCCTTGCCATCTGATTTAACTGGGGGGTTTCATGCATCAATTCAAGGTGAATAAGTGCTGAATTATTGCTGGAAATGATCGGTATCCACTCAAAAACACTAGATTGTCCTTTCATTATATGTTTTAAGAACAAATTGATCATTTCCAGTGATAATTTGACTCGTATTCACCTTGAAGAGATGCTTTGAAAGCTGTCATTTTGATTGATACGATTAAAGTGAAAATTTCTATATCTTCACAGTGGGGGATATGATTTTTATCTTTCTGCAATTTTTTTGATAATCTATTGTTTAGCGCACAATAAAACACTTTATCTGGAGAAAATGTGATAAATAAATTTGATGTTGATTGGAATGATGTATGGAACAAAACAAAATAAGAAATTCAAGACTTTCAAAAATCTTTTATTATATAAATATAACTTGCATCTATATATGTGCCCCTACAATATTAATGCAGCCATAAACTTATTGAGAGCAGAGAGTTGTACCTTTAAACCCTTCAATAAAAAGCAGGTGAAATGAGTATAGAATCATTTGCAATGAGTTGCATGATAATCACAGGAAAATCCCTTTCTGTTATTCTTCAGTGACAATGCAGTGGAACCCTGTTATTTGAATACCTACTTTGCCAGTGGGAATTATTCCTTTAATAGGAGTATTCAACAGGGAATAACAGGGATCTGGTCACTTTTTTGTAATCTAGAGATAGTCTGGGCATTTATTCTATTATATCTTGTTTGACAGAGCTCATGAAGCTCTGTCAATCAAAATATAATAGCTTAAATGCCTGTATTGGATGTACTGAGGTCAAATAGGTATGAAATCAATGACATTCAGTGACTGTTGGGCTACTTTATTGATACATATAGATTTTTTATTCTAATTGATGGTTCTGGAGAAGAAGATTTTTAAAGAAATTTATTTTAGCAATGAATCAATTACTAATGACCCAATAATACCACATACTGAATTTCATTCAAATCGGACCATCAGTTCAGAAAATAGAAATTTTAGGTGGGGCTAAAAAGCTTGCCCTTTCCATTACGAATGCAAAATATTGCTCCACAAACTTCGTTTGAACAAACTTAATTCTACACCTCAGAAGGAAGCTCCATACCAAAATCAAATCACTGTACCCACTGGTTCATGAGAAGAAGTTTTTCTTGAATTTTGGGGCATTTTTCCCCAATCCCTTCCCTTTGGAGCATGGCAACTTTATTTGAACAAACTTGAACTGACATATAAGGACCATGCATATCAAATTTGGTTAAATTTGGCCCAGGGGTTTAGGAGGAGAAATCAATAATGTAAAGTTCACGATGGACAGATGGATTACAGACAGAAAGTGATCACTTGAGATCCCCCTGATCATCAGTCAGGTGAGCAAATTATATTCAATTAACAGCTTTATTCAGTTAAAATTAAGTGGGGTCCACTGTACCAGCTTCTGACACAGACATTTATTTATTGGTGCTTAAGGACACTTTCTGTATCACTGGCTACGACAAGACCGTGAAACAAGAAAACAATCAAGTTTAGCCAATCATTTATACTGTTGGTTACTGGGTCCTATTTTACCATAGTAAACAAGTGCTACTTGACAACTTGGGGATTCCCACAGGGGGATATTGACACTTTGAAAATGATTATCAACAGCTTTTAAAGTATCATTGCTTGGCATTGTAAGATTGTGCTGTGGCATTATCACCTAGAAAAGATCTTGTTCATATTATCCTAAATTGAAATCTCATCCAATTTGCAGTCATAAGAGCTGCTCCTTTGTATAAATCCTCCCTCAGTACACAAATCCTCCACTGAGTGAGCTCTATGAGCTCTATCAAACAAGATTGGATTGATTAAATTTCTAGCTGCATTTTGGGAAAAATATGCAGCTTGAAATTTTGACATCAGAACTGTGCAGAGATATTAGATTGGGTTTGTTTGCTCTTCTTTAGCTCATTTTTTATTCTATTCACATATGACTGTACAGCAACTGCAACTCAAACTATGCTTATTGAGGTTCTAGTTTATGCATTCTGATATTAACTGGTTGGGGGCTAGATTATTTTTGGTGGTTTGAATTTTTTTTTTTATTCAAAATTTGTTTTATTAAAAATTATTGGAGAGTGCCTGTGGGCAACCTTCAATAATTTGTAATAGAACAAATTTATAAAATAAAATATTATTCGCATTATTTAGACTGAAAATAAAATATGAGCAAGGAAAATGTTTGCTTTTGCTCTAGTGCCCTAATTTTTTTTAAAGTCCCTGATAGTGACATTTAGCATTCAACCAGTTAAAATGTGTGTGATAAGTTTGGTTATTGCACTTGGAGGTCACTTTCAGTATCTGCATCACTGTGATAGCAAAAGTAGTCTTTTTCTTGATCAGATCATGGTTTGGTTGCAATACATTTGCATCAGTGAAAAATCAAGACTGATTCAAGAAAATTCAATGAAAGCAGCAACTTAAATAGAAATGTTTTCCCATTTCTTTTCCAACAGGTGAGATTCTACAATGTTGTAGACAGGAGACCACACAGAATTTCGACCCGGTCATGACTAGGTTGTGATTTAGCCAGAATTCTTTGTATTTTTAATGACTGGATCATGAACCCCTTACAAAAAATGCTGTGACATTTTTGAACTTGTAAGGCAAGTTACAACTATTTTGTTTGTTTACTGGAGTTCGAGGTCACTCTCAGCATCTACGCAAGAATATGTTATATCCTTATAGCTTTGAATGGATCAGTATTTTATTTACTTATTTACTGCTGTTCAAGGTCACATATTTCTGCACAATGCTAATTGGGGCTGTAACATGGATCTAAAGTCAAGTCCAGCCAATTGTTTACACCCATGTTACCCATTTTAGAGGAGTTCCACCCAAGCAATGGTGACTGGGTCCTATTTTACCAGTAAAACAGAGCTAGTTTACTACAGTAAACAAACACTGCTTCATTTCCTGGGGTTTGCATTGGGAAATATTGATCAAAAATCCAGGAAACAATATTTGGGTTGTACAGTGGAACCCTGTTAACTGAATAGCCACTTTGCACGTGAGAATAATTCAATTAACAGGAGTATTCAATTAACAGTGATTTGAACACTGCTGTATTCTAGAGGTAACCCAAATATTTAATCTATTATATCTTGTTTGACAGAGCTCGTATGGCTCTGCCAAACAAAATATAATGGATTAAGTGTTTATATTGGATGTACTGAGCCCAAATAGATCTATAAACAAGGGGAATTTGGTGATTGTCAGAGTACTTTCTTGACATATTACAAAATGTTTTATATCATTTAACAGAAGTTTGTCCCATAACCTATATGCAATTAATAGGTCAGATATGTACCGAAGGTATGGTAAATGCTTTTGTTCAAGGGAAGTAACTTGATAAAAATTGTCGTAGCTTGAAAATTTATATATATGGACATGTCCACCTGCAGGTCATCAAATACGAAAGTTTCAGCAAAATTGAATCATCTTTGTAGGATGAGGTACAGAAAACTTTCACACATAAAGCTATATTAAATCCTAGTTCAAGAGGAGATAACTTGGATTAAGTTATGCAGCTTAAAAATTCTGAAAAGGTTGCATGTTCACTTTTTAGTTGTCACTTTTGAAATGTTTCATGGCGACTAATTCAGTAATGTAGAATGAGTTGCATCCACTAGAATTCCAAACATAAATCAACATTAAATTGTCTTAGTTAAAGAGAAGACAACTTGGTTCAAATCACAGCAGATTGAATATTTGGAAATATGAACATGTTCACTTGTTCTTGGTCAGATTTGAGAGTTTTCATCAAAATTAGTTCATGAATGAAGAAGTTACTTAATTGTGAATGGACAGATGGATGAATAGATGTACTGACATACCAGTTGATCACAGTATGACATCCACTTCATACAATAATCTCACAATGTTCAAATATACTACACAAAAATAGTTTTGAACCACCTCAAACATTTTGGTGTAAATGACACTTAATCCACAGCTACCTGATATTTCTTTTGTTCTCTGTCATGAAAACAAGCCCTATAAAATCACACCAAGTACGGTTTTGATGAGAACAGCTCAGTAAAACAGTACCAATATCTGGATATTGGGACGGTTTTGAAACAGTCCCAATAACTAGATATTTGTACGATTGTCACGGTACTGTAATCATAACCATTCAAAAGTAAAGATGCTGTAAAGGAGGTGTGAAAAACTTTCTAACACATTAATTATCGACAAGCTTTTCTCGACAGAGCTACTGAATTGAGTGTGCATCGTGTCCAAATTATCATGTACTTTTCAATTTTTTATTGCTTTTAATAACCAACAGCCCTGGTAACCTAAAAAGGACTCCTGTGGAAACCTCGGAAGTGAAGCAGTGCTTGTTTGCTGTGGTAAACAAGTTCAGTTTTACTGGCAAAATAGGACCTGGTCACCAGTGCCCGGGGTAGAAGTCCCCTAAAATGGGCAGCATGGGTGTAAACGATTGGCTAAACTTGACTTTACACCTTTTTTTGCGGCCACAATTAGCCATAGCTGCAAAAAAGTGACCTTAAACACCAGTAAATAAATAAATAACCTAAAAAAAATGCCCTTTTTCAAATATTAAGACGGCAATCAGGCACCGCCACCCCTGAGGGAAAGCGAACCTCTTCTTCAGATAAAAAAAAGAATTATTCTTCCAAATGCTTTAAAAATGAACGATTATTAAATTTATATGCCGCACTTTCGATGAGGGATTGAATAAGTGTTCCACCCTTGAGCTGAGACATTGTATTAGTGAGAGAAAAAATTACGTCATGATGTGAGTTCACTTCGAAGCCACAGATATGTTCACAATATCTGAACTCCTGATGCGTGTCATAACTTCAATAGACTTTCTAGCAAGCAAACAATGGGTTATGCCCATTTTGTTTTTCGGGGGTAGAGCAAGCAAAAAGTGTTTTAAAATGTGGTTTTACTCGTGTCAAACTTTCTAAAATATAATTTTTTTTACTTTTGTTAACATTGAGGGGCTGTGGATTAACCCTTTACCCAATGCAGACGATATCAAAATTTATTGTTTTAAATATCATTTTTTAAATTTTTCCAAGAAATTTCAACAAAACCATATCATGTGACCCCTCTTTGGAACGAGCTCGACGAGCTCGTTCCAAAGAGGGGTCACATGATATGATTTTGTTTAAATTTTTCGAAAAATAATATTTTTTCATTTGCTGAATTTGTATATTACGCGGGCGGATGCGGGCGATTCATTGGGTAAAGGGTTAAATCACATATATCACTATTTTGTGTACTATATGGGTAAATAATTGTACAGTTGTGCAGATGTCCTCCAATATTTGGACTCGGCTTCGCCTTGTCCAAAATATCTCTGGACACCTGCACAACTGTACAATTATTTACCCATATAGTACACAAAATAGTGATATATCTATTACATAACTGACACAATAATGAAAAGTAATATACTATGTGAATGCTAATTCAATTGCAGTAGAACCCTGTAAATTGAATAGCCAATTTGCCCGTGAAAAATATTTGGTTAACATGAGTATTCAAAGAACAGGAAGCTGGCCATTTTCCTGTATTCTAGTGTTAAATTTAGTATTTATTTTATTAAACCATGTTTCACAGAGCTCTGTCAAATGGGATATAACAGAATAAATGCCTAAATTGGATACACTGAGGCCAAATAGGTCTTTAAGCCTTTACCTAACATAGCGGCCAAAAACGGCCAGCAAATTAACCAGGAAAAGCCTAGCACAGCCTAACATATCTCGGAAGTTTCTCAGTAAAATCATACATTTATGGATACCATTAGAACCAGCTTGAAAAGCTGGTTCTAATGATATCCTTATTTGTATGGTTTTCTTGAAAAATTATGAAATTTGTTTTGAAAAATGTACAATCTATATTTTTAAAAAATTCTGTTAGGTGAAGGGTTAAGCATAAGGAATTCACTGGTTGTCAGAGTAATTTGTTGATATATTACAAGATCATTTACTCATTTAACAAGAGTAAACTCTATAATCTATATGCAATTAACAGGTCAGATTTGTACTGAAGGTATGGTAAATGGTTTGGTTTTAGAAATTATATTCAATTAAGCAGGTTATTCAGTTAAGAGATATACAATTAATTGGGCACCACTGTACTAACAAATGAAAGATCATTTCGAACAGAGTTCAAAAAACACATTTTAACTTGTCAGCATCGGGTGTGTCCACCTCTGACTTGTAAACATGCTAGACACCTCTGTCTCATATTGTGAATGAGATAATGAACTTGATCCTGACCAATTTGGTGCCATTCCCGGATAAGAATTTTGCACCAAAATGTCTTGCCACCCCTATTGAGAGCATTCCATCTTGATATTGTCTGAAAATACAGTCTCCCTCACAAGCAGATATTTCTACCCAAACATTGTACAGACTTGTATGAAGTGTATAAAAGCTGCATAATAAACAAATCTAATGATGAAATGCACAGAGGAATGTCATGGCTCAGCAGGAAGAGATGCAGGCTGCACCCCTAGAGGTTGTCGACTAAAATCCCACCTGCAGCAACTGCATTGTGTCCTAGGGAAAGACACTTCATCCCAATTGCCCACATGGTGGCATGGTGGCATTGTGTACTAAGGTGTGCTGCAGGGAGATGGTGCACTTGTCTTCAACCAATGCTAAACCTGCTTGTGTGGAGTTAAACAGTTGCTCACCATTGCTCGGTGGTTCTCTCCGGATAATCCAGCTTCCTCATAAAACTGTCCGACACGAGGCAACCCTGGCTATCAAAAGTGTCATTAAACCCCAATAAAAAAAATAAATAAATAAATAAATAAATAAATAAATAAATAAATAAGCATGTGCAGAGATCTCTTGCAATACATGACCCATGGCCTACTTATTGGCTGCTCTGGTGGTCAAGGATGCACATAGACAGTGATAGAAGAATTTCCAAATCAACCCTTTCCCCAATGCAGATGATTTCAAAATTTATTCTAAGTATTATTTTTTCAAATTTTTCAAAATATTTCAGCAAAACCATATCATGTGACCCCTCATTGGAACGAGGGTCACATGATAAGGTTTTGTTGAAATTTTTGGGTTTTTTTTTTCATCTGATGAATTTGTATGGGCGCAGCCGATTCGTTAGGTAAAGGGTTAAACATTTTCTTGTGAAACTTGGGATTTATGTCTTACATTTCATAAAACATTCATTCAGCCACATATTCTTTCAAAAATGACTGAGAAAACTAAGGTGGTTCCAAACTTCTTTTGTGTAGTATATATAAATAAGATTTCAAGCCAATACAACATTAGAAAATATATTCTCCCCCAGTACTGTAAAAATATAATGAAAAATAAAACTACAATGCCCAGAACAAAATATCAACAAATAAAAGTTATTCTACACAAGGCAACTGTGATCATATAAACAATGATACAGTAGCCATCAATCAGTATACATCAAGATTATATTGATTTTTTATTTATTTATTTATTGGTGCTTATGGGAAATTTCAGCATCTATGACTAAATCATGATTGCACCATTGGGGTTTAAACAACACTTTTGACAGCCAGGGTCACCACGTGTCAGAGTTTTATGGATGGAGGAAGCTGGAGTACCCGGAGCGAACCACTGAGCAACTGTCAAGACTCTCCAGCATACCAACTCCACACAAACAGGGTTAGCATTGATTGAAGACAAGTGCACCATCGATGTGCAATACGCCTTAGTACACATTGCCACCGTGCCCCTGTGTGGGCAATCAGCATGAAGTGCCTTGCCTAGGGCACAATGTTACCATGGTAGGGATCAAACTGTGGACCTTTTGGTTTGAAGTCCAATGCCATAACTACTAAGCCACCATGCTCCCTGCACTAAACAGATGAAGTTAAGCTTATCCCCAAGCTGCCCACTTTAGAGGGCATTACCCCAGGTGTCAGATACAGGCCCATATTTTACCAGTAAAACAGAACTTGTTTACCACAGTGCTCCAATTCTGAGGTTTCCATGGGGACAGTGATTTTCTCATAACATGAAAAACAAGCTACTAAATGAAATTAAAATATGTTTTCATTTTTGCAATTCATTAAACGAAAGTGTCAATGGCACTGTAGCTCAACTTGACAAACTCGAACTTCGTAAGTTATAAGTGAAATGGCAAAATTGAAGATCAGTGGTACCAATGTTATTTGGTGAAATTTCAACATAACAGCATTGTGTGTGCACAACGTCAAGAGTAATCCATGCATTTTTAAATGCAAACTGTAAGACTGTCTAAAGGAAGAATGTTGGTACACAAATGCAGTAAGTTCGAGGTTATTGTAAATGGCAACTTTTTTCACAGAAATGAATACTAATCAATAGCTCTTATCTAAAGGTCTCGCCTAATGAGCACACCAAGTTCAAAAACAATCCTGTGATAAATGTGGCCTGTAGGCCATGTCAAAGAAGAATGTCAATGCACAAATACAATAAATTCAAAGATTGTTGCTAACAGCAACAGTTTTTGATGGAAATGGAAAGAAAATCGATAGCTCCTATCTTTGTCACCCTGCATAAGCATATAAAGTTTCAAAACAACCTTATAATGAATGCACCCTCTGAGGCATGCCAAAGGAAGATGTTAATGCACAAATGCACTAAGTTTGCAGGTAATTGCTTGTGGTAACGTTTTTTTCTCTCATTTTATGGAAATTCATAAATATACCCTGCAGAGAGTGCAAAAGGGATAAGTTGCTACACAAATGTAGTAAGTCCAAAGGCTGGCGATAACAACAATAATTTTTTAAAGGAAATGAAAAAAAATCAATAGTTCACATCTAGAGGTCACCCCGAACACACACACCAAGTTTCAAAGTGATCTGATCATAAATGTGCCCTGAAGGGTGGGCCAAAGGGAAATATTGAAGCCTTACTAAACTAAGTTCAAAGGTTGTTGCCAGTGGCAACATTTTTTGACAGAAATGGAAGAAAATTTATAACTCCCATATAGATATCACCCCACAAAAGCACACCAAGTTTCCAAGTGATCCAATTATAAATGTGCCCTATAGGGTGTGTCAAAGGGAAATATTGATGCATAACTGCACTAAGTTTTTACTACGTTCATCAGAATCATTGCCAATAGCAACTATTTTTGACGGAAATGAAAGAAAATCGATAGCTCCCATCTAGAGGTCACCCCAAACAAGCATACCAAGGTTCAAAATGATCTGGTGAAAAATGTGCACTGCAGGGTGAGCCAAAGGGAAATATTGATGCACAACTGTACTAAGTTCATCGAAGGTCATTGCCAGCGACAACATTTTTTGATGGAAATCGAAGAAAATCAATAGCTCCCATCTAGAGCTTACACCAAACAAGCATACAAAGTTTCAAAACGATCTGATCATAAATGTGCCCTGTAGGGCATTCCAAAGGAATATGTTGATGCCTGACTAAACTAAGTTCAAAGGTCGTTGCCAGCAGCACCATTTTTTGATGGAAATAGAAGAAAATCGATAGCTGCCATCTAGATGTCACCCCAAAAAAGCATGCCAGGTTTCAAAGCAATCCGATCATACATGTGCCCTATAGGGTGTGCCAAAGGGAAATATTGAGGTCTGACTAAACTAAGAATGTTGCTAACAGCAACATTTTTTGATAGAAATTGAAGAAAATCCATAGCTCCTATCTAGAGGTCAACCCAAACAAGCATACCAAGTTTCAAAGCGATCTGATCATAAAGGTGACCTGTGAGGTGTGCCAAAGGAAATTGTGGACGTACGTACGCCGACGGATGAGAAGTGATGGCAATAGCTCAGCTTGACTTTGTCAAGTTGAGCTAAAAATCATTGTCACAATCCATTCAAATGACGGTACATAAGCTGAGTTTGAGCTCTTTTTGAGAATAGTGCTGGTAGATTTTGGCCATCACATTGAGAAAAGAGTTAATATAGAAGAGATTTACACTAAGCTTGTACAGTGCAGTATTAGTTACTCAGTTAATAATGATTTTTTTTTTATAACCAGAAAGAAGAGTAACCCTGTGCAATGCACAGAGTTAGACTTTCTGGTTATAAAAAGGTGGCAACTGCCACATCACACATTACATGAAAATGTGCACTAAGACTGTGCAATGCACATAACTAAGGCTGTAAAATACACAGGGATAGTTGTTTACACGTTACATAGGGTGCAGTATTCAAGGAACTAAAGGAAATACTTATACTGGATTGTGGAAATGTTTTTAAAGTGAATTTCAAAAATGAAAACATTCTATTTTCAGTGAATAGCATGTTGTAACTGTTTCTGTTCTATAAGATCATAGCTGGGCTCAGTGCAAAGTACTGGAAACAGGGATGGCAGGTTTTTTGCCTGAAATGAATGAAATCATTTTATCACATGTTACCAACCAAACTATTGTGCTTTATTTCACATCTATTAAACTTTAAACCCTTGTATTTGATGGAATCAACGCAATGACAAAAGTGTTTCTGTTTTTAACTGTTGATGTACAACCCAGAACTTTTTCCTGCATTGTTTAGACTAGTTCCTTTCTCTTCGAATCATTAGTTACGCTTCGAAAAGTTTCCAAATTTCATTATACAATTATCGATTGTCACGTAAAAAGTTTCTCTCAGCTGTTTTACAATTTCCAAATGTTTACTATCAGTAATAGCCACCAAATGGTTAGGCATGAATAGACACCAGCCGAAGAGAAACGATACAAATTTCAACAAAGAGGCCTAAAAGAGAAGATAACAAATGTAATTTAGACTAGTTCCTTGAAAGTTGTGTTGATTTTTCATTGATCCATTTGATCAGTACCACTTCAAACAAAAATAACTGACTCTTCACCTTTTGGGTTTAAACATCGGAATTAAAATTTGTTTATTTAAATGAATTTTAATGCATGGGGATGTGCAATAAACACAGAACATGATGTGTGTTTGAATTGTTTATTTTACATAAACCATGGCTCTTGCCAAATATGACTATGCCATTCCAACTCGTTATGTACAACACCCACCGATTCAAACACACATCACATTCTGTCTATTTATTATATAACTACCACAAACAGCTCCTCAATACTGCTGAAATTTGCTCATCAATTCTGGCTCACCAGAAAAATGAGGGTCTCACCTTTTCCAAATCTGTGGCATGCCTGTCTCAGATTAAGCTTATGTGATATCAATGACGCGACAATTTTTGATGTGTGTGCCTTTTAGCTGAACACTGAACAAACATTCCATATAAATCTTTTTTGTATACATACATTTAAGGTGTCATACAGGGATTTTTCTGTCATCTTTGGAAAAGGATCCAAGGTCCATGCAACTGGGGAAAATTTGCATCATGAAAGCTCGAATTAGGAATTTATTTGAAAGAGACACGTGAAGAATAAGAATTATACACCAATTCCTTTGTCTTCTCCAGGTTGGTAAGAGACGTGAAATACCTGATAGAACAATAAACTAGGTTTCAAGTGACATCACTTGAACACCTGTACTCACTTACCATACCTGGGTCCATGCGTTCTGTGAATTGGCGTGTAAGTAAGTTACTAACCTTGCTGTCGGTATTTATGAATTTGAACAACTTGACAACGTGCTGTAACACCACATTGCTTCGCAGCTCGGCGTCACATGCGGCATGTTGGCAGGTTGTTCAAACCATGAATACCTCCAGCTTAGTTAGGAACTATTGCATGTTACTTTCATATTTTTTATTTATTGATGTTTAAGGTCACATATTTCTGCACAATGGCTAATCATGACTACGACAGTTTTATGGGTGGAGGAAGCCAGAGTACCCGGAGAGAACCACCGAGCAATAGTGAGCAATTGTCATGTTCCTTCTCATTGATTTATTTATTTATTATGGTTTAACAACACTTTAACAGCCAAGGTCATATCACGTCGGTGACAGTTTTATTGGTGGAGGAAGCTGGAGTACCCGGAGAGAAACACCAAGCAACGACGAGCAGCTGCCAGCTCCCCAACATCGTAACTGTGCACTGCAGCACAGACAGGGTTAGATTGGTTGAAGACATGAGCATAATCGACATGCTGTATGCCTCAGTACAAGTCGTCATCATGCCCCCCTGCGGACAATCGAGGTCAAGTCTCTTGCCCAAGGACACAACGTGGGAGTCCAGAACAATCACACAGACGGTCACCCATCCAAGGACTAACCGAGCTCGATGTTGCTTAACTTCAATGATCTGACGAGAACTGGTTACCACAATGCCACCCTGCCCCCCCTCCCCCCCCCCCCCCATCTCATTGATAACACCACATCAGACAGATCAAAAATGATGCCTATGGCCTGATTTTTCCCAAATGTAATGGCTTTTTTTGAGGCTTGATTTTTCCTGACTGTGAAGGCTCAAGTCCCGACTGACTAATATTCCAACTACATTATCAATACATGCTTCTGTTGAAGGCCGACCTTGATGATGCAGTTGGAATATTAGTCCATCGGGATTGTAGTTACAAAACTAAAGACTTCTTGAAAATTTAGCAGTGAATAAATAAAATATACACGTAGTAGTCATAATGTAACTTCTTATTCAATTTACACTTCACGTACTGGAACTCGGAATTTGTTGTGTTGGAACACCAATGGCCCAAATCGGGAACTACAAACCTCCATCTGAATGACCGACTGTGTGTGTGACACAAGTCCAAGTATCAAATCTAGTCTTTTAAACCTTTACCCCAACACCCCAACATAACGGCCAAAACTGGCCAGCGCTATTTACAAAAATCACCATTCAATTTTCATTATTTTGTTCATTTTTCTTCTCATAACCATAGCTTATGACCCCTCATTGGAACGAGTTTATTGAACCCGTTCCAATGAGGAGGTCATAAGCTATGGTTTTGATGCAAAAAGTGAAAAAAATTAGTTATTCAAGAATTTTATTTGCAAGTGTTGTCTGCTCTTTGTGTTAGGTAAAGGGTTAAGAAAATATAGAGGATATCTACGCTATTTTAGTATATATCAGGAATTATCTAATGAGTGTGGACCTGAAAGGTTTATTTTTCACAAGCGCTTTTTTCTTTTTATCATATGCTAGGTTACATTTTACTGCACAATATTCAGCCCAATTCAACTGCAAAGTGCAAACACATACATTTCAAAACAATAACAAAGATCAGCTGATCGTTCCTTCAAAAGACATTCAAGGCATGTTATGCACTGAAGCGTGATGTCATTTAGGAAGCTACTGAGGGATATGCCCCATTATCCATTGAGTTTATAGATATCAAGAAATATCTTTTAGATAATTTGCGATAATTCACAGGCTAGCATAAAATAAATAGGATTATTAGCATAAGAGAATTGATATCTTAGACTCCATTCCTTACAAAAACATTCCAACTGGAAAATGCCTCACCATTACCAAGAGGTGAAATAAACAGTAATACATATAATTGCTTTGTGTTACCCAAATCTGAAGAATGGTATCACTTCCAGCACCAGATATATTTAAACAAAATTTATATTATTCACTTAAACTTAAAAATGTGAGATTTTCCAGATATGCCATATTCGAGGATATCTCAATGTTCAATCCTTTTTTAATAGCTCAGAAATCTGATGGTCAAGTGGATGGTCACTATATTCCAATTTCTAAACTATTACATAAATTTACCTTATATATCTGTATACACAAATATATTATAAAGTTATAAGTTATAAAGGTGCATCTGTAAATTAGTTCATAATAGCTTAACCTTTAACTTAAGATAAAAGACAAAACGGCTAAAGGTATTCAAAAAAATAGTCTTTCAAATTTATTAATTTTTTTCATTTTGTGCTCAACAACAAAGCTTAAAACTCCTCATTTGAATGAGTTCACTGAGTCAGAAAATTAAAGGTTTTTCAGTTAATTGGAAATTTTATTTCCAGTGTCATCTTATACTCCCACTGGGTAAAGCACTAGCATACATGGTGTCATCAACAGGAAATTTCAACTAATAATTTCATACTTAATTGGTAGAGTGCTGAATTATTTTTGCTTGGCAAAACTTGATCATGTGTCTTTGCCTTTTTACATTTTAAGGGAGACTGCCTTCAGGCACTCTCCCATAAATTGTAACAATGCAAATCCACACAGACTAAATATTTTCACTTCAAAGGTAATACAAAGACCATTAAGAGAATATGAAGCCTTCAAGTGGGAGCACCAGCACTTCAGAGTAAAGCCAAAATATGGCTTCCAGCGCCATTTAACTGTATGGTTGGGGTGAAATTTACAAAACCATCCAGCAAATTAGGTCTGGACATCGCCAAATACTCAATCCTGACCAAACTTACTGAACTCATTTCATAATTTTTACTATAAATTACAACCTTAGTGATCCTCTATATATGTTATGCAGCCTCTTTTTTGAAAAGTTCATAAAATTGGTCCAGTGAGGGACAACATGGTGTAGAGTACAAACAAGGTGAGGCCTCAGGTGGCCAAAGTCACTCACCTGAAAGAAGGTTTGGAATTTTGGAGTGGATAAAAAGGGTATTTCTCAGAATAGAAAGAGATTTGACTTGAGGAATTTTAATATTTTTACTAAAACTGTCTAACAAATTATGACTAAATTAAAACTATCAGTGTTCTTAAATCAGTGCGAAAACTCTTGGATGTAGGGCAGTACTTGATTACTGTGGAGACCTATTCTGTTTTAATATTATAAAAGGTAAGGTCTATTGAAACAAATTTCTTGTTTCTCAGGCAATTTTCTCTCAATTTTATGATGAAGGTGGAAGCTTTTTTTTTCTTTTTTTCTTTGTTAATCCACAATCCTGAAAATAGTTGAAATTATTAATTTACCCCTTTACTCTATTTAGTGCAAAAAACAATGTTTTCAGCAGTGAAAATTTTCCATGCTGCATTTGCAAAGTTAACCAGCTATATCTTATTTGACAGAGCTCAGTGGCTCTGTCAAACAAGATATAGATGGTTAAATGTTTAGTACTACAAATGCAAAATAGTGTCAGTGAAGAAATTTGGGGGTAAAAAAAAGGGGTGGTGAGTCAGATTTTCAATGATAAGGGAGGTGTCTGAGAAAAAAAAAACTTTTTTGTTGGCCTAAGCAATGTTTTTTTATCAGTCTGTACAAACCCCAATTCTTCCCACATACACATTGATATCAACCAGCATTTGGAATTAATTTATAATTGCAAAAAATTACCTAGACTGTAGGGTAGAATAAAGAATTTTAAGGTGAAGGTCATGGTAATCGTGCCTTTTAGCAATGGTACTGAAACACAATACTTCGCACCTAGACTCACCCCAAGCGAGTACATAGAATTTCACAATGATCGACCAAGGGACATGTTCTACAGTGTTCCAAAGGTTTTAAGAGCAAAATCCACAATGACCATATCTTGCATCTTTCAAGTCAAGGCATCAAAATATGTCATCCGAAATCTGCAAATGAATTTTTCTGCTAACCTGATGACTGTGAATGTTTTTAAAACATTTTGCCTTTTGTGGAGACCAAAATTGACAGGGGCACTTTAAGTGAACAAACCTGCATTAGGAACAAAAATACCGAGTTTGATGAAAATCAGCCACGCACAGTTAAAACTAGAAGTCCTGTCACGAACTGTTCGCTTATCTAGGCTTAATTGCACATAGGAATTGCGTGCAATTGGCATATCAAATGGCATCCAAAGCACGGCAGGTTCTCTTGATTACTCATAGGAAACATGAGCAATGTTTCTGACAATGCACCTTCGGGTTACCCAGAGGTCCATTGGCTGAAACATTGCTTGCGCACAGGCCCTATGTACAGAATTTGATAGCCTTACTATGGTCATAACGTGTAGATTACCACGCATATCGACATGCTATTTGTGTGCATTTCATGACAGGACTTCTAGTTTTAACTGTAGTTTCTGAGAAAGTAATTTGAGGAACAATGATAATGAATGTCAATTACATTAGCTCACGGACAAAGAGTGAGTGAGAAGGTATGACTGTACTAAATATTTGAATTAGAGGTACCCACCTTGAAAAGTTGCACCCAGAAATTATTTCTGTATTCTCAGAAACTAAGCAGCCTTGGAAAAATATATTGTTTCAATAAATATTTGAAGCATTCTACTGACATCTTGCATTTATGTTGAATATTCCAGATAACTAAAGAGGGTGATTTGATGACTTTTTGGACTTAAAAAATGCAATTGACAATTGGTATGTTTTTGATGGGAATTCCCTGAAAAATATGTGCATGTGACCGGTACTTCCCTTCCTATCAGTTTTTCTCTCTTATATGTTGCACGATCCCCTGTTTTCAGGTCACAAAAAGTTGTCTGAAGGGCTATACATGACAAAAGATATTTGAAAGCCACAATTAAAGTAATGCGATCATATTTTTTTCACCTGAACGTAATATTGGTCACCTATGGGAAAATATTTAATACTATTCGCCTTTGATGCAAACTAAAAATGTGTAAATTTATAATTCTGAATTAGGAACTTGACATTATTTTAGTGTTTGCCAAACACATAGTAGAAAGCAAAGAAGCTTCCTGGCTGTTGATAGTGTCAAACACCAATAAACAAACAGCTACCTAATTTCTGCAAGAGAAGAGATTATTATTTTTATTGGTGTTGAAGGTAACTTTCATCATTTATGGCTATATCATGACTGTAGTACAACTATGAAGTTAACTTTAGCCAACCAAGGATGCATATGCTTCCCAATACAGAGGACTTACACCAAAGGCATTGGTTAACTGGTCTTATTTACCAGTAAAAGACAAATACATAAAGAAGATGAACAAGCAGATAATTTTTTATATTTTCTTTGTTTTCCATCAAAAACAGCTTATGACCCTCTTGTTGGACTAAGCATGTTGATCTTGGGTGGTCATAAGCTATGTTTTTGAACCAGAAAATGATAAATTTTAAGTAATTTGTATATTTTTTATACTTACCAATGGCCCAGACTATCTGGTGCTAACTCAATTTAATTCAGGGCCAAACACAATTTTTGCCCCCCTAATCCACAAAATTTGCATACAAAACCCCCCTAAAATAAGTCCTATCTGGTCCTCCATACTTTTGTGATCTGCGCATGCAGAGTATCCAGGAAGGTACCGAAACTGGCACCAACCATCATTCTTTCTACAGTGCCTGCTAAATGTTATAATCAGCGGGGAGGTATAAGTGCCCACTCATGGGAGGGCCATCCCCGTCTGGGCCATTAGTAAGTACAAAAAATATACAATTACTTTAAATTTATCATATTTTTATACCTCCACCAATGGCCCAGACTAGCTGAATCGTAAAAAGGCTGGAGGGCCTAGGACTTAAAGGAAAATCCAATCTCTCAATTACTTCGATAAAGGATAGCTCCTACAGCAGAAGACATAGGAATTACATATGTCCTTCTCTTTTACGAGAAAAGTTGATGGCATAACACCAACAATATAATTGAGAATTACATAATATCTCCATTTAATGCCAGCATAACCCGTTATGCTAATTCGGTGAAGGAAACCAATATATAAAGATAGTCCAGAGAATGAGACGCTTTATACTCATTTAAAAGTGTTTGAGGATTGTATATCAATGCTCGTATGACATGTAACATATACAAATGCTTCACAGTGAGCTACACTTTAAAACTGCCCAGAACCGATGCTGGACTAAAGTCTCTGGAGGAGGTATTCCTTTGCTTTTCTCTATAAAGCCAGATAACATAAGGGAAAATCCATCCCCTTCCCCTTGTTCTGAGGTAAAATTCCTCAGAACAAAGAGGGCAGTGGAACGGCGTCAATGCTCGAGCAGACTGCTTAAAGACCTTAGAGATATAATATTAATGGACAACATTCTGGGCAACAGAAAGAGGACCCAAAGATCTAAGGTCACCGGAAATGAGCTTTAAATTTCTAAGGTAAAACTTGGTAAATGAAGAGGGTTGTGTCCAGTAAGCAGCCTTCATAATATCAGTAATGGCTATACTGTTAGAATAAGCCCAAGAAGTGGACAGTGCTCTAACCTGGTGCGCTGAAAATCTTATTGACAGAACGTTGATCCAAAGATAGACTTTCATAGGCAATACGTATTGCCAACTGAATCCATCTAGCAATAGAATGAACAGAAATATCGTTTTCTTCCCTTTCTAATAACAGGGTTCATACACTTCTAAGGGAGAAAAATTCCATAACTTTTCCAAAACTTTTCAAGGACTTTCCACACATTTCCAAGACCACCGGCGAGAAACTTTCCATACCTTTTCCATACCCCAGTGTCCATAAAATTTCGGCTATTAAAACATCAGACTTGACAACAGAAGATATTATCTTTGATGCGTCACTATTATTATTGCTTGCACATTCAGTTTTTTTCGTTTGATAGCTCATAAAAGAGTTGACTGTTTTTCTTGGATGTAGTTGCCTCCAAATGTTTTTTTTTCTGTTCGAATGACTGACAAGTGCAGCTTCTCCCATATTGGCAATGTCAATCGATTTCGCACATGGAATGCATCTGGGTTTCAGTTTATTAACATCTTTTTGTATCCAGCCACAAAACTTTGATTCCGATAGCCACTTTTCTCTGAAGATACAATTGCAAGGCATGTTTTGCGATATATTTACAGATTTGCAAAAATGAGGTCATCCGCCGGTGTTTCTAAAGTGTCTTGATACTTTACATCCGTCGGTGTTTCTAAAATGTCCCGATAAATGCAAATAAAGACCGGCCAAATAACAGATGTTCGTGAATTCCAACGACGCATCAAGATTTTCATTTTTTTTTCGAAACAATATTCGGATTTTCGAAACAAATGATCGATTCCATAACTTTTCCATACACACCTCTTCTGTGTTCAGTTTTCTCCAAGACTTTTTCCAAACCAGCTCAAAAAAGGTGCCGTTTTCCAGACTTTTCCAGGGTATGGAAATTTTTTTTCTAATTTCCAAAACTTTTCCAGGATTCCAGACCCGCGTGCGAACCCTGAATAAAATCCGAGCGACGTTTATAAATGTGCATTGCTCCAACTGGACAGATCAAGGGTCTACGATTATCCGAGGACGGTAAAAGCCTTAATGACAATAGCCTCCAGCCACTTATCCGGAATCGGATTCTTAGTTAAAAATCTCACTTCCGTAGTGAGGGTAATAGTATTACCCACACTATGGTAATGGGAATCATCAGCAGATAATGCATGAAGTTCACTAACTCTTCTGGCAGATGCAAAGGCTAAGAGAAACAGCATTTTATAGGCTTACGGGAGGAGAAACTTCATTCTCCCTGCGAAGAACCTCGTCCTGTCGGCTTAGGGGCATCTGACCTATAATTTTGATCAAACCTGCGCCCCTTTCCCGAGTCGCTATACTGACAACCTCCGGAGTAAGAATAAGAGGGTTTCTTGTACCCTTGCGAGGAGTTCCCTTTAGATGACTCTCAAGTGGAATGGCCTCACTTACCCCGGTCTGCTGAAGCATGTTGTTGAGACACCGACTTCAATAGCAGTGCACTGGAAGCTTTCTTTGTAGCCTGCTCAGAGACAAATGAAAACTTGCCATCAAACAGAGCTTTTCGCCTTGTCATCTATAAGTGATGACGACGCAAGGGCAGCATCACGTCTGATCAACTCCAAATTTGCCACTGTCAGGGCAGAGTTGTATGTGGCATACATGAGTGCCCTGGAAAGAACTCTAAGCGAGGAACAAACATCCTCAAATTCCTTCCCATTAAGACATTGTGCCATAGCTCTGGTAAGGTGATCTGCGTAGGACATCGCATCCAGATTCACTCTATTGGATGAAATGGCACATTCTATAACTTCCATGAATGAAGCAGGTAGGGACATATCTAAATGTCCGGCCTGCTCATCTAAATGCAGAGGAGCTCTCGGGCCATTGTCTCCAACCGCTTTAAATGAATGTGGTCCTAGGAATGGTTATTTATAGAAGATGTCAATAAGAAACCGCCTTTCCTCTTAGCACTAGAGAGGTTGAATATGGCGTCGTCAACATGACTGAAGGCCTGCAACACCTGTCTAAACTGTATCAGGAAGGAAAGAACATCCTCTTTCCTCCGCATGAAGTCTGTGTCCAAAGGCGACAGCGGTTCCTCTTTAGTGGTCCCAGCTAGCTGATCAGGTGGAATAAATTCAGAATAGTATTGATGAATAAAATTCATCGCTACCATATGCTGTTCCGAAAGGGAAGGGTAATCCTCTTCCTTGTCCCTTTCACCATCTGACTGATTCAGCTGTGACGTTCGGTCCATCGCATCTGCATGTGCAGATGACTGGACTGACCCAGCACCGTCTGACAGCTCACCACCGGAGTCTGCAGAAGGCTGCTTTTGCACTTGCTGCGATCAGCTACGCAATATGCGACACAAGTCCTTTACCGAAGCTTGAGGAGCAGCGGTCTTCTATTTTTTCTCCTCTTGCTGCTCCTGGGACAAAGATAGATCTCTTCTTCGAAAGTCTCGATGAACGAAGCATTGAATCGCTAGCTACTGGATGGTCCTACTTCACGGCCGAAGACTGGCTCCATCTTCGTGCAGCTGGCTGGATATCCGAAGTCAGGTAGCTTGCATGCGGTCGTGTGTGCTTTTGTAATGCAGCAGAGGAAGCTGAAACTGTAGCCAACTCGTGCAAGTTTCTCAAAACAACATTTGGCCCCAAGAAACTTGCTGACTTCCTCCCTATTTCCGTCATTATTGGGTGAGCTTTTGATTTTGAGGTGCTCGCTCTACCCAAATCTACACTTCCTTCGACCGCAATGGACTTACCCGGTGTCACGGCTCCCATGGATGGAATAACTGCTTCACTGGTCGAGCTAGCAGCTTGCAAGGGATTAAGAACACTAACTAGAGGCCTTATCCCTTGCTTAATATTCATGAGCACCTTTGAAGCTAGCTCTGTTTGCTCATCAGAGTGCAACGACGATAATGGGTGTCACAATACCATCACCATGTTCTTGTTCCTCTGAAAAAGAAACTGAAAAAATTATCTTGCAGTGAGATCTCCGGCATAGGAACTTCATCGTCAACAACGTACAGCGACACCCGTCTCCAAAATTTGTCATCCCAACAATGTACACAAGTAGGACAAGAATCCGTAGGCGTGCATCGACTACAGGCAAGACAACAAGCATGTAAATCCAATATCAACTGTCTCGCCTTGCATTTAGAGCAGTAAGCTTTCATAATTACAATCAAAATACAAAATTGATAGCATTCCTATAAACTCCACAACAATAAATATATGATAAAAATACATGAATAATAGCAATCAAAATTATATTCGAAAAATTAAACAAAAACATTTTTCGAAAAAATCTTGAAAAAATGCCTAAGTTCCCTAAGGAACATGATGAGCCTAAGGGAATCCCATAGAGCCTAAGTGTGGACAAAATCCAAATTTTTGGAGCTACTCTACCGGAATCATAATCAATGTATCGTACAGTAATCTTACAGTAATATAATATTAAATACTTATCTATTTGAGGACGTTGCCAATGTAAACATCAAAACAAAAAAACGGAAAAAAGACATCAGGGACACAAAAAGGCCCAAAGTTAGTAACTATTTAAATTCTACCAGATGCAAAGCTAGATCTTCATGCGAAGAAAAAATTATACATTGGATAGAAGATGCAAGACCAAAATGACCTTACACTCCTTGGGTGAGGACGTAACCATCTGGATAAACAGAATAAACATTCTGTAATACACGTTAAACACCCAAGAAATTTAATAAAAAATTTCAATAAAAAATAGCCAGAAAGCTTAGGAGTTTAACAGGAGGGCTTCAAGGGAAGGAACACTTAAACAAACAGTGGATTAATCATTAGAAAGAATGATGACGTCAGGCACATGTCCCAAAATTGGGAAACATGAAATAATTTTTATAATTATTATAATGTTACAGCCCTGAATGTTTGAAACCACAGTTGTTCACTTCCATCATCCATTTACAGCCTTGGATCCACCAATTCTTTCATTGATTTGTGTCTGGCATCCTCAAAAAAGGAGATTTTAAAGGACAAATGTCAGATCATTGTTGCTGACTTTAGGGCTAAGCAAAGAATGATGGTTTGCGCCAATTTCGGGACCTTCTTGGATACTGCACATGCGCAGATCACAAAAGTATGGAGGACCAGATGGGACTTATTTTTTTCGGTTTTGTATGCAAATTTTGGGGATTAAGGGGCAAAATTTGTGTTTGGCCCTGAATTAAATTGAGTTAGCACCAGCTGGTCTGGGCCATTAGTTGTGGTATAAAAATATGAAAGTTTTAGCGATTCATGATATTTCTTTGTGTCATCTGCTATTCATGTTGGGTAATGGGTCAAGAAAAGTGAGATCCTCAACACTTTGACTAAGCTGAGATAATTTTTCAAGCAAATGGTTATTTCCACTTGGTGTGTTTCTCCCATTAATATGCACAATAAAAACCAGTGTGTGTGGGGTGGGGGGCCTGTCTTCTTGACTTTGTGAGAACCTTGGCAATATGGTTTGCATCCTCACAAGGATTTTGTTTTCTCCAGGTCCTCACAAGAAAACAATGGGTTAGGGTTTGTTATCCCGATTATGAGGGGACTTGCATGTCATTGTTTGTTACTGAGAACAAAAGAAAAAACAAGTGCCCACAACAATGTCTAAGCAAGACTGGCAGTGTCTGTGTATGTGTCTTCAAATCATTCACACAAGGCCTTTTAAGTATTATAACATTCACAACAATGTAACTACCAGCCCACACTGACTACAACTGATGTTCATGCTGACTACAAGAAGCAGATTGACTGTAATAATTTCAACATTCAGGTATCACAAAATAGCTAAGCCAGCCTCACAACGACTAGTTGGCATATCACTGATCTCAAGCCAACTGTTTGCAAGTGGGTCATAGCACTCAACAGTTCTCAAGGTGACAGGTGCAGAGAGCTCATCACTGAACAACCGCCCTCCAATCACATACAATATTCCATTAACAGCAGCCACACATGGTCCCGCTCTAGGAACTGACATTGAGTGAATTTCCTCCCATAAGTCCTGGAATGAGAAAAAATCAAATTCTTTTAGCCATTTGCAACCTGCTTGTAAATAAAAGAAAGAAATGGATTCATGTGTATATTTTATGCCTTTTGTTATTTGTACGTTTCCAGTGATTCAATAGAGAATTAATTCTTTACCTGTTGAGTATTGACAAGATATTTTTCATCAAATCTAGTCATGGCCACCATGAAGCCGCCATGACTAGATTTGATGAAAAATTAATGTAAATGTAACACAAGAAATCACTGATGAAAAATTCCTTCCAGTTTGCAGAGGGAAAATATGATTAAATGTCCCCAAAGTATACTTATTTTGGTGGCAAGAGAAATTCTGTGCTGGGCAGGAATATCTGCCAGCAGCATGCAAAGAGTTATATTATTAATTATTTCTATTCAAATTTTTCGAAAAACTTCAATAAAACCATATCAGGTGACCCCTCATTGGAATGAGCAATCTCAATTAGAACTTGCCTGAATTTTATGTTGATACACCTACACAACAGATTTTATTTGATTCGGTAAATTACAGCTTAAGTTATTGGTTGGAAACTAAAAAATTAGCTGCTGGTTTTGTTTACAATGGCATAGCGGGGGCTCTAACCCACACCAATTGAGTTTTCTACTGCACCAACCGCCTAGCGAAACTGTACTGAACCATGCACACCACTCGGCCACCGAGTGGAGTGCGTGGTTCAGTACAGAAGCGGAAATTTGATAGAGAAGTTCTCACTGATTTCCTTGTAGAAAAAAATAGAGTTTTCAAAGTTGAAAAAGTTGTATAACTCTGGCATTTTAGGTTGATACACCTACATACCATATTTCATTTGATTTGGTCAACTATATCTAAAGTTATCATCGGGAAAGCAAAGTGGGACAGAAGCACATCCGGATGGACACCGGCTATTTTAATAGTCCCCAAAGGAGGCAATAACTGCTCAATTTGTAAATTATGCAGGCAAATCTGGCCGATTTGTTAATTAAAGGGTTAATCAAAACACTGTACATACAACTTGATAGCTTATTGTTTGAGAGAATAACTGACACAGAATATTACAATTAAACAAAAGGCCTCTTAGTTTATACAGCTCTACTTTCACTCTTACTTGGACAGTTTAATACAGGATAAATACAGAACTGTCGCCGTAGACTGCTCATAATCCACACCTGGGCCCTGAGGTCCACACATGCATTTAGCAGGTAATAAAACTCATCATCAGCAAAATGTTAATTAATGAAGCACCAGGTTTTTCCTGGTGCTTCATTAAATTTTTTATGATTATTCCTATAATTAGTGTTTGGAATCTAATTTTATTGCTTCCTTGGAAATATTGTCCACCAGTGAAAAGTGACCAGTCCACAGTAGCCGTATTGTATAAGAAGAGAGAGAAAATAAGAGACATGGTTACCTTGCATTCTCATCTATTACAACCGGGCTCTAAAGGGATGAAATAAGAATCACTGATAGTACTCAAACATTTACATTCAAATGTAATATTAATTCTTCTAAATTTATATACTGCAAAATGCAGAACAAAATATAATCCTCACTCACTGATTTGGATAAAAATAATGTTTTTTCTTCAAACGTAATACACTTCCTTCAAACAGAGTATTCCTGTTGGTGGTAATAATTTATACAAAACCCCAAGGGGGAAATCCATTATTACATTCTGCAATTCAGTCTTTTAATGACAAGAAGTAAAGAAATTTATGGTTGCCCAGGGAAATGTCACTAAGAAAGATATATTTATTTAGCATTTGACACTCATCTGTGAGCTTGACCTTGGGATGTAGAATTTAAATGTGATGCATGACTCATCCTCAACTATATGCATGTAAGAAGTTTCATCAATTTATTTCAAGTTATGAAGAGTGGTCCAGCAAAAAATGTCACTAACAAATGGCATTACAGTGGAGCCCACTTAATTGGATCTCTCTCAACTCAATAACCCTGTTAATTGAATATAATTTCCCAACACAAAATCATTTACCATACCTCCAGTACAAATTTGGCCTGTTAACTGAATATAGGTTATAGAGTAAACTCTGGTTAATTGAATAAAAAATCTTGCAAGCTGTCGAAAAATTACCCTGATGCACCCCAGTTTTCCTTTGTTTATAGACCTATTTGGCCTCAGGACATCCAATACAGGCATTTAATCTATTATATTTTTTTTATCTCATGGAGCTCTGTCAAACAAGATATAATAGAATAAATTCTAAGTTTATCTCTAGAATACAGGACAGTGACACAATTCCTGTTAATTGAATACTCTTGTTAATTGAATAATTTTCATTAGCTAAGTGGCTATTCAATTAACAGGGTTCCACTGTATTAACATTTGAGCATAACTGTGACTCTGACCTTGGGGTATGGAATGTAAATATATTGTGCAACACACTGTCTGCTGATGATATGTATGTGCTGATGATATATATGTGTATGTTGTGTCAAGTAGTAAGGAATTTATGGTCTGGACAAACAGATGGACATCAAAGATCCATAGCCGTTACCTCATCCTTGGAGTATGAAAGGTAAAATTGATATGTGATGCATCAACAACTAATGATATTTATGTGCAAGAAGTTATACCTAGTTATGTCAAGAAGTGAAGAACTTATGGTCTGGTCAGTTAAATGTCACTAAGAAAGGTATTTTCACCATTTGACCCTAAATTGTGACCTTCACCTTGGGATGTAAAATGTAAATGTGGTGTGTGACATACCATCTACTCATGATATATACTGCTCACATTTTGCTAAGGATCACTCCTACCCATCTATATATTTGATACATAAAAGGTCAAATTATATGTATTGTAACAGAGATTTGGCAAACCTGATAATCAAGAGTTCTTATTTTTCCATGAGGGTACTATCTCTGTTAATTTGTCAGTTTGCGCTATCTGGAACAAAATTTATTGCCTGAGAGCAAATTTTTGACCTTCTATAATTTATAGTAACAATCCCATCCAGACTTTCACTGCACATGTATACCTTTTCTGGATCATATCTCTCCACTGAGTTCAAGGAACCCTTAAGTTCATTCCATCCACCAACTGCATAAATGTATCCATCCAACACTGCTACACCAACATATGCCCTCCTTACTTGCATATCTCTTAACTTCGTCCACTCTCCTAACACAGGGTTAAAAGATTCCACAGTTTTCAGTTCACCAATATCACTCATTCCACCAATTAAATATATAAGACCTGTAAATTAGACAAAGTTGTTCCCAGAATCATTGTACATATCTGGGACAGACAAATATGAAATATGTTATTTGTTCAAGTGTAACAAAATTCATCTGCACAAACACGAACACAGTACACCTTTAGACAACACTATCCCCTCAACATAGGTCCCTACAAATCTTAATTCAAATTGAAACAGATGATTTTTAACTGAGCCATAAGAACTGAGTCATATGTCAAACGAAATCTCACCACTACTCAAATTGTAGATACTGTCTTCTTACAACAATAAATATTGCCAGTGTCCAGTATTGTCTTCAATTGCGATTTTGTCTGTAAGTCAAGTCAATTGCACAGTGATACTGTGTACTAAAGCATACTGCATGTCGATGGTGCACTTGTCTTCAATCAAAGCTAACCCTGCTTGTGTGGTATTAGTACTTTGGGGAGTATGGTAATTGCTTGCCGTTGCTTCGGTGGTTGTCTCGGATACTCTGGCTTCCTCCACCAGTAAAACTGTCTGACATGAGGTACACTTGGCTGCTGAAAGTGTTGTTAAATCCCAATAAATAAATAAATAAATAAATAAATAAATAAATAAATAAATAAATAAATAAATAATTGCTTGCCGTTGCTTCGGTGGTTGTCTCGGATACTCTGGCTTCCTCCACTAGTAAAACTGTCTGACATGAGGTACACGTGGCCGCCGAAAGTGTTGTTAAATCCCAATAAATAAATAAATAAATAAATAAAGAAATAAATAAATAAATAAATAAATAAATAAATAAATAAATAAATAAATAAATAAATGGTCAAGTCAATAAAAAAACAAAATATTTCAGAAACAGAATTAAAAACTTTTGGCAGAAGAACATCTCTGAACTCTTCTCCTATCATTAAAATTCAAGAGGAGACAGTGTCTCCTCTTGAACTTTCATGACAGGGGAAGAGTCTGAGACATTTCAAAGAATTTTTAGACTATATACACGATTTGATAATTTCTGAATCAGCAGAACTCAAATCAAATCAAATTAAATTGAATCATTGGGTTGATTCTGAATCAAATCATATTTTTGAACCTTCACAGGGCCCTAAATCGACAAGTCTAAATTATTGACTCATTATTTCAAGCTGGTAATAATGAGGCATAATCTAGTGTTCTGTCAAGATGACATTCTTCCACTTTACAAGCCGTTGCCTCCTCACCAGAAAAAGCAATTAAAAGAAACATTTCCCCCATACTGTCAAATTATTCAAAGTAATTTCATTTTTACGTACCTTTAAAGCTTATTCAATACTCCTCTACCTCCTAGTTTACAATGGAGTCCTGTTAATTGAATAGTCACTTTGCCAGTGAAAATTATCAAATTAACAGAATTATTCAATTAAGAGGGGGTCATTTTCCTGTATCTAGAGATACACTTAATATTTATTCTATTACACATATATCTTGATTAACAAAACTCATGGAGCACTATCAAATAACATATAACACATTTAATTCTTGAATTTGGATGTTCTGAGGCCCAGTAGGTCTTCAAACAAGGGGAATTTGGTTATTGTCAGGGTAACTTCTCGACATATTACAAGATTATATGTTCAGTTAATAAAAGTTTACTCTACAACCAACAATGTATACGCAATACACAGGTCAATTTGTACTGAATGTATAGTAAATGGTTTCGTGTTTGTAAGTTATATACAATTAACAGGATTGTTCAATAAAGAGATATCCAATTAAGCTGGCTCCACTGTACAAGTGTGTTGCTAAGTTGTTGTTCTCAAATACTGTCACAATGTGGTAAATGATGGCAATAGCATTATTAAGGCATTAATTGCTGTACTAGCTTTCCACTCTATCATAGCAGATCTGGAAATAACCTGAGAATGATCGTTGAGATAATATGTGGGTTATGTTGATCGTAAAACATGTGAATGCACTGCAGATCACAACAAAATAATGCAAGATAAATTAAATTCCTAATCCTGCATGTTTTGCCAGTCTGTTTTAACATCCTTTCCATTTTGGAACTCGACACAAAAGATGCGCATTGTATCTATATTTAAGTAGAGTGGCATCCCGCTTACTTCTTAACAGGATTTCTGCTCAAACCAACAGCAACAATTAACGCATGGTATCGCCAAATCGAGGTCATGCATTAGTTGTTGTTATTAATTCTGGAGGAAATTTTGTTAAAACATTAACAGCATAGCTGGCATTGTAAAAACAGAGAAGATGGGAAAGCATCACAACTATTTTTTCCCATAGGTTACAATCATATTATATAGTGTAACCTGTTAACAGGTTACCATGTAAGTTCTTTATTTTCCAGGCCTGCATAGGCTATAGTGTATTTCCTTTGTTGAGAATTCTAATCCTTAATATTTCTTGGGAAGCTCTCAGGGAAATGAGGGCAAGGGGTGATATTATTAGAAAAAGATAAATGAGATCAAAATTTCTAAGTGGCTTTTCAAGAACTTATTTCAACTGGTACTGTACAACAAACTTTAATAACACTAGGGTTAGCACCAATTCAGTACACTTATACTGAGCTTGTTCCAGTGAGGGGTCACACGATATGGTTTTGTCAAAATTTTTTGAAAAATTTGATAAAAAAATAATCAAAATAACAAATTTTGATATTGTGTGAGTTGGTAAAGGGTTTAGTAAATACACATGCATTATCAAGACCATGTGCATGTCCTATAATTTGTATCAGAATCTGGCTCATTGTGATTCGATTGTAAACACGACCTTGAATCTGATAAAAATTACAGGACATGCACATGGTCATGATAATACATTTATCTAACAATCCCATTACATAAAGCCCATTTTCCCCATTTTTCCGTTGAAAATGGGTTGAAATTGGTCAAAATTTTGATTTCAGGAACTATATTTTAATGCGAAATAACAATGTATATATGCAATAGCGCACTGTTTACCAGAAGTTGAATCTGTCTGATACAGAATCAGAACAGGGGGTGATACAAACATTTGTTTTTAGTTTTTGGGTGCAAATTTAGCTGATTGTTATATAAAAAAGAAAGAGCAGCTTTTCAGCCTCCTTCTGAATGTAACAAAGTATAGTAATTGCCATATGTACATGTACATTGCTGTGATTACAAATACAGACAGCTTCCAACCCAGTCACAAGCTGTTCAAAATCTCAGCCTCAGCACTGTAGAATCAAATCTCTCAAAAAAGACATGTAAGAATACTGAATCACATGTACTATTTTCATATGGTTTTCCCAATTGTCTTATCTTTAAACAACATTTTGTAAAAGAATACTTAACCAATGTCTGCTGTATGTCGTAAGCAGATCATGATCTTATCGAGAACAAGAGTGTTTTTGCGATCACAGTACATGTACATATTGACATAAGTAACTACTTCTGAGAAATCCAAGACTTGAAAATTGTTTAACTTTATTCCAAGATAATATCCAGGAAGCTGAAATTCAATGATTTCCCAGCATGTGAAAATAATTTTAAAATTCTATGATTTTCCATAAATTTCAATGACTGCCAGAATGATCATTCAATTACTAAACAAACCAAAATGTTTCACAAATGATGGACTGGTTATAAAAACTATGTGTCTAAAATGAATTCAAATTTAAGCCTCTTGGAATACTTTGTGAAATCCTTGTACAAGACAGTAGGCTAATGAATGACAATAGGCTAGAGACAGTTTAGTTTTCCTATCATATTCACTTCCATTCAATGGAAAAATAATTTTTTGAGTAGAACAGTTTCATATCCAGTCTCTCTATTTACATTGGTTTGTTTTCAAATAAAACCATGTGTACTTTGCAATAGTTTTAACTTGCAATAGTGTTCTACTTCATTTCAAAATACATTCACCAAAATGCCAAGTTATATGCAGTCATTAATTTGAGGCAGGGTAACTGTAAGTTTGCCTGACTGCACTCATGATTTACATGTTGTGGAAGCTGAAAACCAGGCTCCTTGAACAAACTTGAATCACACACCCATAAGGACACTGTGTACTAAATATTAGATGATTCCGACTGGTGGAACCGAAGAAGATGGGTTTCAAGAGTGCAGGTTGCGCCTGACTGACACTGCCTACAGAACTTGGAATCCTATATATTCTTCCTTTATGATAATGGTATGCTGTCATGTTATATGCTGTTTTATAGTGCTGAAACTGGTTATCAGCATAACCGGTTGGAAAAGCTGTCAACCAGATAACTGATATACCTATAGTTTAAGGGATTGCATTGGGAAAATAAATAGTATTTGACTGCAAGACGTTAGAATTCTTTTGCTGACACAAACATTGTCAAAGCTACCAAACATCTGTCGTTTTACAATGATGTGTACACGTAACATGAAAAAGTTATGGTGTTGGAATGATGAATGAACAGTTATTTTGGTCTCTTGGGCTGTCAAGTCGCAGATAAATGTTTGTTACTTTGTATCAAACTTGATAACAGTTGAGTGCAGTGTAGGTTATTTTCTGTGTGGGCAGCAGTGAGCATGTGCCTGTCAGTATTATATTGTCTTCTACAGACAAATTTGACATTCTTTTCTTTGATGATGTGTTGTTAATTGCAGATTATAATGCTGAAAAAATCCTTCAGTGTGAGTAATGGTGCTTTCAGAATGAATTGATTGTTTGGTACTTTACATATGTGTTTCAGAAAAAACATGTTTTGATTTTATTGAACTGTTTAAAAGTATGAATTCATGTCATAAAAAACCTATTTTAAAATCTAGCATTTTAAAATTTGTTTTTCAGTTGTCAATGTCGGACAAGAGATTCTTGGTCAATGGGGCATATAATAATTTCTTACCACACCACTTTCATGACTCGCAACATATTCCCACCAGAAATTTCATTGCGAGGAATACGTAAATGTAAACGTGGAACTGTCTATGAATTAAATTGTCTTTGCAGTGAACAGAAAAAGATACTCAAAAAATTAGGATTACATATTCACCCTATGATCATATCAAATTCAAGCCACTCAAGGTAAGAGGCTCTTTGCTAATACAGTTAACTAATAACTATGCCCAACTACAATTTACAAACTGGTTGGAAAATTCTTAACTAATATCAATGACATTTGTCCCTCACTTCAAATGCACACCCAGGAGAACAAATTGCATACACAAATTTTGTTTCAAGTGTGCTGCATGTCGCGCACATGTGATTTTCAAATGGCAAGGCTTGTTTTTGTGACCGGGGAATAATATTAATAATAATAATAATAAATAATTTATAAGCCTAAAATCCACAAAAGTGCTCTTTGGATTTACAAAAACTAATGGAATGCCTGTTGGAAGAAATATGTTTTCATGCTTTTCTTGGATGAATTTAAGGTGCTGATAGTTTTTATATGTTTTGGGAGTGAGTTCCACACAGTGGGGGCAGCCACAGAGAATGAAGGGTGACCACAGTTACGGTGTATCATCACAATTATGTGGAACCATTGCAGTCATATAAATTGTTAACAATCATTTACACATTGGCGATTCCCAATGACACTTGATGGTGTTCGTTTGTTTGTTTTGCAGAAGTCAGGTGGCAATATTTTGAACTGTTTTCTCGCCATTCCTTACTGATTTTGCATCGTAGACAATGCAATAATACTAGCGGTTAAATTAACAGACATCTGGTTGAAATCCAGTTATGCCCGATGGTTAGCCAGGTTACAAAAATGGGCCAACCATTTCAGCACTATTGTTTTATCTAGCATTTACCTAAAAAAACAATTGCAACCTGCAATATCAGTAGCGATAACAAGTCGGCAATAAAATATCTTGTATCATTATTGCAGTAACAGTAACGGAAGCAAAGGCTAAGAGAAATGCTCTTTTATAGGTCAACAATTTGAACTCTACAACGTCTAACGACTCAAATGGAGCTTCTTTAAGCTTCAACAGAACCCATGCTAAATTCCACTTCAGAATTAATCTGAGAGTTCTAGGTCTATCTTTTGAGAAATTTCTAGTTGTTTGGATAAAGAAGCATTAGATCCAATATTCAAGTTATCATGATGTGCGTAAGTGTCTGATAGCATAGATCTATAGCCCTTAATAGTGACGGGCTGCAGTTTGAGAACGTCAAACAAGTAGACCAGAAAATTTGCAATGTCTGGTATGGATGGATCATAAACGTCTATCAACTGATCCTCGCACCAACGGAAGAAAAATCTCCACTTTGCTGCATAATTCAGCGAAGAGGAGGTCCTCCTACAGTTAGAGATTGCGTCCACTGCTCGTCGTGTAAAACGCTTGCCGTGAAAGAAGGACCGCACAACGGAAATATGTGAAGGTTGAGACCTTGCGGGTTGTGATGCAGTGTGCATGACTTTCCCTGATAAAGAAGGTCCTCCTGTCGAGGAAGCTTCCGGGCAATGTCCCATAACAGACACCTGAGAAGACTGATCCATGGTTTCTGTGACGACAGAGATGCTACTAACAGAATCTTGCAATGAGATCGCTTGATCTTTAACAAGACCTGTTGAATTAACGGAGTTGGAGGATATGCGTATCCTACTATTCCGTCTCATGGAATTGACAGAGCTTCTACTGCGTACGCTCGAGGATCTGGCCATGGTGACACGTAAGTCTGCAACTGATTTTTGAGGAGTGTCACAAATAAATCTATCATAGGCTGATCCCACTGGTAGCAAATCTGTCTGAACACTCACTTGTTGAGAGTCCATTCTGAAGGCAACAGGCGACCTTTCCGAGACAGCGAATCTGCTAGTACATTCTAGGATGACCCGGTGTATGACAGATAGATAGATGAACTTGATGTTCCAAGACAAATAGAAGGATTCTTTCCGTTAGTTTGTATAACGGAATAGAATGAGTGCCTCCCTGGTTCCTTATATACGCTAATACTGTCGAATTGTCCGACAATATTTGAACATGAGCATTCCCTATAATGTAAATCCATTGTTGCAGCACTAGCCATATTGACATCATTTCCTTGATGATTATGTGCTTTCCTAGGAACACTAGGTCCCAAAGAACCTGGCACTTCGAGTCTGTCGGATTTCAAGGTCACACCCCAACCTGTCTGACTCGCATCCATCATAATCGTGAAAGCCGGATCCGGCAGTTGCAGAGGAACTCCCTGAGTTAACCACTGAATATCTGCCCAAATCTGAACTTTTTGTTTTACTTTGTCTGTTAAAACAATATTGGTCTCGAGCGAATGCATCTTCACACTCCAGTTCTGAGTAAAGAATATCTGGAGAGGACATGTGCATAAGCGACCCATTGGAATAAGATCCACGGCCACTCCACACAACCCCATCAGTCACATAAATTCCCTCGCTGTTAATGCGTCTGAGTGTGGACAAAAGCAAGCATAACAACTGACTAATTTCGCTCTGGGTAATGGCAGACGAACCAGAGTGTTGAGTCTCGAAGCTCATCCCCAAGTGAATGAACGACTTGGACGGAGCTAGATCTGACTTCTTCTCGCTTACGATGAAACCGAGATGTCGGAGTAATAATAAGAGACTCTGAACATCATTCTGAAGAGTATTTTTGTTGCCTCTGAAGAATGTCATCCAAGTAAGACGACGTTACCACAGACGAATGAGCTTGGAAATAGGACATTACTGAGTTCATTATTCAAGTGAATGCCCAGGGAGCTAGATTCAGGCCGAAGAACATTGCTCGGAACTGATATACTGTCCCCTGAACGGCGAACCGTAGGTACTTTCTGAATGCCGGATGAACCATGACATGAAAGTATGCATCTTTTAGATCTATGCTTGCTGCATAGTTGTTCACTCGTATGCTCGCTCTTAATGATCGAATGGACTCCATATAGAATTCTGGAGCTATGATAAGCTTGTTTATCCAGCTCAAGTCTATTACCGATCAGAACAAGCCGTCTGGCTTTGGTACAAGGAACAGGTGACTGTAGAAACCTAGTGACTTTTGGTTCTCTACAACCTCTATTGCATCCTTTTCTAAGAGAGACTTTACCTCCAAAAGGAGAGACTCTCTTTTTGTAGGATTTGGCAGAAGTTGAGTTTAAAGTGGACTTCGTGTTAGCAGTGGTTTTGCTCAGAACGATAGCCTTAGGCCATCCTTCTTACCCACCGATCTTCTGTTACAGTTATTCAGTTTCCCTTGAATCTTGATAACCTTTCTCCAACTGGGATGCAATAGAGGTCCTGACCATCACCTGTTGGACCTGCGAGGCCTGCGGGAGGAGAAACCATGTCCTCCCCGTGATGAGCCTCGACCCGCTGGCTTAGGGGCATCTGACTGGTTGCCTCGGCCAGACCAATGCCCCCGACCCCAAGTCGCTAAACTGACGATTCTGAGAGTAATTATAAGAGGATCTTCTATATCCTTGCGAGGAGTTTCCTCTGGATGATTTTTGTACTGAACCTCCTGCCTTACTCTTCTCTGCTGGTGCAGGTTTATCTGATGCCAACTTCAGAAGCAGAGTATTAGACACTTTCTTTGTAGCTTGGTCATAGACCAAAGAAAGCTTGTCGTCAAATATATCGTGTCCCGATACAGGAGCGACTCTAAGAGAGTTTTTCACCCTGTTATCTATCAAAGATGACAATGCAAGGGCTCTGTCACGTCTAACTAACTCCACATTAGCCACTGTAAGGGTGGAGTTATACGTGGTAAACATTACAGCCCTGGAAAGAACTCGTAAAGAGGTACGAATGTCCTCAAATTCCTTCCCATTGAGACGTTGCGCCATAACTCTCGTAAGGTGATCTGCGTAAGACATAGCATCTAAATTCGCTCTGTTAGATGAAATTGTTGTCTCAATTGTATCTGAGCGAATTGAGAATAACGGAGATAAGGACCTATCTAGGTCCTTAGCCTGCTCATCCAAATGCAGAGGAACTCTCTGAGCACCTTCCCCTACCGTTTTAAATTGACGTGGTCCAATAAACAGTATATGGGCAGAAGATGAAGATAAAAAGAGGCCTTTTTTCTTTCCACTTGAAATATTAAATATAGCTTCATTAAGGAGAACAAATGTCTGTGACACGTGTTTTGACTGCACTGGAAAGGAAAGGACATCCTCCCTTGACCGGATATAGTCAGCGTCTAACAACGCTAGCAGCTTCTTATAAGTGGTCACAGCAGTCTGATTCTCTGGAACAAATTCTGGAAAGTATTGATGGATAAAATCCATTGCTACCATATGTTGCTCCAAAAGGGGAGGATCATTTTCCTCCATATCCCTTTCACCATCCGACGAAATCAGATTAGATTCATGGTCTTCTGTATCTGAGCACGCAGATGACTGGACAGACCCAGCATCATCGAACAGCTCGTGTTCCGTGGCTTCCGTAGGTTGCTCCTGACTTTGCTGGGATGCTGCAATAAGTAGTGCAATCTGCGACAGCAAGTCCGTTACTGAGGCCCAAGGAGCAGCGGTCTTTTGTTGCTTGCCTGCCGGCTGCTCCTGGGACTGTGTCCGAGACGGCTCTTTTCTGTGGACGTCTCGACGAACGAGGCCTCGTTTCCTTGGCTACCAGATGGTGTGACTTTCTCGCCAAAGAGAGGTCCTTTCTCGGCGATGGAGGCTGGATATCCGATGTCACATAGCCAAGGTGCAGTCGTGTGTGCTTAGTAGATGCAGAAGAAGCCATTATTATAGCCACCCCCGGCTGTATATTTGACGGAGCGTCCCAGACAGGAGGCGTGGACACAAGCTCCGTTTGATGCAAGTTTCGTACTACAACATCTGGCCCTAGATGTTGTTGAGAAAGAGAGGGGACTCTCTCGCTCGTGGTCCTATCAGACCTCGCCAAGCTAACTGCCGAACTTGATGGCTTCCTCCTTTCCGACGACGCTGGGTGAGCCTGTTTAGATATTATAGTGCTCGCTTTACCCTTTTTCCTCTCCTCGACTGCAATGGACACAGCTGCCCACCGCTTCACCGGTCGAGCAAGCTGGCGACAGGGCTTTAAAACACCAGCACATGGTTTATTGCCCTGTCCAATATTAAGGAGCAATTTTTGCCACTAGCTCTGTCTGACTATCTATATGCGACAACGGATGCACACTATCTGACGGAGTCACGAAAACATCACCATGTTCTTGTTCCTCTGAAATAGAAACTGAAAAACTAGAGTGACTCTGTGGTGAGGGGACTGGCATTGTCCTCTCGCCACTAACAATGTACCATGATACCTGTCTCCAACATTTGTCATCCCAATTGACACAAGTTGCACAGGAATATTAGTGTGAGTACACGGACTACAACTGATACAATAATCATGACAATCTGAGGAAGACTTCCTCGAGTTACAATTTGAGCAAAAAGCTTTCATTTTAAATAAACATGAAAGTCAACAGTACTCGCACTAACTCTCCATAATGACTGAAAAAGATACATCAAAACATTAATCAAAACAATGATTCTAAAAAGATTTTAAAATAAAAAAAAATTTTCATAAAAATTTTGACATGAGTCCAAGTTCCCAAAGGGAACGATGAGCCCAAATGGATCCCGATAGAGCCCAAGTGTGGACAAAAATTTTTTTTCACTTCCAAAAATTAAGGCTACACTACCGAAATATAATATGTATATTATACTAGTCCTAACATGATTAATTTATAGAATAATTACATGTATAAGGAAGCGTTGTCAATGTAAACAACGTCACATGAAAACCGGAAACAAGACTCCAGGCACTAAAAAATATGGCCCGAAGTCAGTAACAGATTTAAAATTATACGATGCAAAGCAAGATCTTCATATGAAGAAAATATGATACGTCAGATGGATGATGCATGACCAAAAACGCCTAAACACCCCTAGGATGAGGACGTAACCATGGGGATAAACAGAATAAACATTCTGTGAAAAACATTAAACTCCCAAGAAATTTATAACAAAAATTAATAAAAAAAAAAGCCAAAAAGCATGGGAGTTTAACATGAGGGCTTCAAGGAAGGATAGGGAAGTAACACGTAATAAACAGTAGCAATATCATTAGCAAAAATGATAATATCAGGCCAGGCCCTGAAAATGGGGAATAAGAAATATTTCGTTAAAAAATTATAAAGTTACAGCCTTGAACATTGAAAACCACTGTTTCTTCCTTCCATCATCCTATTCTGTCCTTTGATCCACCATAATCATCATTGATCTGTGTCTGGCATCATTAAAAATGAGATTTAAAAGCACAAAAGTCAGTTTGTTGTTATCTGACAGAGGGCCAAACAAGGAATGATATTTGGTGGCAATTTCGGTGCTTCCTGGACACTGCGCATGTGCAGATGTCAAATGTATGGAGGACCACATAGGACATGAAATTTTCGGTTTTACATGCAAGTTTGTGGGATTGGGGGGCAAAATTTGTGTTTGGCCCTGAATAATTTTGAGTTAGCACCAGCTAAGTCTGGGCCATTGGTTACTATGTAAAAAAAATATTATTTGTGTTTGGCAGAATATGAAACATGAGAAAGGAAAATTTTGGCTTTTGCTGTGGTGCCCTCATTTTTTTAAAGCCCTAATAGTGGCTCCTTGCACTCAACCAGTTAAACATAATGTGACTTTTACCAAATAACTAGCACAGAGCAACCATTCAAAAACACAGTATATATAGGCATGTATTAACTGATGTTTGGTCTATATAATTTATAAATTTCATGTCAAAATTGCAGCTGGGCAAATTGTTTATATTTTTACTCCACAATCAGCACATACATGTATTTCATGCTATGTTCCTGCTTCACACCTTTTGTTGGGATGATAACATTTTTTTCCAAACTTGATCCAAATTTCTTGGTATGAACACTAAACAGATGTGTTGGAGAATGGTTGCAGCCCATGTTCCCTCCCCCTTTACATTCACCTATGACAACATGACATTTAAGTCATGCATAAATGCACTCACCTTCGTGTTCTACAATGCCAAACGTGTATCTGAGTGTTATCATTCTAGTAACAGTTTTCCAGTGATTACTTCGTGGGTCATATCTTTCTACTGTATGGCCTATTTCAGTACCCACCCATCCTCCTAAAGCATACAGACATTCATTCACACAAACAAGTCCAAAGGCACACCGTGGTGTTGTCATATCAGCCAGTAAAGTCCATTTATTCATTTCAGGATCATAACACTCCAGTGTGTCTAAAATTAATGAATCACTTTCCCCACCAGCAACATATATATTGCCTTTACACACAGCTATCCCAAGACCACTCCGAGCATGATGAATTCTGGGTACTACACTCCAATCTTGATGAAAGGTATCAAATTGTTCAACAACTGATAATGTCCGGCTATCACTCCATCGGCCACCACGAAATCTTGTATAACCACCAACAACAAATATATTTTTTCTAGCACCCCTTCTAGGACATAACAAATGAGATTTCATCATTGATAGTTTAAGCTCTACACAGAGTCGACGATCATACTTGAAATCCTGAAGAAATTTCTGCAAGGCTATTTTTAAGCTCAAATCACTACATTCTTCGATACATTTATCTAACTGCTTCTCTGGGATGACTGGAAAACGAATTGGGTTCATAACCTCAAAAACATATTTTCTACGTTTTGAAACATCAAAAAGTAGCCATTTAAGAGCTGATAAAAACACCTGATGCTCAGTCTCCACACGCAGATTCTCACTCTGAAGTAACCTAATAAATATGTCCTTTGGAAGGTTATAAAATTCTTCATGTTGTATCACAGTCAAGTAGTTATTATGAATAAATTCTTCTGACGTTTTCTTTAGTTTGTCAAAAGAATATGATTCTGCAAACAGATGTATGCCTGCAAATAAAGGGAAAAAAACAAACTTTTTTACTTTAAATTATTAATTATTGAATATATCTTCACAAGGAACATCACCATCAGCATTCTTCAATCTTAAACTGCTGCAGTGGCCGAGTCAGAATCTCAAATTGTGTGTGTGTGTGTGTGTGTGTGTGTGTGTGTGTGTGTGTGTCTGTGTGTGCATGTTAGGGGTAGGAGATTACAGTATAAGGTGAAGGGGCAGACTGATATAGCACAGGGATAGGCCAAAGGTGTGATTTGGGGAGGGTATACAAGGTGTCCTCTTCCCATTGCTGGGGATCCTACACCAAAATTTTTTTAACCCTTTACCTAACGAATTGCCTGCATCCGCCCCGCGTAATATGCAAATTCAGCAGTTGAAAAAATATTATTTGTCAAAAAATTTCAACAAAACCATATTATGTGACCCCTCGTTGGAATGAGGTCATTGAGCTCGTTCCAATGAGGGGTCACATGATATGGTTTTGTTGAAATTTTTTGAAAAATTTGAAAAAATGGTATTTAAAATAATAAATTTTGATATCGTCTGTGTTGGGTAAAGGGTTAAGCTCTAAGAGTAATTTTGGAGCTCTCAAGGCCATTTTTAAGTACATAAATGGACATTGGAGAATGAGGGTTGGAAATCATAACTGCCATTTTAAATTTTTGGACAGTCATAATCCAGCTCACAATGTACAGGGGAGTACCTGTCTCACTTTTTAATAAACTTACTAAAATACTAAAAACAATTTATCAACAACAAAGAATTAGAAAAAAAAAACGAGGTAACAATTGTTTTGGATGTGTATGGGGAGGCTTACAATATAATATAGCTATAATTCCTGCGAGAAAAACACATTATACACAAGGAAATTTTCTGCTGATGGATGATCAGTTTACACCAGGTGGTCCGTGAAATGAATGTTTCCTGTAATGTCTGATAGACATTCCCCCCATGTGTTTTTAACACTAATCCACTCGCTCTGAAAAATGATATATTTCAAAGAGTTTATAAGGACCTTCTAAACAAGACCACAGTATTCAAGGAGTTTCAAGGAGCTTTAGACATTACCACATCATTCCGAGAGTTATTAGGAGCTTCAGACAATACCACAGCATTCAGGGAGTTTCAGTGAGTTTTAAAGATTACACAGCATTCAAGGAGATTTAAACATTACAACAGTATTCTGGGAATTTCAAGGAATTTTAAACATTACAACAGCATTTAGAAAGTTTCAAGGAGATTCAGACACTGCCACAGCATTTAGGGAGTTTCAAAGGGCTTTAGATATTATCACAGTATTAAGGGAGTTTCAATGAGATTTAGACATTCTCACAGCATTCAAGGAGATTAGACATTACCACAGCGTTCCGAGAGTTTCAAAGAGCTTTAGAAATTATCACAGTATTAAGGGAGTTTCAAAGAGATTTAGACATTACCACATCATTCAATATGTTTCAAGGAGCTTTACTCATTACTAAAGCATTGAGGGTGTTTCAGGGAGGTTTCAAAGAGCTTTAAATATTACCACAGTATTCAAAACTTTAGACATCACCGCAGCATACAGGAAGTTTCAAGGATATTAAGACACTACCACAACATTCAGGGAGTTTCAATGCACTTTAGACATTACCACAGCATTCCAGAAGTTTCAAGGAGAATTAGACATTACCACTGTATTCATGGATTTTCAAGGGCCCTGTAATTTACTGTTTCAAACTCAAGGAGTTTACAGGAATTCCAGGAGGTGTGAGACCCTTCTTATTTTGTAGAAAGGCATAAGAAACAAAGGCACACAAAGTTCAATAAATGGGCCTCTATGCAGCGGTCCATTATACCTAAAAAAAAGTTAAAAATCTGTTTCTCAGGACCTCACACATGTTCATTTTGGCTCCCACATTCTATTTTTATCCCTTGAAAGCAACAATGCTTTTCAATGCTTTAGCATTGCAAAGACTTCTTGCACGCAAGGTACGAAATACACTACCACCCATGCTATTCTGTAGATTATGAGGCCTAAAACATAAAACAAATTAAACATATGAACTTTGATAGCAAAGAAATAATTACAAAAATAAAAAAATAAATAAAACGCACCCATGCACATGGAATTTTACATAAAATGGCTTGGGAAACAGAAGGTCCACTTTGTGGGGCCTTAGCTAAGAGTTTGCCTGTGCTACCTATGCCTTTTTGCATATACCTTGGAGCCCTATTAATTGAATAGCCATTTTTCCACTGAGAATTATTAATTAATAGGGATTGGTCACTTTCCTGTATTGTAGAAATAAACTGAGCTCTGTCAAACAAGATATAATAGATTAAATACCCATATTGAGTGAACAGCGGCCAAATAGGTCTATAAACAAGGGGAATTCTGTGATTTTCACGATCATTTCTGAACGTATTAAAAGAATTTTTTTTATTCAATTAACAGGCGTTTAATCTATAGCCTATATGAAAGTAACAGGTCAAGTTTGTACTGGTAAATAGTATGGTGTTTGTAAGTTATATTCAATTAGGGAGATGGCAGGTAGAGAGCCATTCTGGCTATGTCATCTCTCTATGGTATATATACAGTACATGCCAGGGGTTTTATCACAAAAATGCCCATCAGTGCAGTAGCAACAACGAGTGGAGGGAATTAAATGTCGCCGCAGATTACTGAAGTCAACAATCCTCCACTGCAACTGCGAGCATCGAGGATTAGTACTGTTAATGAACCAGTGGGGTATTGTAAACTGAATGTGCTTCCGAATGAGCGATATGCTGCAATCCTGGGTGACTGGGATTAGATTTAATTACTGTTCAACTTCAAGAACATGTACATGTACATGTACGCACAATGTACATATATAGCACAAGTATTTTCGTCACCCACATCCAATGCTTTGAGTGTGATTATAATACCAAAAAAAGTAGGTATTTGAATATATATTTGATCAAGTATCTATTTTTTGGTTTAATCAGAGCGTCGGACGCCTGTGATTTTATCCACAAAAGGCAGTCAATTTTGATTGTGGAAACATTGCTATTCTCATTAAAAACACGAGCTTTTTTGACTGTGTTGCATAGCCTACAAATCCTTGAGAAAAACAGTTCACTAAAACAACTTCAACAAAAAAATTCAGCAGCGTAATTACCTCCAATTTCGATAAAATCCAGTTGTTCGAGATGTATGGGGTATACAACTTCCCTTGGAACGCTCACATTAAGCTCACGTTTGACATTACCCAATTTCGCTTCAAAAACAACATTGGTATTTTACAACCAGCAACCGTGTGCATCGAGTGAGAAAAAAAAACGTTTCCATGACAAGAAATACCAACGTGCAGGGCCGGTGCTACTATTAGAGCATCTGGCATCCGCCTAGGATGCCGATCTGAGAGGTGCACAGTACTGGCCTTTGAGGGTCTCAATTTTATACAGATTAAGCCCAGTCGTTTTAAGAAGATAAAACATAGGGGCACAGGCCAAATTTTTTGGAAGAAGGCTGATTTTGCCCGAAAAGTGATGCTGCAGTCTGTATTGGGGCAAAGGGCACTTGGGTGGGTGTGGGTGTAGGAGGAGGTGTTCCGCTTGTACCGGTTGGGGGCTCGCGGCCAGTTTCTTATCTGAAATCAGGTGGAATAAACTATGTTACGCCTCTGTGTCAATAGCCATCAAACGCATTTTCAATCTCATGAGACGGTAGTCCAAACTTAGACCTAAAGTACGTAATATAATTTTTTGGAGTGGTGCGTCCTGTGAGACGTTGGCCTACCACACCAAAAAATTATATAACTACTTTTGGTCCAAATTTGCACCGGAGGGACACACAAAACTGAAAAAGCATGCTACATCAGCAAGAAATTTTGCCAAAAAAATCACCGAAAAACTTTATCCTGGACTCTTCAGGAGCGACAACTCAAGAGTAAACTACTCGTATTATGGGGAAGGGTCACTGAATAAAAGGGAGCTTGATCCGTCAAGAAAACCCTTCATAGAAAGGTATGTTCTCTATTTTCTCCCTACATTCAGAGATCATGATGTCTGAAAAGACCGTATTGTTCCAAAAATCAACAAGGGTCTCAGACGCAAGGCAAAAAAATAGAGAACATGCCCTTCCAAAAGTGCTAATTTATGAAAAGCAACCACATGGCAAGAAACCCCATACAAAAACTGCATGGTTACGAAAAAAGCTATATGCTCCTAAGGAAAAATAAATACAGCATGTGTTAATTTTTTTAAAATATCTATTCTGTTGGATTACCTTACCAGAATATGGCCCCATCAAAATAATGGTCAGTAAAATGCAAAACATTACTTCAATCCTGAGCCGAAGATAAAGGCTGTGTTGGAAGATTTTTGGCTCTTTTCCCAAATATTTTAACTCATTACCACCAAACATGGGCTGCAGACGACACTTACAACCAGATTTCTTGAATAACAAAATTTCAGTTTTTGTCTCCAAAACATATCTTATAATCCCTCATTGGAACGAGCTTAACGAGCTTGTTCCAATGAGGGAGTCATAAGCTGTGTTTTTGAGACAAAAATGAAAATTTTCAGTTATTCAAGAATTTTGAAAAAATAATAAAATTAAATAAATACCCCATCAGACATGTTTTCAAAACATTGGTTATGACCCCCTCATTGGGGTCACTTAGACACTCCTATGAGGGGCCATAACCTGTTTTGGAAGAAAAGGGTGACAATTTTATTTAGTTATACCAGGTTATACGAGAATTATTTCACAAGTGTAAAGGGTGAGACAACCTTAAAAAATAGAAAGAAATTTATGTGGTATAAATGCAAAAGGCCAAAACCTCCCAGTGCTATACACGAAAATTGATGTACACTGTTTTTATTTTTAAATAATTCTCGTATTCTCTCTCTCTCGTATAACTAAACAATTTCATGTTTTTTCTTCCAAAACATAGGTTATGGTCTCTCCTAGGAGTGTCAAAAGGACCCCATTGATGAATCATAACTTATGTTTTGAAAGCAAATGAAAGTGTCAATGCCACTGTAGCTTAACTTGTTGAGACATGTACATGTATAGTATGTGACACAGCAATGACAAACATCTAGGTAATGACCTGATAACAAAGGTACATATAAAGTATTGTACTGACCGTAGCCTGTAACAAATGTATAGGTAAAGTATTGTAAAGGTGGGTGACAGTCAGATGCTAAACTAGAAAAGAAATCTTTGAGTCCCAGAGTTGGCCTGACTGAACCCCAAAATACTTGTTCTCATAGCACAGTGATAACAAAGACACCCCAAAACTCACTCATTCCTGTCCCAAGGTGAAAACAAAGGTACCCAAGAAGTTTTGTGAAGATCAGTTCATAAATACGAGCTGTATAGAAGTTGTGACAAAAAACTGATTGGACCTAATTTCGGTACAAAATGGCCACTGGCAGCCATTTTGAATTTTGGACCGCACCCAGAAACACTCATTCTCGTCCCAAGGTGATAACAAAGGTACCCAAGAAGTTTTGTGAAGATCAGTTGATAAATACAGCCTCTTGCCCAAGCCGTATTGACATGTGCAATTACAGTGTATAAGTAGCACTGAATAAATCAAAGTTCATCTAATTTGCATAATTTCTGCACGAGAAAAAACCCGTACTATATGTGATGTATTCCATGTTACCAAACATTCCTACAAAAATTAATTCAAATCAGAACTTTCATACAGAAGTTCTGTACAAAAGACTGATTGCACTATTTTTGGTACAAAATGGCTGCTGGTGGCCATCTTGAATTTCAGACCACACCAAAAACACTCGTTCTCATCCCACGGTGATAACAAAGGTACCCAAGAAGTTTCGTAAAGATCGGTTCATAAACAAAGCCTCTAGCCTGAGCCGTATAGAAGTTGTGTACAAAAACTGATTAGACCTAATTTCGGTACAAAATGGCCACTGGCAGCCATCTTGAATTTTGGACCGCACACAGAAACACTCGTTCTCATCCCAAGGTGATAACAAAGGTACCCAAGACGTTTCGTAAAGATTGGTTCATAAATACAGACTCTAGCCCGAGCCGAATTGACATGTGTACTTACTGTGTGTAAGTAGCACTGAAAAAATCAAAGTTCATCTAATTTGCATAATTTTTGCACGAGAAAAAAACCCATATTATATGTGATGTATCCCATGGTACTAAACATTCACACAAAAAATTATTCAAATCAGCGTTTTAATATGGAAGTTCTGTGCAAAAATCTGATTGCACCTAATTTTGTACAAAATGGCTGCCATCGGACATCTTGAATTTCGGACCGGACTCAAAAACACTCGTTCTCGTCCCACGGTGGTACCAAAGGTACCCAAGAAGTTTCGTAAAGATCGATTCATAAATACGGCCTCTAGCCCGAGCCGTATTGGCATTTGCACTTACAGTGCTGAAAGTAACACTAAATACATCAAAGGTAGTCTAATTTGCATAATAAACGCATGAGAAAAAAACTTGTATTATATGTGATGTATCCCATGGTACTAAACATTCATACAAAAAATTATTCAAATCAGCGCTTTCATAAGGAAGTTCTGCGCAAAAATCTGATCGCACCTAATTCTGCACAAAATGGCTGCCAGCGGCCAACTTGAATTTCGGATCGGACCCAAAAACACTCGTTCTCGTCCCACGGTCATAACAAAGGTACCCAAGGAGTTTCGTAAAGATCGGTTCATAAATACGGCCTCTAGCCCGAGCCATGTTGATGGACAGACGGACAACTGGCCATGGCATAAGCTCAAATTTGGCTTCGCCAAAGTTGAGCTAAAAATGAATTTTTTTATTTTAGTTGCACGACAATTATTTTACAATTACATGTACAAACGGTTTAAAATGTGCTAAAGTATAACATGCGCTTTTCTGTTCTAAAAATATGCTTAAAATATACAAAACCAACATTTATGTCCTTTGGGGAGATGTCCTGCTTTTTGATTAAAAAGCATGGTGAAATGTCGAATGTTGGACAAGTGCCCCCAGACAACTACTCCCATCCCCACCCCCCATCAAAAAATGCACATTCAAGACAAGTGCCCCCAGTCCATTTGGCAGTTAGGACAAGCGTCCCCACTCTAATTGTTACCCAGGACAACTGCCCCCACCCCCACTCCAATTGTCGAACAGGACAACTACCCCCACTCCAATTGTCAGGCAGGACTACTGCCCCCATGCCCCCACTTGAATTGTCAACTAGAACAAACCCCCCCCCCCCACCTCCCACCACTCTCCTTCAGAATGCTTAATATATATGAAAAAATGTTGTCTGGGGGGGCACTTGTCTGGATACCGTGTACCCAAAATACACCAGTGAGCCAAATTCGCCGTTGAAATCTTTCTACCCCCCCCCCCCCCCCACCCCCGAGTTTTCGTTTCACTTTATCTGTACATATAAATATTCGTCGTGTAGCCCTATCCGTTTTCCATATTTTGAGCATAAATGTTGAAAGATGTTTACTTGTTATCTGTTATCTGATTCTAAAAAGGAAATCATGCAATAAAAATAAAAATGTCATTGCAATCAACATCTTTTGTTATGTTTCCATGATGTTTCTATCAGAAGCTGGTTATAAATTCAGTAGGTGTGAAGACAGCTGTTCCGTGTATTTGATTTGTTGCTTCTGTAATTTTCTCTCCTTTCCTGTTCAGATAATTAGTCCAGTCACAAAATAAGACAGACATGACTTGTTTTGTCTCATTTTTTCCGAAAGTCTCCCTCTCACACAGCGATTCGAGAAAAAGCCAATTTAGGTGTTTCAAATCTTTTAAGCAGACCAGGATCTTCAGTAGTATTTGTGAACATCAATTTTTACAGGCAATTTTCATATTTTTTCTGGAGACCCAAACTTGCTAAAACAATATAAAGATGCCACAGTGATGGTGCTATTGGGTGTGTGGGTGGCCTTGTGGGGTGGGGTGGGGTGGGGCAAATATCCAGTGCCCCCCCTACTTGTCAGGCGAAAGGAAGAACAGTGGGGGAAATTCAGGAAAAGCAAAAAGAAAAGAAATCAGAAACAGAAAATCACTAAAATATAACTGAAAATTAGTGTTATAATTATTGCCAGAACCCAGGAAACGCATCTGAGCACATCAATTTTTCAAAATTTTCTGAAGGTGGACCATCAAAACCCCAGAAAAAGCTTCACGCCAAAGGGGCTCGCAAGTTTGCGCTTCAGGTGTTCGCGTGTTGGGGTACCACTTTTCAACAGGATGCCCAGTTCAGCATTATATGCGACTCAAATTTGTTAGAGAAAATCCTGCTTGGGGGGGGGGGGGGGGGCACATTCTCCCACACCCACCTTGCCATCACGCGTCTCAATGATACCCGTGGAATCAATTTTAGGGGAAACTCTTACACCCCCCCCCCCCCCAAAAAAAAAAAAACAGCAAGAGGATCACAGATTCAGAAGTCGAGTTTTGATATTAAATTCTGAAAAAATAAGCTATTTATAGTAACAGTGACTGACCTTGGCCTTGGAGTCCCAGACTCCAAAATCAATAGGTGTCTTCCCTTCCTATAAGGTAACCACTGGTATAAGTTTGGTAAAGTTGCGTCGAGTAGAACTAAAATTATTGCCTGGAAACCGATTTGTCACAAAATATTTTATTGATAGTAACAGTGACCTTGACCTTGGGGCCCCAGACTCCGAAATCGATAGGTGTCTTCCCTTCCTATAGGGTAACCTGTGGTATAAGTTTGGTGAAGATACACGGAATAGAACTAAAATTATTGCCCGGAAACCAATTTGTCACAAAATATTCTATTTATAGTAACAGTGACCTTGATCTTGGAGTCCCAGACTCCGAAATCAATAGGTGTCTTCCCTTCCTATAGGGTAACCTCTGGTATAAGTTTGGTAAAGGTGCATCAAATAGAACTAAAGTTATTGCCTGGAAACCAATTTGTCACAAAATATTCTATTTATAGTAACAGTGACCTTGATCTTGGGGTGCAAGACTCTGAAATCGATAGGTGTCTTCCCTTCATATAGGGTAACCTCTGGTATAATTTTGGTAAAGGTGCATCAAATAGAACTAAAGTTATTGCCCGGAAACCAATTTGTCACAAAATATTCTATTTATAGTAACAGTGATCTTGACCCTGGAGTCCCAGACTCTGAAATCAATAGGTGTCTTCCCTTCCTATAGGGTAACCTCTGGTATAAATTTGGTAAAGGTGCATCAAACAGAACTAAAGTTATTGTCCGGAAACCAATTTGTCATAAAATATTCTATTTATAGTAACAGTGACCTTGACCTTGGAGTCCCAGACTCCGAAATCAATAAGTGTCTTCCCTTCCTATAGGGTAACCTCTGGTATAATTTGGTAAAGGTGCATCAAATCGAAATAAAGTTTTTGCCCGGAAACCAATTTGTCATAAAATATTCTATTTACAGTAACAGTGATCTTGACCTTGGAGTCACAGACTCCGAAATCAATAGGTGTCTTCCCTTCCTATAGGGTAACCTCTGGTATAGGTTTGGTAAAGGTGTGTCAAATAGAACTAAAGTTATTGTCCGGAAACCAATTTGTCACAAAATATTCTATTTATAGTAACAGTGACCTTGATCTTGGGGCACGAGACTCTGGAATCGAAAGGTGTCTTCCTTTCTTATAGGGTAACCTCTGGTATAATTTTGGTAAAGGTGCGCAAATAGAACTAAAGTTATTGCCCGGAAAACAATTGTTTACGCCCGCCGCCCACCGCCCGCCTGTCATTTCATCAAACTATAAGTCCAGTTTGACTTCATCAAAACTCGACTAAAAAATTCGCCCATGGGCGGATGCTAAATCACATCCGACTTGTTCAACCTATACCCCGAAGTTCAACGTGCTGCAAGATGTTTTGTTGCGATTTTTTGTCACATTCATTATGTGTGCATTGTATATTGTCTGGTTTGTATGTCATGAAAATGGTCCAGACACAAGGAAAATGCAACGAAAAGAATGCAGTTTTAAAAAAAAAAACCTCTCATGAGAGGGGATACCCTCTCGAGCTCTCCCCCATTTCGCCGCTTTGTGGCTCGGATGATGCTGCACATCATGAGTCAAGCCCCCCCCCCCCCCCCCCCACCCCCCACCTAATATTTACAGACCCCCTTATTTTGAAATCCTGGCGCTGCCGCTGAGCTGCCCGAATAAAAAATATTTCGACAAAAAAGTGCAAGGAACACAGCAGGTTTCGGTGGAGAGACGCAAACTAGGAATTCGTTCGAAGGCCATGAAGGCCAGGTTGAAAATGTTTCTTTCATATCCTATAACACGATCTGCTAGCAGTGTGGAAATTCCACTCAGCTCGTGTTTCTATACCAATGCACTCTCTGTGTACCGTATTTGGATTTTAAACTCTTTAGAGGACAACCGTAATGAAAACCACGGTCGCCTGTGGTGTCAGAGAATGTTGAATTGCACCTGAGTGATGGGTTGAAAATACGTGGAACGAAACTGCCTTGGGAGGCTGTGACTGAAACTTCTCATTGCACGTGTTATTCTGCAAAAATGCCCAATTTGAAATGCATAAACAAAAAAAAAAGATACAATAAAAAAGGTTTTCCCCTATGAGGACAATTTCTTTCAATAAACAAGATTACAGAAATAACTTGTATAGAAGGACCCAGCAAATTGAAAATTTCTAGCTCAAACTTAATTCAAGTAGAAAGGTATATGAAATCAAACTGAATTTCAAATAAATCAAACTGGACAAAAAGGATGACTCTGCTTCTAGTGGCTGAAAAAGACAAGAAAATATCAGCAGAGCACAGATATAAGCCCTAAGGTAAGGCATGGCATTGATTTTTTGTAATAAAATAGAGATAAAATCAAGCAAATGCACTTGTCAAAATTTCAATGAAAGTTAAAAAATTTATAGTAATTTATATATTTTTTATACTTACCAATGACCCAGACTTAGCTGGTGCTAACTCTAACAAAACCAGGGCCAAACACAAATTTTGCCCCCCAATCCCCAAAATTTGCATCCAAAACAAAAAGAAATCATGTCCTAAAGGACCTCCATACTACGCCTCTACTGCGCATGCGCAGTGACGCAGACGTCCCGAAACTGGCGCCAATTGTCATTCTTACTGGCAGTGCCTGGTCAGCGCTATGTACTCAGCGGGGAGGCAAGAGTTCCCAACTCCAGGGAGGGCCATCCCCGTCTGGGTCATTGGTAAGTATAAAAAATATATAAATTACTATAAATTTTTTAACATTTTTATACTGTACCAATGACCCAGACTTAGCTGAATAGTAAACAGGCTGGAGGGCCTAGGACATAGAGGAAAATCCAATAAGCTCAACTATATAGTAAAGAGGTAACCCCTTAAGGAGAAAAGGAGTATTAGGCTTTACATGTATCTTTCTTATTTAATATTAAATTAGAAAGATACACTACCCTTAATAATTGAGCACAATAACATTCATGTTCTCTATTAACATCCAGTATATCCCTTATACTAATATTTTTAAAGTAAGCCAATAAATAAAGTAGTCCAGAGAATTGAGACTCTTTATAGTCATTTAAAAGTGTCCGAGTATTGTATATTAAAGCCCGTTTGACACTTGACATATACAAATGCTTCACACCGAGCTACACTTTAAAAATAAGACATGAATGAATTTTAACATTAATATTACACTTTAAAACCATCCCGGAAGCGACTCAGAAATACTGACTTGGAGGAGGCATTCCCTTGCTTTTCACTATAAAGCAGGTGACCTAAGGGAACCCCCCCCCCCCCTTCCCCTTGCCCTGGGTCAAATAGCCCAGAGCGAAGAGGGCAGCCGGACGGAGTCACTGCCGGAACAGAAAGCCTGCATAACTATAGTTGCAACTGTTTAGTGGACGACATTCTGAGCAACAGATAACGGACCTAAAAAATGCAGGTCTCCAGAAATGGACTCAATATTTCTGAGATAAAAATTCGTAAATGTGGATGGCTGAGACCAATAAGCAGCCTTCATTAAATCTGTAATAGCAACACTATTAGCATAAGCCCAGGAAGTAGAAAGAGCTCTTACTTCATGAGCAGAAATCTTAAGCACAGACTGCTGAGAAGAAGATAAATTTTCATAAGCAGTACGGATAGTTAATTGAATCCATCTAGCAATAGAATGGACTGAAATGTCCTTTCTATTAGGCATCAAAGACAGAAAGAAACGTTTCCGTCCCTTTCTGATAAACTGAGATCTCTGTTTATAGATACGTAATGCTCTAACAGGACAGAGTAAAGGCCTACGCCCGTCTGAAGACGGAAGAGCCGTAATAACAATAGGTTCCAGATATTATTAGGAGCCTGATTCTTAGCTAAAAAACCCACATTAGTAGTGAAGGTGATAGTGTTCCCGACACTACGATAGTGAGAATCATCCACCGACAGTGCATGAAGCTCACTGACTCTTCTAGCAGAAGAGAAAGCTAAGAGAAAAGCTGTCTTATAAGATAAGAATTTGAAATCTACTGTCCCAAGAGGTTCAAATGGCTTTTCCTTCAATTTAAGAAGAACCCAAGCTAAATTCCACTTAGGAATTAATCTAAGAGTTCTGGGTCTATTTATCGAAAAGTTTCTAACCAACTTAGATAAAGAGACATTAGATCCAATTTGTAAACTATCATGATGTGCATGGGTATCAGATAACATAGATCTATAACCCTTTATAGTAACAGGCTGCAGTTTGATTTAGTCAAACAAGTATACTAGAAAGTTTGCAATGTCTGGAATAGAGGGATCGAATATATCTACAGAATGATCCCTACACCAACGACGAAAAACCTTCCACTTAGCCGCATAGTTTAGTGAAGAGGAGGTCCTCCTACAGTTAGAAATCGCGTCCACTGCTCGTCCTGTAAAGTGTTTGCCATGCAAGAAGGACCGCACAACGGAAAAACGTGAAGGTTGAGACCTTGCGGGTTGTGATGGAGTTGGCGCGATTTCCCCTGCGAAAGAAGATCCTCCCGTGGAGGAAGCTTTCGCGGTAGGTCCCACAACAGACACCTGAGTAGATTTATCCACGGTCTCTGTGGCGACAGAGATGCTACCAACAGAATCTTGCATTGAGATTGTTTTATCTTTAGCAATACTTGTTGAATTAACGGCGCTGGAGGATACGCATATCCTATCATTCCGTCCCAAGGGATCGACAGAGCGTCTACTGCAAATGCTCTTGGATCCGGACACGGAGACACATATGTCTGCAACTGATTGTTGAGATGTGTCGCAAATAAGTCTATCATTGGCCGTTCCCATTGGTAGCAAATCTGATTGAATACTTGTTTGTTGAGAGTCCACTCCGACGGCAACAAGCGACCCTTTCGTGAAAGGGAGTCTGCTAGCACATTCAGACGACCCGGTATGTGATGGACCGAAAGAAGAACGTGATGTTCTAGCGCAAACAGAAGGATTCTTTCCGTTAGATTGAACAACGGAACTGAATGAGTGCCTCCCTGATTCCGTATATACGCCACTACTGTCGTATTGTCGGATAGGATTTGGACATGAGCATTGTGAATAATGTCCATCCAGTGACGTAACGCAAGCCAAATTGACATCATTTCCTTGATGTTTATGTGCTTGCACAGGAATTGCGGATCCCAAAGACCCTGGCATCTCGAATCCGTTGGGATTAATGATGCACCCCAACCTGTTTGACTGGCATCCGTCATAATGGTAAAACTCGGATCCGGCAACTGCAGCGGAACTCCCTGAGTTAACCACTGAATGTTTGCCCAAGTCTGAATCTCCTGTTTCACTTGATCTGACAAGAGAACGTCTACATCGAGCGAATGAATTTTCACACTCCAATTCTGAGTCAAGAAAATTTGAAGAGGACGTGTGCGTAACCGCCCCATCGGAATGAGATCCGCTGCGGCTCCGCACAGACCTATCAGTCTCATAAATTCTCTCGCTGTGACTTTGTCTGCGTGCAGACAATAGCGAGCGTAACAACTGACTAATTTCGCTCTGGTTAACGGCAGACGAACGAGATTGTTGTGCGTCTCGAAGCTCATTCCCAGATGAGTGAATGACTTGGACGGCACCAGATCCGACTTCTCCTCGTTTACTATAAAACCGAGACGTCGGAGCAATAGAAGAAGATTCTGAACATCGTTCTGAAGCGTTAACTCGTTGCCGTACCTCTGAAGAATGTCGTCCAGGTAGGCCGACGTTACCGCAGACGAATGAGCTCGGAAATAGATCATTACCGAGTTCATTACCCGAGTGAAAGCCCAGGGTGCTAGATTCAATCCGAAGCACATCGCCCGAAATTGATACACCACTCCTAGGACTGCGAAGCGTAGGTACTTTCGGAATGTTGGATGTACCATGACGTGAAAGTACGCATCTTTGAGATTTATGCTTGTTGCATAATCGTTCACCTGAATACTCGCTCTGACCGACCGAATCGTCTCCATATAAAACTTCGGAGCGACGATCAGCTTGTTTATCCAGCTCAAATCTATGACTGGACGGAACGAGCCGTCTGGTTTCGGAACCAGAAACAGATGGCTGTAGAATCCCGGAGATTCCTGGTTTTCTACGACCTCTACCGCGTTCTTCATTAAAAGAGACTGCACCTCTGATAACAGAGCGTCTCTTTTCTGCGGATTTGACGGAAGATGAGTCCACTTTGGACTTCGAGTTAATGGAGGCTTTCGTTTGAAGGATATCTTTAGACCTTCCGAAGTCACTCCTCTCACCCAAGGGTCGTCCGTAATCGACGCCCATTCTTGTGAAAAGCTCGACAACCTTCCGCCAACCGGTACGCGATAGAGGTTTAAGCCATCACCTCCTGGACCTGCGAGGCCTGCGGTAGGAGAAACCACGTCCTCCACGACCCGCACCTCGCCCCGTCGACCTCGGGGCGTCCGACCGATTGTCCCGGCCTGAAGGACGTCCCGAACGAGAGTCGCTACCCTGACGGTCTCTCGAATAAGACCAAGAGGACGCACCGGAACCTCTATAGGAACCTCTCTTGGGCGCATTAGACCCAGAAGTGCCTGTCTTATTCTTGTCTGCTGTATCCGACTTCTTAGAAGCAGATTTGAACAACAGAGAATCCGAAGCTTTCTTTGTAATTTTATCATAAATAGCAGAAAGCTTGCCGTCAAAGAGAAGTTCTCCTGAGACCGAAGCGACTCTAAGAGAGTTCTTCACCTTAGTATCCACTAGTGTGGATGTAGCTAGGGCTGCGTCACGTCTAACCAACTCCAGATTTGCCACTGAAAGGGCGGAGTAAGCTACTGCCCTTGAAAGAAGTCTTAAAGAGGATTGTATATCCTGAAACTCTTTCCCTTGAAGGCGCAGTGATAACGCCTTAGTAAGGTGATCTGCGTAAGATAAGGCATCTAAATTGGCTCTGTTAGACGCAATAGCTGTTTCCAACACCGCGGTTGGAATAGAAGCCAACAACGGTAATGATAGCTCTAAGTCTTCCGCCTCGTCGTCCATACGCAGAGGAACTCTCGGGATACCCTGTCCTGCCGTATCGAATTTATTCCTTGCATTAATGAAAGGCAGGTTGAGAGTATTAGCGGACAAGAAACCTGCTTTCCCCGTCTTGGAAGCAAGATTAAATATAGCGTCGTTCAATAATTCAAATGTTCTTGCAACATTATTGGACGCCGTCGGATAATTCTCGATCCGACACCGTTTCTGTCGGCTGCTGGGATGCTGCGATAAGCTGTGTTATCTGCACAAGAATGTCCGGCGTCGAGACCTGAGGAGGCGCAGTCTTTCGCTGCTTCGCCGAGGGCAGCTCCGCATCAGATGGCTCCCGCATACTTTTCCTATGCTAACGTCCGGAGTCCATCGGTCTCGAATCCCTGGCTGCCGGATGGTGTGACCTGGTCGCCGAAGAATCCTTGATTGGCGAAGCTGGCAATATATCGGCGGTCACGCAGCCAAGGTGCGGTCGTGTGCGCTGACGAGAAGAGGAAGCCTTAACAGTCTCCGCGGACTGCTTATACAACGGAGCATCCCGAGCGACGGACGTATGCTCCGCTAAAGACGCATTTTGTACCACAACATCTGGTCCCAGATGTTGTTGTACGAGAGAGGGGCCTCTCTCGCTCGCGGCCCGGCTGGACCTGGACGAGCTAGGAACCGGACTCAAAGGCTTCCTCCGTTCTCGCTTACTATCCGCCGTCACTGGGTGTGCATCTATTATGTTTATAGTGCTCGCATCACCCAAAATTTCCTCCTGGACCGCATCGGACGAACCCGGCTGCCGAACCATTCGGTGAATGGACGCTACACCAGGCGAGCTAGCAGACGACATTTGTCTAATCTCCATGAGCACTTTTGCCGCTAGCTCTGAATTCATTTGTGACGACGGACGCACACTTGTAGAAGATAACATGGAAACATCACCCTGTTCTTGTTCCTCTGAAATAGAAACTGAGAGAGTAGAGTGACCTTGCGGAGAAAGAGCCGGCATAGCCCTTTCTCCAGAAACAACATATCGTGACACACGTTTCCAATGTTTCTCATCCCAATATTCACATATAGGACAGGGATTAATGCGAGAACACTGACTACAATTAATACAATGATCATGAAAGTCAGAGGAAGATTTCTTCCTATTACAATTTGAACAATGTCCCTTCATTGTGAAAGGACAACAACAAGTCCTAGTTACTCGCAAAAACCCCTGACACAAAGATACATAATAACATGATCCATTAATAAAAGAAAAAACAATTGCAAATCAAAATAATTTTGAAAAAATATTTTTTCAGCGAAGCCCAAGTTGCTGAAAAGTAACGTTGAGCCCCGATGGATCCGATGGCAAAGTGTGGTCAAAAATTTTAAATTTATATTAAATAATTAATGAGACACTTACGGATAATATAAATGTATCTTATAGTGAGATAAACTACAGCAAAGGCAAACAGCCCCCCTCAAAAAAGGCTGTTGCCAATGTAAACAAACAGTGTAAAACACCAGAAAACATGACTCCAGGCACTGAAAAAACTGGCCCGGAATCAGTCATCAAAATTACACTCTATCTGATGCAAAACAGAGACTCCCAGGGGAGAATCTGCAGAACATCAGATGGAAGATGCAGAACACAACGTTATACACCCATGGGTGAAAACGTAACTATGGGGAAAATAACAGAAAACATTCTGTAACCAAGCAACTCTCCCAGGAAATTTTAGAAATGAACTTTCTCAAAAATATGCCAAAAGCATGGGAGAATTGCAAGGGGGGGACTTTAGAAGGCTAGGGGAGAGGAAACACTGAATAAGCAGTGCAACATTTAGCAAGAATGACAACAAGAGGCCCATGCCTCGAAAATAGGCAACTTAACATAATTTCATCAAAAAATTTTAAGTACAGCCCTGATTATTTTTTGTCACTTCTTTTTCCTCTCCTCCTTCTATCCTCCTTAGAATCACATTTTCTCCAAAAATTACGTATCTGGCATCCTTTAAACTGAGATTTACAAGCACAAAGATCAGTGAGATGTTGACTGATGAAGGGCCAAACAGAGAATGATAATTGGCGCCAATTTCGGGACGTCTGCGTCACTGCGCATGCGCAGTAGAGGCATAGTATGGAGGTCCTTTAGGACATGATTTCTTTTTGTTTTGGATGCAAATTTTGGGGATTGGGGGGCAAAATTTGTGTTTGGCCCTGGTTTTGTTAGAGTTAGCACCAGCTAAGTCTGGGTCATTGGTACAGTATAAAAATATGATAAATTTAAAGTAATTTGTATATTTTTTATACTTACCAATGGCTCAGACTTAGCTGGTGCAAACTCATTATTATTGCAGGCCAAATACAAATTTAGAACCCCAATCCCCAAAATTTGCATGCAATACCGAAAATGAAAAGTCCTATCTGGTCCTCCATACTTTTGTGTACTGCACATGCGAGGTAACCAGGAAGGTACCGAAATTGGCGCCAAGCATCATTCTTTCTAGTTATGCCTGCTAAATGTTATAAATCAGCGGGGAGGTATGAGTGCCCACTCATAGGAGGGTCATCCCCATCTGGGTCATTGGTAAGTGTAAAAAATATACAAATTACTTTAAATTTATCATATTTTTATACTAAAACCAATGGCCCAGACTTAGCTGAATTGTAGAAGGGCTGTAGGGCCTAGGACTTAGATGAAGTACAATATTTCTATTACTCCACATTAAAGAATAGCTCCTATAGGAGAATAGGAGAAGACAGAGGAATTACATATGTCTTCCTCATAATAAAAAAAGAGAACAGTATAACACCAATCATATATAGGAATAAAACACAATAATTTCTCCATTTAATGCCAGCATAACCCATTATGCTAATTTGGTGAAAGAAAGCCATTATATAAAGATAGACCAGAGAAAAAGACTCTTTATACTCATTTAAAAGTGTCTGAGGATTGTGTATTAACACTCGTTTGACACGTGACACATACAAATCCTTCACACTGAGCTACACTTTAAAAACAATACATAAATGAGTCATAATTGTTGCTTCGCACCGAGCTACACATTGTAACTACATAGCACCAACGCTGGACTACTGTCTCTGGAGGAGGTATTCCCTTGCTTTTCACTATAAAGCCAGATGATATTAAGGGAAAAACCGTCCCCCCTCCCTTCCCCTTGTTTTGAAGGAAGAATCCTCAGAATGAAGAGGGCAGCAGAACAGCTTCAGTGCTCAAGCAGACTGCCTAAGACATCTCTGAGATGTAATATTAATGGACGACATTCTGAGCGACAGAAAGAGGACCCAAGGATCTAAGGTCACCAGAGATAGACTCTAAATTTCTAAGGTAGGACTTAGTAAATGAAGACGGTTGCGTCCAGTAGGCTGCCTTCATTAAATCAGTAATGGCAATACTATTTGAATAAGCCCAAGAAGAAGACAATGCTCTAACCTCATGCACTGAAATCTTATTGACAAAATGTTGATCTGACGATAGATTCTCATCGGCAATTCGAATTGCTAATTGAATCCATCAAGCAACTGAATGAACAGAAATATCCCTTCTGTAAGGCATAAGAGAAAGGAAAAACATTTTTTTTTCTTTTCTAATAAAGCTAGATTGACATTTATATATGCACATCGCTCTCACTGGATACAACACCGGACTACGATTTTCCGAGGACGGTAAGGCCTTAATGACAATAGGCTCTGGCTGCTTAGCCAAAAATCCTGCTTCCATAGTAAGAGTAATAGTATTACACACAATACGGAAATGGGAATCTTCAACCGATAACGCATGGAGTTCACCAACTCTTCTGACAGAAGCGAAGGCTAAGAGAAAAGCCATTTTGTAGGTTAGAAATTTAAATTCTACATCATCTAATGGCTCAAAAGGAGCTTCTTGAAACTTCAAGAGAACCCAAGCCAAATTCCATTTAGGAATTAATCTGAGGGTTCTAGGTCTCTTGATAGAGAAATTTCTAACTAGTTTGGATAAAGAATGATCTAACCCAGTATCCAAGTTATCATGATGAGCATATGTGTCTGATAACATAGACCTATAGCCCTTAATCATGACAGGCTGCAGTTTTAATACGTCAAACAGGTAGATCAGAAAATTGTCAATTTGAGGAATAGATGGATTATAAATATCCACAGGCTGATCTGAACACCAACGAAAGAAACCTTTCCACTTCGCTGCATAATTCAACGAAGAGGAGGTGCTCCTACAGTTAGAAATTATGTCCACTGCTCGTCCTGAAAACTGCTTTCCGTGCAAGGACCGCACAATGGAAATATAAATTTTATAGTAAATTTCCTTTCTTATTATACCTACCGCAATTGTTTACTTCAGGCTTGCACTACAGTGGAAGAAACTAACTTGGATAAAATACTCTCTATTTAATCTTTCCCAAGAGATTTGGGAAAGAAAAGTGGTGTAAAAACACCACGAAAAAATAAGCCTAAACTGGGTCAAGCACCATCGGCGCACACCCAGTATGGGATGCTCTACCATAGTACAAATCCACGACTTCCACAAGCCAATGCGCAGTGCGTCAATAATACATCATTCTTTCGGTTCCGACAACACAGGAGTTATGTGATCAGCGGGAAGGAAGGATTCTTACCCGAATAAGAAGACGGGAGGGCCTCCATGTAAACAATTGTGGTAGGTATAATAAGAAAGGAAATTTACTATAAAAATTATATTTCTTATCAACCTACCTTGCAATTGTTTACTACAGGCTGAATAAACAAAAGGATGGAGGGAATCACATAACCAACCCACACATAACTCAATAGCACTGGAACGGTGGATAGAGGAAGAGATCCCTAGGCCTATCAAACCATAGCATCACAAACATTAGAAAAGACAATGAAAGATGAGGCATACGGTGAAGTGCGATGCACAGACAGAAAGGGCAGTAACAGCACAGAGCTGGAACTGAATCTGAAAAAAGCTGAATGGCTGGGATAGACAACAGCCTGAGCTGAAGAAAGAGGGCCCCAAGGACCAAGGTCCTCTGTCGGCTCCTGCAACTGTTGCAGATAAAAGGAGAATGTAGGATTTCTCCAGTAGGCTGCCAGTATAACATCCGTCATCCGACAACATGACAGAGTTATTAAAAGAGGAAGACAATGCACACACCTCGTGGCAGAAAAAACAATTGGTAATACAATCACCAGTAGCTAGACGAGCGGAAGCTGCACGAACAGCAAGACAAATCCATCAAGAAATTGATGCAGCAGAGATCTGGCATGTGAGAAAACACATATTCATCCAGGATAAGGCGCAAACACCCCACACCCCCAAGCAAAGCAGTGCCCAAGAAAGTGACCATCTTGGAGTAAACTGCAAAGTCCTAGGCCTTTTCAAGGAAAAGAACTAAACAAGCTTGGAGAGGCAAGGATGAGTGTCGAAACAATGCGATACCACATATGAAAAGGTCTCCGAAGCATGGACTTGTACCCATTGCTGGAGACCCCCAGAAACAAACATATACCAGAAACTCTGCAAGCGGTGTGATCGAAGGAGTGACAGAAGCAACAGAGTGATCGCACACCATCGAGAGGCTAAACCAGTGGAATGAGTGCCTCCTTGAAGAATAAAAGCAACTCCACTGCGTGTCTCGAAAAAACACTACGGAGGAGACAGGACCCGATAAAAGACATGTGCGATGGCACAATGAAGTCGGGTCAACGTGAAACCTCCTAGGGCGACTTTGGCAAAGAAAGTCACGAGGTAGAGGGAGACATGCCGGAACCGCCGCTAACAGAGAGTTGAGCAAATTGATCCACACCCACCGAGGCGACGGGTGTGATCGAAAGGATTCGACAACTGCAGGTTCATATCTGGGTGAGAACCTGAGGCAGAATCGGAACCGATCCTGGTCCCACATCCCGAGTAGGGAAAGACCTAGAGGATCCAAAGTCGCACCCCATCTGAGATCGCTGGCATCTGCCGTCAGAATGTGATCGGATGTGGGTAAGTCCAATGGAACACCCTGCGAAAGCCACTGGACATCTGTCCAGGGGAGGTGAGGATAAAGAGATTCTGGAAACTGAAGCACCAGATCCAGAGAATCTACATTCGGCCTCCAACGACAGAGCAGAAAGTGTTGGACAGGTCTGACACGCAGCCGACCAAGAGGAATGAGATCCGTCACCGAACCGCAGAGACCGATTTGCCAGAGAATACTCCGAGCCGTCGCGGATCTGGACTGGGACAGAGTCAGAGCAAAAGCTGAGAGAATCACAGCCTTGGCCTGGGGAACCGCCACCAAATTGAATTGGGTGTGGAAAGCCATCCCCAGATGATATAAAACGACTGAGAAGGGACCAGGTCAGAATTCTCCTCATTGACTCTGAATCCTAGCGACAGAGTGGCGACATCCGACTCCAGTAAGGCAGCATTGGAATGCCTTTGGAGGATATCGTCCAGATATGCCGAAGTAGTCACCCTGGACTGTGTGTGATGGAAAGCTATCACATGCGACATCAGTCTGGTGAAGGCTCAAGGAGCCAGGTTGAGGCCGAAAGGCATGGCCTTGAACTGGTAAACTTGCCCCAGAAAAGCGAACCTGAGATAGTTCCGTGACGCCCGATGAATCGGAACTTAAGCGTCTCGCAGGTCGATGCTGGAAGCGAAATCTCCCTGGTGAATTGAACGGAGGACCGACCTGAATGTCTCCAAGTTAAACTTGGGAGGAATGATAGACTGGTTCAGGATACTCGGATTGATAACAGGTCGGAGTCGGCCGTCCTTCTTCAGCACCAAGAACAGGCGGGAATAGAACCCCATTGACTGAATGTTCTTGACAACCTCAATCGCCCCCGGGACAAAAGTTTCCAACGTAAAAACGTCTGAAGGAACTGTGGGTGGAAGAGGCACCCTGGACAGAGTGGGGTGCCTTCGGAAGGATATTCGCAGCCTGGACCGAACAACATCTAACACCCAAGGATCTGATGTGATGGTGGCACCAACGGTCTGCGAACTCTGCTATCCTTCCTCCAACCTGGGACGAGTCGAGGTGAGGACCTTCATTTTGAGCCCTGACGAGGCCCGCGAGAGGACCACCTCCTCTACTGAATGAAGAATCCTGGGACTTCCCTCAAGTCTGCCGATGCTTACCCTTACCCCATGAGTAAGAAGTAGAAGCAGTGGCAGAAGGATCAGCCCTTTTGCTTCGTAGAGGAAGCAGAGGGTACTTGTTAGGCTTGGAACGGCCCCTGCCTACCCTAGAAGGCTGATCAAGCTGAAGAAACAGCAGCTGATCTTTGGAATGACATAGGACGTCATCCCGGACCGTCAACAAGGAACCATGGAAAAGTTGGGGACCTGCCAAAGAAGCAGATCGAAGAGTAGCGCGCTGCTCCTCAGGAAGGGATCGGCCTGTGTCCAGCACAGAGTCCCTTCGAACTAATTCCAGATTAGCCGTGTTACAGGCATGCGTGTGAGTAAGATGCACGAGTGCCTTGGACAGCACACGCAAAGGAGCCTGTACCTCGTCAAACTTATCTGGAGGCAGATAAGCAGCTAAAGCTGAGACGGCGTGATCTGAGAGAGAAAGCATACCAAGCATCTCTCTCGATAATCCCAACGTGGACTCCAGAGTCGTCATCGGAATGATGGCAGTCTTGGGCTTGGAAAGCCCGAGGGAATTGGAGTCCTGATCCAAAACCATCAAAGTCTAGCAGACTGACGGATTGGCGGAATCGTAGGAACGATAACGTGCCGGAGGCAAAAAAAGGTGTCAACCCTAGTGAAGAACTGAGCCTTCATAGCCTTGGAACTCAGCTTAGAGTCCAAGGCTGAAAATGCTTCAACCACCTGTACCGACTGGCATGGTCGAAGACTTCCAGAAGCCGGTTGCTCCATAGGCTGTTGGCGCGCGACCGATGATCGCGGCCTGGCTGACACTGGTTTGCTGGTTGAGAGATCCGGAAGGAACCCAAACACAAAATCAAGAGCTGCCCCCAAGTCCGAAGATTGCTGGCTCTCGACATCAAGCATGTCTGACTCTTCCCCTGAGTCGGAAGACACATAGACATCGTGGGCAAACCAGCCGACGCCTCCCATGGTGTCGGAACACCAGGGGGATCAGAAAGCAGCCTGTTTCCAATCCCGGGAGGCAGTGCCATAGGGGGCGCCTGGAAACCACTCGCTGCCTCGCTGGAAGCAACGGGAAGGCTCTTTGACAGAACCTGAGTGAGTAAGGAGAGGGCCCCCTAAGCTCACTGCCCGTACTGGCCGGTTCGACAGGGGAACGAACCGGCAAAGTGGCTTCACCTCTGACCCTCTTAACCAACGAAGGGTCACGATCCTCCAAAACACCTGATGCGGGACGACGGGCAGCAGCCGAAACGTCTGAAGGCAGAGTGTATAGGGGTATGACACATCCCGAGGATCAACATAGCGGGAACTCATGAGAGTCACCGCAGACCTCTGCAGGGCAGAAGGTCCAGGCTGCACAAAAGACGTTGGTCCCCCAAAACTGGTTGTGTGGCCAGAATGACTGGATGGAAACGCCACGGAGTTCAGAGTGTCCCCACTAAGAACATCCGAATCCAATGACACAACTGTGGTGCTCGACGGCGCAGAGACCACAGCAGAGGGTCCGGTCGGCAGCCACTTCCAACTTCGTTGAAGTCAGGGAAGGCTGAGGCCGATACCCTACGTCTACACTCCCAGACACCGCAGCAGACCACTGCAGGTATAAAACTACTGTGCTCAACGGCTGAGAGGACACAGTATGGGGTTCAGTCGGCAGCCACTTCCGACTTCGCCGAGTTGAAGTCAGGGAAGGCTGAGGCCGATACCCCACATCCACACTACAGACATCCCTGCAGACCCTTGCAGGGATAAGCCGAGGCCGGCTAAAAACGGTGCCCACTGATGTTGTAGACGGAACAGCAGTTGCAGCAGATACGACGGAAGCTGCTGGAACTGGCGGAAATGCGGAGAGAGCCACCTAGCTCAGCCTCCAAAGGAGGAGTCATAACCCTAGTGACAGCCTCAGATGTCAACTGGAGAGGGCGCATAGTCCCGGAACCAGGCATCTCTTCACCAGAATCCAACAGCTCCCACAGTATCCACCACAGTAAAAAACTGCACATTCCCCACGGAAGGGGAATAACTCTCACCAGACATGGTTGAGTCGGGAAGCCCCGAAACGACAGCATTCCCCCCCCCCCCCCCCGCTGGTGCGAGAGAAGCTGTTGAAACTGGCGGAAAAGCGGAGAGAGCCACCTAGCTCGGCCTCCAAAGGAGGAGTCACAACCCTAGTGACAGCCTCAGATGTCAACTGGAGAGGGCGCATAGTCCCGGAACCAGGCATCTCTTCACCAGAATCCAACAGCTCCCGCAGTATCCACCACAGTAAAAAACTGCACATTCCCCATGGAAGGGGAATAACTCTCACCAGACATGGTCGAGTCGGGCAGCCCCGAAACAACAGCGTTTCCCAACCCCCCGCGAAGGGGGTAAAACTCACACCAGACGTGGTCGAGTCGGGGGGCCCCGAAACAACAGTGCCCCTCCACCCCCACCCCCCACAGGGGCAGAAGGAGCTGCACATCCCTCACGGAGGGGGTATAAGTCACACCAGATGTGGTCGAGTCGGGAGGCTCCCAAAACGACAGCGTTCCACACCACCCACAGGTGCGGAAAAAACGGCCACGAGAACGCACCAAGGCGAGGGCAAAAGGAATTGCCCTAAAGGAACTGGAAATAACAGAGGTGAGAGCAGTAGAAGAAAATGGTGAACTCAACAGAAACAGAAAGTAGAAGAACACAATCAACTAAGAGAGAAGGTGGCAGAAAAAAACCGGTGGGTACACGACAGAACCCAGATGGTCGACAGGGACCAAAAAAACAGAAATTCAGCCCTCAACAGAGTGAAGAAATCCTGTCCAGACAGTCCCTGATTGACACCTAACTCCAATAACAAATAAATTCATCAACCGAAAAATTCATTGTCGAATCGCGTTGACACGATGTCGAAAACAAAACATTCGCCAAAACGGAATACAGTAAAACCTGTCTTGAGAGACCACCTGTCTTGAGAGACCACATCTGCCAGGCACCGATTGGTTTTACTCTATAATGGACCTGCTATGGGAGACCACCTGTCTTGGGAGACTGCCTGTCTTGAGAGACCACTGTGACCTGGTACCAACTTGTATTTTTATGCCATAATGGACCTGTCTTGAGAGACCGCCCCTTTCAAGACTGAAACCATGACAAAAACTTTTTACCTGTTCTGGAATTGGAAAATCCAATGTGGTTATAACATAATTAAAAGTACTGAAAGCTCTTAATTGGGTTTCAATTGCTAACTCATTAAAGATTGAGATGTTTTTATAAGACCCCTGTGAAAAGATTAGGATTATTGCTGAATAAACAATTTCATACGTACCTGAAATGTGACAGATAGGAATAAAAATAAATTTGTGTTGAAAATCTTTTTGTAACAAATTGAATGGACTGTTATAAAAATTATAAAAATAAATTAGTGTTGAAAATCTTCAATGAAGATTTTCAACACTAATTTATTTTTATAATTTTTATAACAGTCCATTTCAATTTATTACAAAAACTTCATAAAAAAGAACAACTACAAAGTAATTACAAAAATCTTTTCTTCTCCATTTCTGAATTTTGTGGTTGGTTATTCACTGACTTGAGAAAACCTGAAACCTGTTATGAGAGACCACCTGTCTTGAGAGACCACTTTTGTGTGGCCCAAAGGGCGGTCTCTCAAGACAGGTTCTACTGTAGTAAATAAAATACAATGAGAATGGGGTTGAAAATATAAATGAGAATATATAAAACACAGTCCTGTTATTATACGATCTTCAGATCCATAATTCCAGTCACAGGAAAACCATTATCGATGAGTTAAAATATCACTGTTACGGAGCAAAATGGCACACATCCACCACGAGTGCGGATAAACAAAAGAATGATGTATTACTGACGCACTGCGCATTGGCTTACGGAAGTCGTGGATTTGTACTATGGAAGAGCATCCCATACTGGGTGTGTGCCGATGATGCTCGACCCAGTTTTGGCTTATTTTTTCGTGGTGTTTTTACACCACTTTTCTTTCCCAAATCTCTTGGGAAAGATAAAATAGAGAGTATTTTATCCGAGTTAAGTTCTTCCACTGTAGTGCAAGCCTGTAGTAAACAATTGCAAGGTAGGTTGATAAGAAATACGAGAAGGATGAGACCTTCCGGGTTGTGATGCAGTGCATGGGGCTTCCCCTGATACAGAAGGTCCTTGAGAGGAGGAAGTTTCTGAGGAATGTCCCATAACAGACACCTGACCAGGTTGATCCAAGGTTTCTGAGCTGACAGAGGTGCTACCAGCAAGATTTTGCAGTGAGACTGTTTGATTTTTTACAAAAGCTGCTGAATCGGCGGAGTTGGAGGAAATGCATATCCTACTATTCTGTTCCATGAGATCGAGAAAGCGTCTACTGTGTACGCTCGGTGATCTGGACACAGCGACACGAACGTCAGAAGCCGATTGTTTAAGTTCGTGGCAAAGAGATCTATCATAGGACGATACAACTGGTAGCAAATTTGCCTGAATATGCGTTTGTTGAGAGTCCACTACGATGGCAACAGGCAACCTTTTCTTGAGAGCGAGTCTGCTACTACATTCAGACGACCTGGAATATGATGGACTGAGAGATGAACATGATAACTCAGAGCAAATAGGAGAATTTCCGCCATCAATTCAAATAGAGGAATTGAATGAGTGCCGCCCTGGTTCCTGAGATAAGCCACTACTGTGGAATTGTCCGACAGAATCTGGACGTTCGCTATGTGAGCAATCCAATGTTTGAGTGCAAGCGAAAAAGACATCATCTCTTTGATGTTTACGTGTTTTTCCAGGAATCAAGGGTATGAAAGACCCTGACATTTCAGGTCTGCGGGAATCAGGGATGCGCCCCAACCCGTCAGACTTGTGTCCATCATAATAATGAAGACCGGATCCGGTACTTGAAGTTGGACTCCCTGAGTCAACCGTTAGAGATCCACCCAAATCTGAACCTTTTGTTTTATTAGCGCAAATACTTTCTGAAAGCTGGATGGACCATGACATGAAAGTACGCATCCTTTAGGCCTATGCTTGCCACAAAGTCATTCACCCAAATGCTCACTTTTACCGACCGAATAGTTTCCATATAGAACTTTGGAGCTATAATCAATTTGTTTATCCAGCTCAAGTCTATCAAAATGAGCTGTCTGGTTTCGACACAAGAAACAGTTGACCGTAAAATCCCAGTGAATTGGGATTTTTCTATGACCTCTGTTGCTTTCTTTAATAGGAGAGATTGAACTTCTGCAAGAAGAGACTCTCTTCTTGAAGGATTTGCCGGAAGATTTGTCCAAGGAGGATTTCTTGTAAGTGGGGGTTTTGAACGGAATGAAAGCCGAATACCCATTCTGACTACATTCCTGACCAACTGATCTTCCATTATGTCCATAGAGTTTTTCGCAAAGTTTTATAACCTTCCGCCAACAGGAGAGCAATAGAGGTTTAGACCATCACCTCTATGATTTGTGAGGCTTTGGCTTAAAGTATTTGTAAGACTTACACCCCTTTCTAGTTGCTATATTGAAGGTTTCCTAAGTATCGATACAAGGGTTTCTTAGAACTCAGCGAGGAACGCCCTACCACGGCCAGCAGACGAAATGCTGCTGGGAAACTGACCTCAGCAAAAGAGTACTGGTAGCTTTTTTGGTAGCTTCTTCACACACGAAGGATAACTTGTCATCAAACAAGGTATGCCCAGAAATCGGAGTGACTCTTAGAGAGCTTTTCACCTGATCATCTATCAATGAAAATGATGCTAAGGCTCCATCATGTCTTATCAATTCCATATTAGTCACTGTAAGGGCGGAATGATATGTGGCATACATAACTGCCCTAGAAAGAACTCTGAGCGATGAATTAATATCATCAAAGTCTTTCCCAGTAAGACAATGGTCCAAAGCCCTGGTGATATGGTCTGCGTAGGACATAGCATCCAGAACTGCCCGACTAGAATCTATTGTAGATTCGACCACATCTGAGCGGACAGTGAATGAAGCGGGTAGCGAGCTATCCAGATCTAAAGCCTGTTCATCCAGATGCAGAGGAGCTTTCTGATCATCTTAAGTAACGTGGTCCAGGAAACGGTATATGAAGAGAAGACGTCAATAAGAAACCACTTTTTCTTCTTGAATTTGCTAGGCTAAAGACTATGTAGTCAATCTGGCCGAAGGCCTCCAACACATGAACAGACTGACCCGGGAATGAAAGAATGTTGTCTTTCCTCTGCAGGGTATCCATATCTAGGGACGATTGCAGTTTCTGCCTAGCTAATGCAGCTTGCTGACCAGGAGGAACAAGATTTGGAAAAAAATGATGAATAAAATTCATCGCTTCCATGTGTTGTTCCGAAAGGGATGGAGAATCTTCCTCTGTTTTCCTTTCACCATCCACTTGATCAAGCTGTGAATTTCGGTCAGCTCCATCCGAATGAATGGATGACCGGACCAACCCAGCACTGTCCGACACCTCACTCCCACAGTCTGTTGATGGCCAAACCTGCGTTTGCTGGGAAGCTGTGATGAGCTGCACAATCTGCGACAACAGGTCCATAACTGAGACCTGTGGAGCAGCGAGCGGTCTTCTGTTTTTTCGCCGCATGTTGTTTGCGGGATGGAGATCTGTCCCCAGATCTCTTCACCGAACATCCCGATTGCTCCATCTAATCAAGCCTTGAACCACTAGCTATCTGATGGACTGACTTTGGTGGCGAAGACTGGTGGCGTCTTCGCGGGGCGGCTTGAAAATCCGAAGTCGGATAGCTAGTGAGCAGTCTAATGTGCTTAGTCAGAGACGCGGAAGAAGCCATAACTGCCGCCAGCCCCAGCTGAAGTGTGGAAGGAGATCCGACTCAGTGAAGTTACTCGCAATGGCAATAGTCAGTCTGACTGTTGACGGGACGGAGAAGGCTCTCCCGCTTGCAATTCTGACCCCAGATCTCGTCGAGCATCCTGATGAGAAACTTGCTGGCTTCTTCCCCTTTGCCATCGTCGCTGAGTGAGCTTTTGATTTTGAGGTGTTCATTCGATCCAATTCTACACTCTCCTCTACTGCTACGGACTTACCCGGTGTCACGGATCCTACTAACGGGGTAACCAGTCAAGCTAGCTGCGGGTGAAGGAATAAGAGGCCTTATTCCTCGCTTGATATTCATAAGCACCTTTGCAGCTAGCTCTGTTTGCTCATCAGAGGGCGATGACGGCTGCACAGTTTGGATGGGTGTCACTATACCATCACCATGTTCATGTTACTCTGAAAAAGAAACTGAAAAGCTAAAATTGCCTGCGGAGACAGTTCTGGCATTAGAACTTCACCACGCACCAGATAACGCAACACCCGCTTCCAACGTTTGGCATCCCAAACTACACAAGTAGCACATGTATCAGTAGGAGTGCAGCGACTACAAGCAAGTCAACAATCATGTTAAATCTGAAGCAGACTTCCTTGCCTTAACATTTGAGCAAAAAGATTTCATAATAATATTTAAGCCAAAGACAAAGTCCACTGCACTTCTAAACTACAAAAATAATTTATACACAATAAGGTTACAATAATACGGCAATCAAAATCATTTCGAAAGAAATCAAAATTGAATTTTTTTTTCAAAAACATTTTGAAAATGCCTAAGTTCCCAAAGGGAACCTCATGAGCCCAAGGGTGGACGAACACTAAATAATTAAAGCTACACTACCGGAATTATTTAAGACATGTATCCTACTATTAAATACAATTACTGTGCTATACTATAATACTTGAATAATATGAATTAAAGTATTGTTAAACTGAAATGAATGTCAACAGGAAAAAGCGGAAACTAAACAACAGGCATACAATAAGCCCAAAGTCAGTAACCGATCAGTCACTACCTGATGCAAAGCCAGATCTTCATAGGAAGAAAAAACAATGCATCTGGTAGAAGATGCAAAACTACAAACGTCCTAACACCCACAGGATGAAGACGTAACCATGGGGATAACCGGAATAAACATTCTGTAGATCACGTTAAACTCCCAAGAAATGTAATAAAAAATTTCAATAAAAAAGCCAAAAGAGCTTGGGAGCATAACAGGAGGGTTCATGGGAGGAGAGGGAAGGAACATTTAACAAACAGTAGGTTTAATCACTAGCAAGAATGATGACGTTCAGGCCCATATCCCGAATTCGGGAAACATGAATAATTTTACATAATTATTTTAAAGTTACAGCCCTGAATGTCTAAAACCACCATTGTTCACTTCCAGCATCCTTTCACATCCACCAATGATTTGTGTCTGGCATCTTCAAAAGAGAGATTTAAAGCACAGATGTCAGTTCAGATGTTTACTGACTTGGGCCAAACAAAAGAAAGAATGATGTTCGGCGTCAATTCTGGTACCTTCCTGGTTACAGTACACAAAAGTATGGAGGACCAGCCAGGACTTTTAATTTTCAGTATTGTATGCAAATTTTGTGGATTGGGGGGTGGGAGTGGGGGTGGGAGTGGGAGTGGGAGGGAGGGTTTAAAAATTTGTGTTTGGCCCTGGATAATAATGAGTTTGCACCAGCTAAGTCCGGGCCATTGGATTTAGTACAAAACTTTAGATTGTGTATAGGCCTGCTAATACTTTTTTGTTTTGGTGCATATCATGAGAGAGGAACAATCTATGGCCTTGGAATTATAACCCAGGGAGAAAGTCATGACACACTTGATTCAAAAGTAAGCAGGGTGGGGGGTGGGGGGGGGGGGGTATGACTCACATATTTCAGTCATGAACAACCATTAAGTGAAGTATGAACAAGATCTGTCCATAGGATAAATTTTTCGGGATCAGACGAAGTCAAAACACACTAATGGTCTCTGACCTTGACCTTGCAGTTATGAGTCATAAGCAATCAGAGTGGTGAGTATGAACAAAATCAATCAACTCAATAATTTTTTATGGACTAGACAAAGTTAGAGTGGAGGAGCAAAAAAAACCTAAATGGTCCCTAACCTTGACCTTTCAGCTATGATCTTGCATCAAAGTAATGACACACTTTTGAGTAATAAGGAATCATTATGTGAAATATGAACATATCGGGCCACTGCATACTTTTTTTGGGGGTGGTGGGGGGGGGGGGGGGGGGGGTGGGGGGGGCAGAAAACATTAGAATTGGGTAAAAGTCATGACACACTTTTGGAATATAAGCAATCATTGTGTGAAGTATGAAGAAGATTAATTCATTGAATAATTTTTTTATGGACCAGACAAAATTAGAATGGAGAAACAAACAAACGAATAGTCTGTGACCTATGACCTTGGGTCAAGATTATGACACACTTTTGGATCGTCAGCATTCATTGTATGGAGGATGAACAAAATTGGTTCATTGAATCATCTTTTTATGTACCAGGCAAAGTTAGATTGTCAGAACAAACAAACAGCCTGTGACCTTGACCTTGGAGTTATGACCTTGGTCCAAGGTCACTCCTGCATCATAAGCAATGATTGTGTGAAGAAGGAACAAGATTGGTCCATTAAATAATTTTTTAGGGATAAAGTTGGGATGAATGCACTGGATGCTAACTGTGATATTAAACAAAATAAATGATCTGGAAAAGTGTGTGTGCGTTGGGTGGAGAAGTATGAATCTGAACCCAATTTCAGAAATGCATTCTATCAAAAGAATTGAGAAAGAAAGCCCATTGGGTCATGAGAAATTTTTGTGTGAAGTATGAACAAAAACTGATCCATTGACTGATTCTTTTTGGACCAGACAATGTTAGAATGGAGGAACAAACAAACAAATGGCCTGTGACCTTGTTGCTACAAACTTTTGGTAAAGATCACAAGACACCTTTGTGTCATAAGCAATCATTCTGAGAAGTATGACCAAGATCGGTCCATTAAATACAAAACAGCTACTATATGCTCCTGTCTCCAAAATTTTCAGGGAACATAAAAATTGGACTCTGAACAGCCATTTAGTCTCCACAAATGATCGTCACCACTGTATTCATGTAGCTTGTATAAGCGTACATATTGTCCCTTGAGAGCTAAACAATTGCAGATGGCACATTGTTGCACTCAAGAGACAACATCACCAGAAGATAGCACAAATTGACTTTCTAGGAGGTATATATCAACTTTCTAGGTGGTGCTTACCGACCGACACATAGTTCATACTGACCTTGGTATGTATTAGTGTGGTACATATCGATCGTACTCCAAGCCAAGAGAGAATTCATAATTCTGGACAATATTTCCATGGTCATGCAAAATTTGGCCTGTAGGACTATGGCAAAATAATATGTACGGTTTGGTTAATCCATTATCAACCATTCTCTGATTACAATTTACCTATTAGCTCTTCTAATTCTAAATGCAGTGACCATCACAGTCACATTGTTTCTCAATGTTCATATTGGTTCCATGCAATGGCAAATGCTTCACACGAAAACCACCATGGAAAGAATAAAAAGTTGTTGTAGACATTACACTCAATTCTTAGAGCAGATGAATACTGTACTAAGGCGTACTACACGTCGATGGTGTGCATGTCTTCAACCAATCTAACCCAACCTGTGCTGCAGGGTGGAGTTACGATGTTGGGGAGCTGGCAGCTGCTCGTCATTGCTCGGTGGTTCTCTCTGGGTACTCTGGCTTCCTCCACCTGTAAAACTGTCACGACACAATATGACCTTGGCTGTTAATGTGTTGTTAAACCCTAAAAAAAAAAAAAGTGATTTAAGATTTGACCCGTGTTTTTGAATATTTGCACAATGTTTATGCAGGCCCAGAGTTGTGTGAACCTGAATATTTTGGTGCCAACCAAAATGTTTTAGTGCTAATCCTGAATATTTTAGTCAACTTGAATATTTTAGTGCCAATCAAAATGTTTTTGTTCCAAACCTGATGACACGGATGAGCATTGCTGTGACATGTACTGAATAGAATGATTAATTACCTTGTTTTTAAACCCTCCCCCTGCCCACATCGCCCAGCCTCAGCTTCTCTGAATGTAGCATATATGTACGATTAATTCTGAGACTACTTGCTGGTGGTTTAGATGGGTTTTACTGGCTTGGGGTCGGTGAGAAGTGCACATGTAAAAAGCCAGAGTATTTTGATAGATTCAATCACCTGGCAGTAATAAGCTACTGCCCAATATTTCAACTTGTAGATCAGACACAGAGCTTGAGTGCAGGTAGCATCACTGGAAGGGGCGGTACAGTGCCAATGTAGTTTTTCAGGTATTTTAAAAATTTGTGTCCAAAAGACGCAAGTTCATTGATTCATTTAATTTTTCTTACAAAATATTAGGTGTGTGTATGGGTGGGGAGGAGGATTGTCTGTGGTTGGATTATCCGTCTGTTTTCTTTCTATTCCAGCCACACAATGTCTCAAACTGAATAGGGGAACAACATTCTAAAAGGTGGGTACATATGTTGCTGTACTCCGATAATAATAGATTAATTACTTTTTATACCATGCTCGCCTATGTTACTACCTGTGAAAAGCCTGAAAGTTAAATTTTAGCTTTTAATCCCACCTCCGGCATAAAGCATCTACTGTGGTTAAAATTTTTTACATCTACAGTAGAAAGTTCATCCAATTTTACCTTTGAAAAGACGCAATTGCTAATTTTGATACATTCACACTTCGCGATGTGTCATTCAAACATACAATGTTTTGCGGTACTATCTACTATGTGCAATGACTTAATAATTTCAAAATACTTACAATTAAATATTTAAAAGAAAATTTAAGAATTATTAATAGTACTTTGACTAAAAAAGCAAGGTAAATTCAACCAACTTTGATGATGTGACTAGCTGTTAATCAAGCATTCACATGCAGCCGGTAGTACTTCCCACTGGCGCAGACGTAAACAAAACAAACCTGCCTGTTTGCGATAGAAAGCATTGTTTTTTTCTCCATTTTAAGTGATTTAGGTCGATTTTTTATTAAGACCATGTTATAAATAAAACAAATAGGTACTATGGCCGGTAATCAGATTTAAACCATTTGTAGAATACGGATTTTAACCACTCAGCAAGCTGAGTGGTTAAAACCCTTATTCTACTTGTGGTTTAAATCTGATTACCGGCCCTAGTACCTATTTATTTTGTATATTTACCAAGCTGATAATGTAAAGTATTTATCTAATTTACGTTTTCACTTTTCTAAAGCTAAAGATTTACCTATAATCTAATAAAAAATCTTACCTCCCAATCAATGCGATGTGAGACGTGACCAGGGGATGTGTTTGTATAAAAAGAACTGGTCTGTCACCTCAGTCTCTCTCTGTCAAACATATTGACCAGCCAGTTTAAATTTAAAGACACAATCACGGGGCTTTAGTGTGTTTTGTGAAAATCTATTATTGTACACGCCTTAACTACAGGCCAATGATTTCATTTTATGCAAAGTAATAAAATAAATCTACTGTTTGTTTTATCATCCACAAACAGTTCTCAACATTGTGGCAGTGGCTTTTCTGCATAAGATCAAAGATTTTGGGTGCCAATTTTGTTGTAAAACATAACAAGCAAAAGCAAAGTTCCAGCCAATGGACCTTCGGGTTAAACTTAGACTGGCTAGAACATTGCTTGTGTTTTCTGGTAGACTGCATGCTCTCAGTGTGTACATTTTCAGTCATCACTCCATATTGAGAACTGATGTAATTGGTATCGTGGAACTAAATATTGAAATTAGAGTGAACCGCCTTAAAATGTTGCACTCGGAAATGACGCAATCTCTAAAAATAAACAGCCTTGGGAAAATCCATTGTTTCAATAAAAGTTTGAAACATTCTATTGACATCTTGCATTATTGTTGAATATTCCTGATAAAAAAGAGGGTGATCTGATGACTTTTGGACCTAAAAAATACAATTTACTTTTTGTGTGTTTTTGTAGGGAATTCCCTGAAAAATATGTGCATGTGACCGGTACTTCCCTTTGTGTCAGTTTTTCTCTCTTATTTGTTCCTTGACCCCCTGTTTTCAGATCAGAAAAAGTTGTCTGAAGGGCTATACTTGACAGAGATATTTGAATGCCAAAATTAAAGTGATGCGATCATATTTTTTCCACCTGAACGTTATAATGGTCGCCTATGGGAAAATATTTAGTTCTGTGATACCAATTACAGTTCATGTTTGCAAGCTGCTACCTCCCCATTCCTCAGTTAATCAAGAAGATGTTATTTGATACTACAGACCTATACAGTTGTCTGCCTGTAGATTCTCCTCTAAATACTGCCAGCATGCATTAACTACTTCACTTATCTGTAGCATATCTGCTGCAGTCAGTAAATCTTGACAGTTTTCTGCTCTCACACACACTTTTCCTGAAATACAAAGAAAAAAAAATAATATTGAAACACTCAATATATACTACCCAGTACTCTAAAATGAATCTGCATTTTGAAGAGTGTGACAATGAAGAAACAATGCATAGATAGCTAGCTTTCTTCTACCCCACCACCTATTTTTCCAACTCTTTCTTTCAGAAATCTTTTTTTGTTCCAGTTTTGCTGAGTTGCCACAGTTGGTTAATTCTTTACCTACCATGACTGGAAGTGACAACTTAAAAAAAATAGATAATTAACTAACTCAAAATGTTAATTTTTTGACTCAACAACAAAGGTGATGACCTCTGGTCTTGATGAGCTTGTTCCAGTGAGAGGTTATACATGAAAGCTATGCTTTTGAGACAAAAATTGAAAAAAAATTATTTGAATAGAGATTTTTGTGAATATCGCTGGTCAAATATGGTTATTATGTCAGTTAATATATTTAAATAACTGAAGTATTCAATTAACAGAGATATGATCACTTTCCTGTATTCTAGAAATAAACTGAGCATTTATTCTATTATCTCTTGTTTGACCTATTTGGCCTCCATTCACTCGGTATGTGTATTTAATCAATTATATCTGTCAAACAAGATATCATAGATTACAATGTAAATACCCATTATGTGTGAACAGAGACCAAATAGGTCTATAAACAAAGGGAATTTGGTGAATTTCCAAGGTCATTTCTTGACACATATTAAAAGATTTTACTATTCAATTAACCAGATTTAGCATTTATTGTTATAAAGCTCCATCAAACAAGATACAATAGATTAAATGCCTGTATTGGATTTACTGAGGCCAAATTGATCTATAGACAAGGGGAATTTGGGATAACTATAAGTTTAATTTCTCAACATGTTACAAGACTTTATATTCAGTTAACAGGAGTTTGCTCTATAACCTATATGCAATTAACAGATAAAATTTGTACTGAACCTACTGTAAGTTATATACAATTAACTTGTAGAGTGCCAAATTATTTTTGAACACAAATATTTGTTCAAAAGTCTTTGCCTTGTTACAATTTATAGGAGAGTGCCCACAGGCACTCTCCTATAAATTGTAACAAGCCAAATCTTAACAGAATAAAAAATATCACTTCAAAGATAATATGAAGCACATCCACAGAAAATGAAGCCTTTACGTTGTGGTACCTGCACTTCAGAATAGAGCCCAAATATAGGCTTCCAGCACTCTACCAGTTAACAAGGTTATTCAATTAAGAGATATACAATTAAGTAGGCTCCTCTGTATACTATACTACAGTATATATATAAAATATATCCATGGTAGCTTGGTGTACCAAATGTTCACCACTCATGGTGAACATTTGGTACACCAAGCTACTTTGGGTATTATTAAGAGTCGCTATTAGTTTTTCTCGATTTTACTGATTTATATGTATGCGATTTTACTGATTTATATGTACGAATCTGTTTTTGATTACATAAGCATCAGTGGGTGGTTGAACTGTTCTTCCGCTGTCAATTCATGTTTGTTAATTTTTGGTGTCTTATAGGGTAAACACATTAAAAAACATAATAAATAACTGCCACTTTCATTTCACACTTCGCGAGGCAACGTGCGATAAATGTAGACAAGTTCGCATTCAGGTCGACGTCACCAAAGGTCAACTTGGATGTAGTTCTACTGTAGGTGTAAATTTTAACTACTGAAATCCCATTGCTGGCATGTTCACCACAGTAGGTGTGTAAAGCTAAAATTTATGTCTTAGGCTTTTCATATATAGCAGAATAGGTAATCATGGTATAAATACTGTTTCTATAATCACAAATTAGTGTCTTTGTGCACATTTATATAACACTAATTCAAACAGTTGTCAAAAAAAGACTATAGTTCTGTGATCAAAAAAGTGCTATTTTTTCAATCAGATCATGCTCAGACTACGACACACTTACACACCATGGGGTCAACATTTCGAAATAAATATATTTCAAAATCAAGATCAAATAAAGAAAATGAAAATAGCATCTCAGAATCATTGTTCTCACATTTCTTTCCTAGGTGGGGTTCTATTTTGTTTTGAGGAGAAAAGTGGGAAGAAAATTTCCCAGACCCAGTCGTGATCCAGTAATAATTCTCTGTTCGGTTATGTGATCATTGTACAGTACACAATCAGTGTTCATTCATACTTTATCAGAAATATGTAACTATTTTATTGCCAAGTTAGTTTGTGAAGTGCAACATCAAATCTCTTTTATATGTGTACATAGGGAGCATGGTGGCTCAGTGGTAGACTGTTGGACTTCTATGCTAGAGGTCCCGAGTTCGATCCCTGCCTGGGACGACCCGCGTTGTGTCCATGGGCAAGGCACTTTATCCCAGTTGCCTACATGGGGGCACGGTGATGCCGTGTACTAAGGCGTACTGCATGTCGATGGTGCACATGTCTTCAACTGCTGTTACCCTGCTTGAGTGGTGCTTGAACAGAGGTAGAATGTTGAGGAGCTGACAGATGCTCATCGATGCTCGGTGTTCTCTCCGGGTACTCCGGCTTCCTCCACCCATAAAACTGTCATGGTCACAATTAGCCATTGTGCATAAGTATGTGAACTTAAACACCAATAAATAAATAAATAAATAAATAAATAAATAAATAAATAAATAAATAAATAAATAAATAATATATGTGTACATGTATTTGGACACACATTTACTATTTTACATTCATATGAAATGGCACAAAAAGGAAAATAACCAGAAAAATATACACCTTTTCATAAAATGTCAGAATTCCCATTCCGTTCTCAATAACAGAACATTTCCAAAGTAAAGGGACCCCAGTCCTACACTTAAAGTAGTCAGGAAAATCCCTGTTACTACTTGGAAAGCTCTTTGGAAGATAAAAATGTAATATTTTATCTTTTTTAATTGATGTATATTTATTTTAGGACCCTTCCAATCTTCGAAATTCAAACAGTTTGTCCGACTCAATTCGATTTTCAAATACCTGACCACCAAATACAGAAATTGAATATCACGATGATGATAACAGAAATGAACGTTCTTTCTTTTCGCATATAGCATTATATGGGGGTCATTATTTCTCACCAAAAACTGAAATATTAATATAAGTTGAATGACGATTTACAAGTGTGTGAGTCAAGCGTAGAAAAAAGCAATCTTTCATTTGCACGATGAGGTCTCCAGAGGGTGAATTTGCTGATGCTATCCCATACAGTGGGCCAATGTATCCTCTGAGTACCTCTTTCTGTTTAGGCTTCAGTCCTTGATTCAGATTGAGATTCACAGAGGGTAAATTTAGTGATGCTACCCTGCTGTGCCTCCTCTGGGGACCTCATTCTGCAGATAAAAGTCTGCTTATTTACAGGCTTGATGTGAGTACAGCCAAGCAGATATTATGTTAGGTAAAGAATAAATTAGTATGGCAATACAGGTCTTCTCACTCTTCTGTGACATTTATCATGACATTGCCAACTGCAGTGGTTAAGTTTAAGGGCTGCTTCCTCATGCACATACCTGAATAAATAAAATTTAAAACAGTCTCAAAGATCCCACTGCTGATCTCATGTATCTTCACAGACTGCCTACAATCTTCTTCCATTCCACTTTCAAACATTGCTCTGAAGTAAGGACTGCTAGCTGCAAGTACATTTCGATGTGCTGGATATGATTTTTCTTCTACAATTATCACAACATCACAGAAAAGCTCTGACTTCCATAATTCAAACATTGAGGACAAAAATGCAGCTGGGAAAGATGTGGATGTGTACCCAAGAATTTCCTGACTATTTCCCGCCATCATGTACAGCAGATTTGTCAATAAAGGATTCTAATTAATCAGTCATACCAGTGCAAGTGAAGTAATAAATTTTGAATGACAAATTTTCTTTCAAATACATGCAGCATTGCCTGTAAGTAGAAAACAAATTGACACATGAAAAAGGATTGCGCTGTGAAGCAAATCCTTACTCACTGACTTTAGAGGACTTCTACCCCAGCCATTGGTTACAGATCCTATTTTACCAGTGAAACAGAAATTATTTACCACAATAAACATGGAAATCCCTACCTACTTTAGAGGACATCCACAACAGGCATCGGTTTCTGGATCCTATTTTACCAGTGAAACAGAAATTATTTACCACAGTAAACATGCACTTCTCCACTTCCTGTGGTTCCCATGGGGAACTGAAACCTGATAATTACAATTCATGTTATCACATAAACATTAAAATTTCCAGTAAAATGGAATGACGGGAAATAACTCTCTCAATTTTTAAAAAATTGCCACGAATTTCTAAACTATCCAAAACAAATTTAACCTTTTGAACCCGAGAGGCCACTTTCTGGCCCAGGAACATGATACGTCATAATTTCATTAACTTGTAGAATGCTGGAAGCCCATATTTGGGCTCTATTCTGAAGTGCAGGTACCACAACTTAAAGGCTTCAAATTCAGTGGCTACACTTCAAATTATCTTTGAAGTGATATTATTTAGTCTGTTCGGATTTGCCTTGTTACATTTTATGGGAGAGTGCTCACAGGCACTCTCTGATGATTTGTAACAAGCCAAAGACAACTGAACGTATTTTGACGGTCAAAAATAATTTAGAACTCTACCAGTTAAGTAGGATGGCTGGCTTCTAAGTGAATGTGTGGCTAGACCAATTAATATTTTCAACGTGCAGCCCCAAGACTGCACGTTGAAAATATCAATTGGTCTTCCCACATATAATGAATATGGACTTTTCCAACTGCTGCCTCCAAATGACATGGAAGATACCACTAGGGTTCAAAGGGTTAAGAAAAGAACATACCAAAATTTAGTGAATTCTTATAATTACTATTCAAGTTACCTGTATCAAATAAACATTTAAAAAAATCAAGAAAATTGAAATAAATAGAGGGTAATACATGTATACAGTTAAAACTGAAAGTCCAGTCATGAAATACGCACAAATAGCACGTCGATCTGCGAGTTAATCTATGCGTTATGACCATAGTAAGGCTATCAAATTCTGTACATATGGTCTGTGTACAAGCAATGTTTCAGCCAATGGACCTCCGGGTAACCCGGAGGTCCATTGGCAGAAACATTGCCTGTGTTTGCGATGAGCAACCAGGAAACCTGCCGTTTTTTTGGATGCCATTCGATATGGCAATTGCGCGCAATTCCTATTCGCAATTAAGCCTAGATAAGCACACAGTTCGTGACAGGACTTCTAGTTTTAACTGTATGTAACTCTCTCACAGAAGAAATCTTCATCATTTTTGAACTAACTTGTTCAAGGCAATATTCATTTACAGAAGGATAATAAAATTTCTTGAAATCTGATGATTACTCTCCAAGTTACTGCATCAACATTACGAGTGGTCCCATGGGGCATTATTTACTCATCTGATAAAATTGTTTAAAGAATGATTTAAGGTCACATTCAGCATCTGCCTGTTAAAATAGTTAACCTAATTTAGCTTGGTGACTAAGGGTGTGGGTGGAAGGGTCTATTGGGTGATTTTTTTTTTAAATCACTCAAACCCCATCAAAATACATTCTGAAGCAAAGTGAATAAAATGGCCAGTGGATCCCCATGGCCAGTTGAGAGGAACAAGGTGCCATCTGCAAGGCTAAAGCATTGCAGATGACACCATCTTTAACTCAGGGTATGATATACAGCTATAAAGACACCCTACCGATCGTATAGGCTCCTACTCTGGCGATTATTGACCCAAATCCTTCATTACACATACATGCACCAACTCCTCCTCCCATTTGCATTGACACACGTAAAATAAGTTACAAATAAATACTAGAGAATTTGTCAGTTACAGTTCTCAGAAAATAAAGGCTTTTCCACTAGTGCACTTCTGGCGAAAAAGTGTGTCACTGCCCCCTTGCTGCCGAGCAGGGTGGCAGCTGCCCCACCCTGCCCCCTGCTTCTGGCACCCTTGTGAGATTCGATTTGATACTAATATCTTTACTCAGTTCAATTATGCTGTACACATAATGCTGAACCACTGTGAAAAATTTCAGTCATGCTTTATTAAACCATCAAAGTCAGGCTGATAGCTTATATTGCAAATCATTCCTGGGGTTTCTCCATTTACCTGTACATGTACAGCTGTATGAAGAAGACATGATGAGGACATGTGATATTCTGTTGGAAGTTTTTTAATAGGGCCTACTAAGGCAAAAAAAAAAATGATTTGGTTCCAGCTATAATAGAAAAATACGGTTGGTGAATCAGGATTTTTTGAAAATTTATTTTAATATTTTATTTTCTCATACAGTCGCTTAAAACTTTATCGAAAATAACAAAAAAAAAAAAGAAAAAAAGAGTGTTATCTACATAAATCGCCATTCAAATTTTATTATTTATTCATTTTTGTTTAAGAAACATAGCATATGACCCATCATTGGAATGGGCTTGTTCCAATGAGGGATCATAAGCTATGTTTTGAGGCAAACATGAATTTATACTTATTCAAGAAGCTTTTCATCTAATGCTATCTGCTCTTCAGATTAGGTCAAGGGTTAAAATGCATTAGTTATATTTATGGTGCACATGTATTGGACACTATGGCCATAAGTATCTTCATACATCATTTGACATAGATAAAACGTTTTTTGTCAAGTGCTCACAAAAAGATTAGACTCGAGCATGAAAGTTAGGATCAGCCAGCCTAACACACCTCATGAAAAGTTATGGGGCATATCTGACAGGGCCTATCAGCCTCAGCCCATACAAAATGGAACATTTGCAACACACCCACTAGGAATTTTCTACATAGACAGCCAAACCTTAGAAGTAACAATATCATTGTTGAGAAAACTGCCTGCAGCACTCAATAAACATGTAATACCATCTGTTCCTTGGTGTCAAAGGTGACCAAGGGTAGAATTGGGCCTTTAAGGAATAAGCCGACACAGGGACATAACATAGGAACCCTGGGAGGAGGGCATAGGGAAAATCATGCCCCACCCAAAATTTTTCCATAAACAGAGAGAAAGGGAGAGAGAAAGGAGATACTACTGGGTATAAGACCATATTGCCTTTACCAATATATTTTTACACTATAATACCACCACCAATGAATCGAGGTGGGTGGGGTGGGGAAAGGGGGTAGTGGTGGAAAGATTCCTCACAAATCAAATGCAGTCACCTAAAATTTGTATTTTTGAGTTCCCATCATTCCAATTCTTTTGGGACATTGTAGAAAGGGGTTACACAGACTCTATTCTCTTAACCCTTTACCCAACATAACTGCCAAATCTAGCCAGCACTATTCATAAAAATTACCATTCCATTTTCATTATTGTTTGTCTCAAAAACATAGCTTATGACTGCTCATTGGAATGCGCTCATTGAGCTCTCGTTCCAATGAGGGATCATAAGCTATGTGCTTCATATAAAAAATAAAAATATTTAGTTATTCAAGAAATTTGTTTACAAGTGTCGTCTGCTTTTCATGTTAGGTAAAGGATTAAGATGTGAACAAATATACACTTGTATGATTTGTCTCTTCCACAACTTTTAAAATTTAGAAAAATGCACACTTTTGGCAGTATTTAACAAATGTCTCCATTAAGCCAAAACAGTGTTTCAACCAGATGGGGAAATTTGTTAAATATGGGACCATAAATGTACATTTGTCTGAATGTAAAGGGGCAACAATCAGTTCTAAATATAGCTTCTTGAATTTTATTCTTACCATGCCACTAATAATGATAAAACCTACTGCTATGATGACAAGACAATGAAATGCCATGATATAGCACACTGTTGAAAGGGACTCCCTGAGCCCTTTCCAAAAGGTTATTACATCCCAGATTATTAATCAGATTACTGTCAGAAATTCATGAAATAAACTACAGTGGTCTAGAATCTACACACCAGAATAATGCAGCTTATTATGAAACTTTTTGTCTCAGAGATTATAGATGAACTGAATTTAAATGCTTTTGACGGGTTCTGCTGGAAAATCGGGTACTCTTCAAGGCTATATAGAACAAAATTTAAGCAATTCTCAACGAAGAGGCCGATATTCAGGGACTTTTCATTTGAGTGGGAACCTTGCGCATACCAAAATGAATGTTCATATTGAATGATGATTCTTAACATTTCAGTGATGTGCTGGAATTGTAAATATACCTCTATAGTCTAATCATAAAAAATGTTATTACATGTTCCATTATGTGTACTCTACTTAATGTTATCTTTTAACTTATTTGTAGTAATCCACAAGATCTGATGAGAATGTGGGTATTTTAACCCTTTACCTAACAATGAAAAGCAGAAGACACTTGCAAACAAAATTCTTGAACAACGAATTTTTTTAATTTTTGTCTCAAAAAGTAGGTTATGACATCTCATTGGAACAAGATCGATGAGATCCTTCCAAAGAGGGGTCATAACCTTTGCTTTTGAGACAAAAAATGAAAAATTAATGAAATTTAATTGGCGATTTTTGTGAATAGTGCTGGCTGGTTTTAGGCCGTTATGCTTGGTAAAGAGTTAACCTGATCATGTGCCTTAACTACAGTGCATGTACATGTATTGATTTCCAAACTTTGCACATATAAACCACAAGAAAGAGTAATATATTCCCATCGCTGTTGGCACTAGTCCTGTGGCAACTGTCCTAGAATCAACATAAAGACAGGATAGTAAAAAATATCATGATTGACATTTTCTAGCATTTATTACACATCATATCAATTTGACCAAGACATGAAGAAAATTAACATTGTTTGGTATTATTAAAAATAACCAAACAATTGATAATTCAGATCTTCTACATTGTAGATCTATAATTACAAAGGTGTCAGCATTAAAAGGGTGATACCTACATGTACATGTCATGAATAAATTATTAAAATGAACTAAGTTAAAATTACATGCAACAATGTTTTTTTAAAATTCTGTATCTAGTGTACGTTTTGAATGTGGCACCTCCATGTATTTTAATGTATAGCTTGAGATGTTTAATTTGGACGATCTTATCATATCCAGCACATACATGTCCATGTAACCAGTAATCTAAATGAGCATATATATTTGGAGCGTACAGGGATTGGGGGGGGGGGGGGGGGGGGAATATGCCACCAGGAGAATAGGTACACTGGTGGTTACCTGGGGGTAAAAGTAGGGCATTTCCTCACATTGGTGGTGGTGGGAGAGGGGTTATGGGCTTTCCCAGAAAAGTATTTTAAAAGAACATATACACCCCAAATGGCATTGTCTGGGTTTATTTTGAGATGTGATACATATTCTTCATTATAATATACAGGGCTCACTCTAAAGCATTGTCGCAAATGAACAACATCATTTTACACGGATGCTGGTCAGAACGTACCCAGACAAAAAGGTACCCAATGAGTCAAAACGTACCCAGATCGAAATGTCCCCAAACCATGAGTAAAAATGTACCCAACTATAAAATAATGCACAGCCGGCTGATGCTTGGAAAATGAAAAACACCCCTGAAATGCAATATACGTGACCATTATCATTATGATTTTCGGTGGTGTTTGTCACTATCCAAGTGTCAGCCACCAGTGAAAAATGATAACCTGTATGATTCATGGACGGATGCATCTGAGATGGCATCGAACACTCAGCACTGCCAAAATGCCACTGAACATTAGGAAGTTCACCAAAGACAATTTGCTGGTACTGAGTCCTGTTGATTCCTGTTTGATATGTCCGATGCTGCCACCGGTTGAATATATTGCAAGGGAGCATGGTGGCTCAGTGGTAGACTGTTGAACTTCTATGCTAGAGGTTTCAAATTTGATCCCCGTCTTGGATGACCTGCATTGTGTCTTCAACCACTGTAACTCTACTTAAGCGGAGCTTGAACAGAGTTAGAATGTTGAGGAGCTGACAGTTGCTTCTCTCCGGGTACTCCGACTTCCTCCAACAATAAAACTGTCATGGTCACGAATAGCCATTGTGCATAAGTATGTGACCATAAACACCAATAAATAAATCACAATACAAAGTCTTGTGTCTTGACCTTACATTTCTTTGTCGATCAACACCGACAGTTAGGAATTCAAAAATGAAACTCATCACAATCAACAATAATTTGTAATTGTTGTTAGGACAGAAAACACTAACTTACGTTCATGCTGATTGATTAGTAATAGTACAATCATCACATAGAACCTACTGTTGACTCAGTCGTTGTTTTTACTGAAATAACAGACTAATAATTTGATGTTCCAATAACAGAGACGAATAATCTGATATTGAAAGTAATAGTAAAAACAAATAATTAATCCAAGACTGGGGAACAAGAAATTGTGAAAAAATATAATAAAACTGAATAGTTTGAAAATTTCTAGTAATGATAAGTTTAGTGATGACAAAGCTTTTCTCTTCTGCTGTAGCGTGTTTTATAGTTGGGTACATTTTGACTCATGGTTTGGGTATGTTTCGGTCGCGGTGCACTTTGACTCGTTGGCTACATTTTGACCCGTACCCTTTTACACTAAATGTGGTTTGTTAATGTTATCTGTAATTACATACAATTTTGAAAAGCTCTGCACCACTAATGCCACACCTTGGCAAAAAGCAGCGTGCTATATTCATGCTCACCTGTTTGAAAGTTCGAATTACCTTGACATAAGTGAGGCTAATGCTCATCAAGCATCGATAGCATGCGCGCATGTCCTTATGCAGTAATATACAACTACATGGTACAGTCGCGGTGTATGTTTCACTTTAAAAAAAAAAGTCCAGAAACTATGTTGCAATTTCAAACAAGCCGACACATCAACAGTTGATGCCACAGTACATCCCAATTTAAACATGATGAAATTGGTTCATCAGAAAAACTGTTGACATAATCCGTCAAAATTCCATGTTATTCTAGTTACTGTTCCCGGTTCCGGTTTTTCCTTATTCAAACTGTGTACATTCTACTTTCGATTCTGTGTGTGAGGTTCAGTTTAGTTTACAGATTTATTTTTTGAAAAAGAATGTTCGAAATAATGAACATGTATCGTGAGTTTGTGATCTTTATTTTATTGTTATGACCCAACAAACGTGACTTAACATCACTATGAAAATAAGGATGTTTTTTTAGAGAAAACAGCGTGTGTATGATAGACGGTCTGTCACTATCATACACATGCAGTATTCTATGTCACTATCAGTATCATACACATGCTGTATTCTATTAAAACAGTGCCGTTTCCATAACTTTTTCACAATAGCTGAGTATTTCGTAATTCAGGAAAATGGCACTTGCAAATTAGATACATGTATGGCCCGCACAACTCTTGGCGCACCTGCATTTTACAAAATCGATAGACTGGACAAGTGGAATTATAAAGCAATTCGACAACAACGCTCCATGAAATGGTGAATATAGTGACATATGAAATTATGAAGGAGTACACAAGTATTGAATTGATCAGTTGCACATTGAAAATTGGTTAATATTGATTCTCATTATATTAAAAAAACATCAACCTATCCCGCTGTCGCCATGTATTTCGCTTCTGATGCGACTGATGGTGCTAACACTACCAGAAACACCAACACAACAGTTCTCAATCTCAGTATCAACAGTTGGTGCACGTCATGTTGTGAAATAGATATAATCGACATGTTTCGTTGTAAATCAGAGAAAATAACCAGTTGTCGATTGGTGTGAAAGTCATCTCAATCTGGCAGCCAAAAGAACGTGCGTGTTGGCGTTGCAATACGCGTGAAATGAGGTAAACACGAAAAGGTGTGCAACGATCAACTTTTGTCTGCCTGGGAAGGTGACGGAAAACAGCTTCTGTTGTCAAAAAAATTACTTCCTGAAAATAACGTCCGGACAGTACTTTTCCAAAATGAAGTGTTTCAAATACATATATTTTAATACTGCGGATCTCAAAACTACGCCTTTTTTAAAATATGGAATACGGTAATTGGAATTAAACAAAAAACACAGAGAAGCACATCTACGAAATGAAGGTAAATAAGATGCATCCATACCGGTACCTCATTTCGCTCAACATACTTTTAGCAACACCGCAAATATCACGAAACTTCAAAAGTTAGAAAAATGAAATGCAACTTGCGTGCTCGAACTTTTCTACATTTTTTAAGAGGAGCTAAAAAAGCATCTTTCAGCACAGGGTCCACTGAAACATGGCCTGTTGTTCCAAATGCTGAAATTAACAGATTCATAATCGATTGTATGGTTAGTGTTGGAACGCCGCATGTTCAGGCGAAAAGTTTAGCAGACAACTTGGTGACTGCAGATTACAGAGGCCACTACAGCCATGGATTGAACAGACTGGGTACACCCATGTACATTTTGTTAATGTTATTTGTATTTTGAATAAAACTGACTATGAAAGTCCGAGAGGACCTTATGTTCTAGTTATCCCTAATTAAAGCCTAACCGGTGTTGTTCTTAGTTTGGTTTACTGACGTTTCGGCCTTGGGACGTTTCGGCGGGTGCTGGTCAAAACGTCACACGACCAAAACGTCACATTTCGAAATGGTTAAAACGTCACATACTTTTGGTCAAACGTCACATATTTTTGGTCAAAACGTCACACACTTTTTGGTCAAAACGTCACATATGTTTGGTCAAAACGTCACACACTTAGACAGCAAGATAACTATTCCTTGTTCTGTGCCCAATCAACAAATCGAATGAATGAAAGGCGCTCACGGACAATGAGCAATAGATGAGTTTGGCCTCGAATGAATAAATGAAGTTTCAGTTTCAGTTCAACCGCTTTCGACCCTACTGACCTAGGTCAACACAGAAGAATGAAATGAAAAACTAGCTCAACAGCCCCCCCCCCCCCCCCCCCCCCCCCCCTTTTTTTCTATGGTTGATTGGCCTGCCCAACTGTGTAGATTTTCATATTTTGGGTCAAACACATCGTTTATGACCCCTCATTGGAATGAGCCCAATGAGCTCGTTACAGTGAGAGTTATAAGCTGTGTTTTTTAAAAAAAGAATTGAAAATATAAAATGTATAAAGTTTGAATGGAGAATTTTGTATTTACGGTGGGTCGGTTTTGGGAGTTACTTCGGGTAAATAGTTAACAGAAAGCTTGCTAGCAGTTTTCCGGCCTTTTCCAGCATATTGGACGATTAATTTTTTTAATGAATAATACATTCTCATTTTAGTTCATCTAAACTATTTCGGTAAAAACCTCATGCTACAATAAAAATTAAATCACCGGGTTTTAAGTTTGAAATGTTCGGGCACTCGGCACAGTATAGAATCCATAATCTCGTGTCGGAAAAGCTATTGCCGCAGCGAAACACTAGGATGTATCACCAAGACTGTCACATCGTTGTTTCAAAAACACCGTACACCAAGAACACATTTTATTCATTGAAATACTCTTTCTATTCCCTAATTTCATTTACGAGAATGAATGAAGACAAGATCATTTCGACGGAGACAATCTGACCTTCAATTATACGGGGAGGGTGTGGGGGGGGGGGATCCAAATCATATAACAGTGAAAACGACGGGGTATTAACAAGTGCGGTTTTGTATGCAATGTTCACATAATGATGACATTTTTCTCCGCCTATAAACTCTGAGAGGCACGAATCACTGCGGCTAATTCAGTTCTGCGTACTTCACAACATCCAAATGGTCCTGACCAACACATTTCTAATTTCAAGCCCCCTCCCCCCCCCTCCCGCCATTAGTAAGTTGGCCACTTATAATAATAAATATAAAATGTGTGACGTTTTGACCAAAAGTATGTGACGTTTTGGCCAAAAAGTGTGTGACGTTTTGACCAAAAGCATGTGACGTTTTGACCAAAAGTATGTGACGTTTTGACCAAAATATGTGACGTTTTGACCATTTGGAAATGTGACGTTTTGGTCGTGTGACGTTTTGACCTGTTCCCCGTTTCGGCCCTGGATGTTTCGGCCTGGGGACACACTAAAAAGTGTAGCCCGAGCCGAGAATATGGTGTAGCTGAGAAATAAAGTTTCGTTTTCTTTCTTATTTATCGTTAGATTTCAGTTATTTTTGGTATATAAATCATTTGTAGACAAATGAATCTGGACAAAGTGAAATGGGTATTTTAAAACGTATATTTCATGAAATATACGAAAAAATTACTCCGAGAGACACTAAAAAGTGTAGCCGAGAATCTGGTGTAGCCGAGTTATAAAGTGTCGTTTTCTCGTTTGTTTATCAATTAATTTCAATAATTTTTGGTATATGTATTAGTGACAGACAAGCGAATCCAGACAAAGTGAAATGGATATTTTAAACAGTATATTTTGAGAGAAATACGAAAAAATAATTCCGAGAGACACTGACAAGTGTAGCTGAATTTCCGAGCCTGTTAATTAACTAGCCCGGCTCCGATATAGAAAGTGTATCTGGATTGCCAAGCTAGTTAATTAACAGAGGCGAGTATGGATTGTGTCAGAACAAGAATCTCAAAGGGCGATTGAATTGACTTGCTGGTTTAAAAAACAACAACGACCGGTTAAAGCCATCTTTTATTCTAGATAATCACTTTAAAATAAATAAAACGAGGTTACAGAAAAGTCTTCAAAGTGAAGTAGACAGACATGATGCTGTAGAATCTCTTTGTTACCAAAAACTAGTTTTAATTCAGGAAAAACTGAATACTCTAACACAAAGTCATTTTTGTCATCCCCCCTTCGCAAGTTTTCCATTCACACAAGTTTGGCAATTTTAAGCTTTGATTTACCTATATATATAAACCCCTTGGAAACATTTACACAGTAGATTTCTATAAAACAGTAAATTAACCGTTCCAGATGAAGGGAATGGTGTCAGATGATCCCCCCCCCCCCCCCCCAACCCCCAAGTTTGTATTTTTTTTTTAAACTCCCGACTTTGTATGAAAAACATATACATGTACTTTCCCTCTTTGGGGACTTTTTCAGAATTAACCCTTTGAATTGCACCACAAAGTACTTGTATATGTTTTTCATACAAAGTCGGGAGTTTGGGCAACACACTTGAACAAAGTTATACATGGCTGGGGACGAGTGTACATTTTATATAAATAAACATTTGAATAAAAATTTAACAGCCCTTTTAAGGGCTTGAGGGTGTGTGTCTGTGAGAGGGTGTTTTTTTTTTTTGGGGGGGGGGGGGGGTGGAGAAGGTCATTTGGAATTCCCGAAGGATAACCAGATACCTCATAATCACATACGGCATCCTATCTCCCAGAAGGCTTGATGGATGACTCCCGGTTTTTCAAAACTAAACTGTTGGGGCTTTCTCCACTCCTTTTTTGTAATCGCTATGGTCATATACCGGGGCCGCTAACAAAGCGGCGTTGCTGTTTAGTTTTCTTTCCTCTTCTTCCCTTAAATTTGCCATCGCACAATATTACATTCTGGCTCGCCACCATGGTGGGACTCAAACCTCTACCATCGCCGAGCTGGAACCGAATAGAGCCCACTCTCTAATAGTTTTAATGGCGTTGAGGGATTGAGTATTGACAATCTAACACTCCAACGTAAATTGCCGGGAATTCATACCCCCTCAGACTCCATTTGCTGCAATAGGAAAGCTAGGCCTGTGTGATCCAAGGTTAACCGGGTCGCAAGGGATTCATTCATTCATCATTTTAATATCTTCAAACTAAAAACAAAAAATAGAATAGCCATGAAGAATAATCACCAAGACTATTGTTATGATGCTATTGTTAGGATTACTGTTAATCGCCTTTGTTGTGAAAATAATGTCAACATACTAGTTAATTAACCGACTCGGCAATTCAGCTACACTTGTTCGTGTCTCTCGGAGTTATTTTTTTCGTATTTCTCATAAAATATACTGTTTAAAATATCTGTTTCTTTTTATCTGGATTCGCCTGGCTATCACTAATATATATACCAGAAATTATTGAAACTGAGCGATAAACAAACGAGAAAACGACACTTTTTTACTCGGCTACACCAGATTCTCGGCTACAATTTTATTGTATATTTCACTAAATATACGTTTAAAAACACCCATTCACTTTGTCTAGATTCATTTGTCTACAAATGATTTATATACCAAAAATAACTGAAATCTAACGATAAATAAGAAAGAAAACAAAACTTTATTTCTCAGCTACACCATATTCTCAGCTCGGGCTCGGGCTACACTTTTTAGTGTGTCCCTCGGCCTGGACGTTTCAGCCTCCAATCGGGCCGAAACGTCCTGCCTATTGGGCCGAAAAGTCCCGCGTTTTAGTGAATTTTTATAATTTTTTTTACATATTTTGTAGCTTAATTTCCTTTCAAGCTGATGGTCATAAAAGGTTGTCTTTGAATAAAAAAACGAACTTACCTTTATCAAGTTTTAATTTATCCGTAAAAATCCACAAAATAAAGCAGGAATTAATTATATTTTATATTAATTGTAAGCACAAATAAAGTATGTTCACTACGTTGAAGATGCATCGAAATAAAGGAAATACAAGATTTTTCCCAGCAAGTGTTGTTTTGACAAACCAAAAAGCCACAGCTGTCTGTCGCTGTTGTTACTAGTCTTTTGATACTTTGTTTGACGCTTCTGATTAAAAGTTACTGATGAACTTTTTGAGTTTGTTTATACCAGCTTTTGGGAATAAAAAGTGACTGATGAACTGTTTGTATGTGTTGATACAGCCAGGGTTTCCGCTAGACTGGATGCGGGTTTCATCGACCGGACCCATTCCTCCCGCCGATCATACTATGATCAGTCAGAAAAGCTGGTAGTTAAAATGTTGAGTACAATACTGTATTGTAATGACACTCAGGATCCTTTGTTTCTACGTAATGTAGGCATAGTTATGTTGTATACTATGCCTGCTATTACTGGCGACAAACTGATGCTTTATAACCCCAGATGAGAGGGGGAAATAAAATTTCGGACTCAAAATTGTTGTGTTTGGTCCGAAATCACTGGCTTTTATTTTGAGCGATAAATGGGCCACGCAATATGATGTAATCGTACGTGCATCTCTCAAGGTCAAGCATCGCAGTCCGCTGCCAGGATTCATGGATTTTGTGTTGTTTTGGGTTTGTATTTTTATGAAACCTTCGGCAGATGTAGTATTGTATGTCCCATGGGAATTTCGAGAATTGTAGGAGGAAAAAATACATATTTTCCTCTTCAATATTCAGCATTTTAGCGACCAGAATGCCCCCAGAGGCTACCAGAGAGCACCTAAAAATCAAACTTTTCCTGGGGGAGAACCTTCGGGCATGTGCGGCAGACAACTTCGGCGTCTGAGTTTCACTTTCTTTAAAATACCGGACCCACCATTTTTCCCTAGCGGAAACCCTGATACAGCACTCTCGATGTGGTATCTTTGGTGACTTCTGATCTACCGACGACAGTGGGCTCAGATATTTTTGTGTATAAATAATGTATTCAATGTTTGTAAATAATGTAGCCACGAGAGCTACCAAACGAATAAACTTACTCAAAATGCTAAGGGGCACCACCTGGGGGGCAAATGAAACTGTATTACTCACTCTGTACAAGGCCTTCATACGACCAGTAATTGAATACGGGGCCCTAGTCCTGACTGATACCTATTGCCAAACTCCAGAGTCCAGAACCAAGCACTGAGAATAGCCCTCCGGCCTTCGCGCGCTAAAATCATTCTTTAAGTTTTTAGTTAGTGAATAATGTATTTCTTGTCAATAAAATGAAGGTAAACTGCATTTTCGTTCCGTTATTACTGTATACAGAGATAAGTTCTATAAAACCTAGCTATGTCGAAAGATGCTTTGGATATCCTTAATTTGTCTGATATCTTAGCCTTGTACTTGGATATCCTTAGCATCTAAAGCCATAGCTAGTTTTTATATAACTTATCTCTGCATACAGTTATAGCGGAATTGCGGTGATTTTGGTGCGAAATGTAAATATTTCCATTCTTTGTAAATAATGTCATTTTGGGTGCGAGATGTAAATATTAACATTTTTTATTAAAAATTTGCTGCTTAAGTTGTATTAATTATACTTAGAGACAGTAATAAAGAAGTCTTTCTCTTCTATTCAAACTGTGTGTTGTCAATCAATTAATTCCCTAATCCATATTAACAGTCAGTAGTGATGGAAATTATCTCATTCGGCAGGTTAGATAATAGAGGTTATTAGGTTGTTAAACTGACAAATACTGATCAATTAACACCTCTTAATATCCTCTATTATCTATCCTGGTGGATGAGATAACCCCCTTCACTACTGACTGTTAATATAGGAGGCCGAAACGTCCAGGGCCGAAACGTCTCGAGTCCGAATCGTCTCGAGGCCAAAACGTCCTGAGGCCGAAACGCCCCATTACCTTTAGTTTAAGGGGCTATATAAGTAATGGAATTTTGTTTATTTTGAAATTCTCACCTCTCATATTCCTTAAATTCAGATTAAATATACACAAATTATACATCAAAATAAAGGTTGGGATGTATAGAACACGAAGCATGTGTGCAATCAACACATAGAGTTGACAGCAGGCAACACTGGTTCCTGGAAGTCTGCTATCGTATTCGCACCAGAACTGATAATAAAATAATATTTCGCAGGAGCATCTCGTGGCCGAATGTGCTTCAGATATTCAATAACAAAGCTAGGCATTCAAAACACTTTCGAGTGCAGAGACAGGACTGTATTTTGGAAAAGGACAACACTGTCTGCATTTTTTATTGAAGATGGTTTCCATGCTCGACAGACATGCACAAATATCGATACCATGAATTTCCATCGAAAAACAAATTCGTAATTCTAAGAAATTTCAACAGGTATCATGATACCTTGCATTGAATATGGCAACTGTGTAATCTCTATCTAATAACCGTATACTGTATGAATGCAATCTTTTTCATTATTTGATTTTAGACGGCGTTGTTTTTACATGCTTTTTCTGTCCGATGACGTCGACCAGAAATCGAAAGTATACTCATACGTGAACAAAAGCAATGGCTTTGGAATTTTCCCCCAATCAGCTCTGTAGCCGTGTTTTGAAGAATTTTGATCCCCTAGCTTTGTTCTTGGATATGTAAAGTACATTTGGCCACAAGTTGTTTTCGTGAAATATTATTAAATTATCAGTTCTGGTGCGAATACGGCAGCAGACTTCCAGGAACCAGTGGTGCCTACATTCGACTCCATGAGCTGATTACACATGTGTTTCGTGTTCGATACATCCCAACCTTCATTTTGATGTACATTTTGTGTATATTTAATTTGAATTGAAGGAATATCAGAGGTGGGAATTTTCAAAATAAACAAAATGTCATTACTTATATAGACCCTTAACATCGTCAGAGGCAGAATGTACCGTTGAACTTGAGCCAGGCATTATATATTTGAATGCCAGTAACTTTGACCCACTGTAATTTCGACCCAAAGTAACTTCAACCCAAATCGGTAATTTCAACTCAAAAAAGTAATTTCAACCAAAAGTAATTTCGACCCAATTTCAGTAACTTCGACCCACTATTCATTACGTGTACACTCCATACGAAAAAATTATCCAAAAATCGACTGAGTGTGTTATGTGTAATTACATAATGTCAGGCATCCACTCACTAATCAGTGTTGATTGGACTGTATTGGGAAAAGATTCGCCAATTAACATATTAATATCTGTTCGCTAAATTTTTTTTTTTTGTACCTGATACATTTTGTTTGGGAATTTTGTATATCAAATAAAATCTTCAAAGGTGAAAATCGGTTCGGTAAATCCCGTTATTTTGTGTGATAAATTTGACCACAAAAATGAGAATTTCGACGATCACGAGCAACAGTGTGGCTCTTCCTTCAATTGGATCTACATTGCATGAAATATTCTGAAGTCATTGTAGACCGGCGAACAAATTCAAGGGAGAATCCGAATCATATATCAGCAAAAATTTTATTTTAATATGAAAACAAATCGAAAATCTCACGAATTAACGAACAGATTTTTTCAATTCCTATATTAAACCGCAGTACAGAGTTCTGGAAATGAAAGATATGGCATTTGTATCTGAATATTTTATTAAATGTAGGTTTTAGAAATTTTCTGACTGAACAATATAATTGCTAATCAGGGACAGTCTCTGAAAGATTTTTCTCGCGAAACATTAATTGGTTATGTAATCCTTCTCACGTGACCGCACTAAAACAGCTTTTCATACCCGGTCGTTTCTACACAAACGACAGGGTATTATCAAGTGCGGTTTTGTATGCAATGTACACGTAATGTTTCCCCGACTTAAGAGCCCTCCCAGTGACCGCCTTACCGATTGGTAATTTCAATCCACTTATGAATTATAATTTTTATTTGCATCAATAGACAAAAAATTTCAACAGGGTATAAAAGCTATAACATGCAAGATGAACTTAGCTAAGCCTACATGTAAGTATTCTTTTCTATTTAGTAGAAATCAACAACTTATTATTACAAGAGAGGACAGCTCTTAAAAATAATCATGATTATTTTAAAGGTCACACCTATCTTTCATTCCAAATAGCCATTTCCAGTTAAACAAAAAATAATACTTACAAACATCGAGATCTCATTTGGATAAATTTAATGGTATATATAGTGGTATTTGGTGCTTAATAGTACTCATGCGATCCAACAATAAATAGATAAACTTTACACAGCTGGTCCGTTCAACGAAGCACATTCGCGTAACAACTGTTTGGTGTTCAACTCACCAGCAATATAATCATCCCAGGCATCAATTAATCTCCTTTGTAATTGCTTGTATTGCTTTTTTGTCTCTTTTAAGCTTTCTCTCAGATACAAGTTTTACATTTAATGTCACAAGCTCACAAGTAATACATTCACCAATGTGCAGAAGTGGGAATTGACATTGGTTTTCAAGTTCAATCTGCTTTGCCAGCCCTCCATTTCATTATTGGACAAACAATTCATAGAATTCAGACAGCTAACATTTTTTACACTCACTCCAAGAAAAAATTACTTTGGATACATAAGTTGCTTTTCAGTATGTCGACGGAGTTTGCACAGATGACTAGTAATAACAGTAGTTTATTCAGAAATTAAAAGCAGTGACAATAAGCCTTTAATGAGACAATCGCATGAATGGGATTAGCTTCCAGGAACAGAATCAAACAGCTACCGAAAGGGAGCAGGCGATAAAATATCAGTGAACTGAGTTTTGTGGTATTTGAAATTGAATCGTTTTTAATTAAATTCAGGCCGATCCGGATGGGTAAATTTTCGATAGGTCGGTGGTCCAAGTGGGTCGATCCACTCAGCAATACCTCCTCTATGTCAAAACATAGCAGGATAAAAATTTCCAATTCATGATCCTGGACTGCTTCAGCAACAGACAGCGCTGGCACTACAACAACAGAGATCAGAAGTTTCACCAACACATGCTCTCCTCCTAACTCCTCACACACATTTCCTCCTTTAATGCTTCCAGACATGAAAGAAAAATTTCCACACTACTGTCAGCATAGAAATCGGAAAAAGGCTATATAACTGATTTCTATGACTGTCAGAGAGGATCTTCAAACGCTGTAACTCTGCTTAAGCGCATACAAACCATCTGATCAAAAGACAACACTGGCTTCATGATCATAAAACAACTGATCATTACATGAATAAAGCTTTATATTTATCAGAAAAGTCAGGAAAAATAGTGGGTTGAATTTACCGAAGTGGGTCAAAATTACTTTGGGTCGAAATTACCGATCAGCAAGACGTTCAGCAGGAGGGTTCTGAGTCGGGAAAAATAGTGGGTTGAAGTTACCAAAATTGGGTCGAAATTACCTTTTTGGGTCGAAATTACCGATTTGGATCGAAGTTACTTTGGGTCGAAATTACTGTGGGTCGAAGTTACTGGATACCATATATTTGACAGTTGGCGAATGCCTGGCAAATGAAGTTGGTGAATGCCTGGCGAATTACATTTGACGAATGCATTGGCAAATGACTGAATTGGTCTGGCGAGAGTGGTGGTGAATGCAACTGGGCTACTACCCTCTTCAGGTGTTCAGCGAATGAATTTATTTTTAGCAAATGCCAGTGATGGTGTATTGAATGGGGCGGTTGAAATAAAATAATGAGTATTATTTTATGTTTATAGGTCAGGTAACAGTACTAATAGCCGTCGCATGCTGCATATGTAACCATAAACCAAAATGGCAAATCGCCCATCTGGCTTACTCAACCTTTTGAAACTGGTCCTTCATTCCAACAAGTTTCAGTTTAACGGCACTAACTACCTCCAAATAGGGTGCACAGCAATGGGCATGCTAGTAGCACCTAACTATGCCAACATTTTCATGGGTGAACTTGAAAACAAACTGCTGAAGAATTTTCACCTCACACCTGAGCTATACCTCCGATTTGTAGATGATATCTTTCTCATACGGACACACAGGGAACAATCACTACTTGAGTTTATTGATTACTGCAATTCTGCACATCCGACGATTAAATTCACAGCCGAATACTCAACCGAATCAGTCAACTTCCTGGATGTCAAAATCATTAAAGATGGAAACCGGATCAAAACTGATCTCTACACTAAGCCGACAAACACTCACACATACTTAAACCACAATCATGCCATACTAAAAACACCATCAATAGTATACCTTATAGTCAGCTTCTCAGAATAAAATGAATCTGTAGTGATGACGACTTTGTCAGACAGTCACAAACTATGCTACAACACTTCCGTAACAGAAGCTATCCAGAGACAGTACTGCAGAAGGCACTTAGTAAGGTCTCCTCTATTGAACGATCCACCCTCCTTTTTGACAATCCAGATAAACACACAACAAACCGCATACCTTTTGTCACTCATTATCACCCCAATAACATAAAAACATATAAGCACATCGCACTTTTGGCCAATTATGTCCTGCAAATTTTTCGCTTCACCCACCCCCTTACTAGCCTTTCGACATAACCTGTCACTTACAGACATGCTAACTAGAGCCAAATTATGTATCAATATGCGTCACAGCGGTAAAGTCATCCTCAACCCTCGGACAGCATGTACTAAAAACAAATGCGTGATTTGCTCATTATTACCTAAATGCTCTTGGTTCAGCAGCAGTAAAACCTCTCAATGCCACTGGGGACCATGCTGGACTAACTGCCAAACCTGTAACTGCATCTATCTAATCACATGCAGAATATGCAAGAAACAGTATGTTGGCGAAACTAAACGCTATTTTAAATTCCACATAAAGGAGCACATAGCTGATATTCAACATCAACGTGACACTCCAGTTGCCATACACTTCAATAACCACATGGAAAGCATCGCGGTCATTCAATATTGCATTATACAAGTACTCGACTCTGACCCAGACCACCCAAACACAACCGATCATCGCCGTCACTCTGAAATCAATTGGATTTTCAAATTAAAAATGCTTGAACCATTTGGCCTGAACAGGAAAGACTTTTAATTAAGTGTTTTTCTATTATTTATATTTTGATTCATGCATATCGATTCGTATAGTTTGTACATTGTTAATCACCAGCTGCTTAACACTACCTTAGTAGGGTTTTTTTATCCCTTGACAAAAATGGGGGATATGGCGATCAGTCTTTTGTCTGTCCATCTGTCTGTGGACAAGAAACAAATATCATCATAACTCAATTAATTCAAGGCCAGTCATTTTGAAACTTGATAAAATGGTGCATATCAGTAAGACAGGAGGATATCACACTGGGTTTTTCAGTAAGTTTTCACACACCTCAAAAATTACCATAGGCAGCAATTTTGTTCTAAAAATAGAAATTTCACCTTTTTGAGCAAGAACTTTCTTACAGTGATTCAGATTTTGATTATCTTTCGTATAGAAAACTACTATCAAAATTTATATACCATAGTGTACAGGTTTTTCAAATTCTGCATAAATTATGCATATTAGCCAGCCATCTTTGTTTTTTCAGATTGTCCATCTGTAGACAAAAAAAACCCAAATCACCTAAATCTCTAAAATTCAATTAATTCAAGGCCATTTGTTATGCAAAAATTGTGTTTATTGACAAGAGGAAAAGGATATCACATTTTGGAGTGTGACATTCATAAAAAATGGTCACTGTCGGTCATTTTGTTCTAAAAATAGCAATAACACTTTTTAAGCAAGAATTTTCTGACAGTAATTCAGATTTTTATAATTTTTGGTGTGGCGAACAACTAGCACAAATCCTGTAACATAGTATACATCTTTTTCTCTCAAGCATAAATTATGCAAATAGACTTTATCAGCATTCCTCATGTTGGGTCACGTGAGGGTGCACACACATCACATTTGTTTCCAAAACAATAAACATGTGGGGAACAAAATGGGGAGCCAACGATGATGGTTACCATCAATTGCTTCAAGTGTAACTCATTTTGTTCTGTATAAATTAGCTATGCAAAAGCCTATGGCACAGGTATTGACAATACTTTATTTATACCAATGCATTTTGAATACTGAACTTTCGAAATGATAGCTCAAATTTGCTTTCAAAAGCAATGGTGATACACAGTACAATTCAGACTGTACACAGTCACATTTCAATATGTTCTTAACCTAAAGTTTTGTTTTCCACTCAGATTTACCATATTGTTAATAATATTAGAATTGATACTAACTATAACAGTTAATTTTAACACAAATGATGAAGAATGTAATATACTAATTTATCTGATAACCATAGAGTATAACAACCGTTGTATATACTTGAAGTATATACAACGGGTGTTGTATATAATTATAATTTATGCGAACGACCTCTGACCTCTTTCAATTCCATTTTCATTCATTCATTCATGAAACATCGTTATATCACAGGGCAGGTTTTAATTGTACGCTTATTGCACTTTGTCAAAATCCTCTGATGGTGTCATTTCTTATTTATTTTGCTTCAATAAAGGCAACCTAAAATTTTGCTTCAAAACATTGTAGAAATTACTTGAATGTTAATAGTAATTAGTATGCGGCGACTGCGAACTATTTATAGTCACGGCCTCGATCAAAAGTACTCGCGGAACTGCGCTAATTAAAAGTTCGTCTGCTCTACCTGAAAAAAAAAACACTTCGTAAAAATTGTAAACAAACGCAAAATTATTTGTTATATTGGGACTATAGCATAAAACACGGAAGAAAACTGGAACTATGTCAAAAAAAAGAATAACTCTACTGAAACACCGTTTTGTTACTGTTAATAAAATAGTTGAAATTTATTTTGTTCCAGCGCAGTTACATGATGCAAGAAGTGCAATCGCACTTTACGATCGCCGTCATCGATTTTGTAATGTAAGGGACACAACTCTATGCATCTTGTCCTATTTCTTTTGTCTCGTAGACTGGTTTTCTTTGGAGGCCCGTGGGAAGCATATATAAGTCGGGTAGACGCACGAGATGGGTGTCTGTTTGTTATCAGATAAAAACAATAAACATATAGTGTGTTTTTATATCTGTGTTATACAACTCGTTGAAATATGGTTTATTTTTTCTCGGCGAAGCCTCGAAAAAATAAACCATATTTCAACTCGTTGTATAACACAGATATAAAAACACACTATATGTTTATTGTCTATATCTATTTGTTTGATGTTTAGTCAAGTTCACATCCGCCATTTTCTGACCAGGATTTTGCCTGCTAATTAATCCATGTGTAATTTGTTTTGGAAATAAAGGTGACATATGACCCCAAACCCCCCCCCTCCCCCTCCCCCCCACCCTCCCACACGTGACCCAACATGGGGAATGCTGATCTCAATTTGCAAGCCATCCTAGTTTTTAAAATTGTCCATCTGTATACAAAAAACAAAATCAACCAAATGACGAACTTGAAAACTCCATTAATTCATCACTAATTGCTATGAAACTTTAATTCATTGGTGTTTATTAACAAGAGGAAGAGGATATTAGAATTTGGGTATTGACAGGTATCTAAAATGACAGCCCTTGGCCATTTGCTCTAAATATATCAATTCAGGGACAGATCCAGGAATTTTTGGGACACACCTGTTTCTCAATTGGGGATGTCCCCAAATGAATTGAGATGTCTTAATACAGATGATTTATTTATTTATTTATTGGTGTTTAAGGTCACATACTTATGCACAATGGCTAATTGTGACCGTGACAGATTTACGGGTGAAAGAAGGCGGAGTACCCAGAGAGAACCACTGTGCATCGTGAAGCAACTGTCAGCTCCTCAACATTCTAACTCTGTTCAAGCTCCACTCAAGCAGGGTTACAGCGGTTGAAGACATGTGCACCATCAACGTGCAGTATGCCTTGGCACACTGCATCATCATGCTGCCATGTAGGCAACCGGGATAAAGTGCCTTGCCCAAGGACAAAACGCAGGTCGTCCCTGGACGGGGATCGAACTTGGGACCTATAGCATAGAAGTCCAACAGTCTACCACTGACCCACCACGCTCACAATTAGACCACTGTATGTGCCTTGAAGTGCTTTTTATGAGCTGCATGTGTATAGATTTCTACTAAATGTTGGAAATAATTGCTTCAAGCTGGTAGATCAAAGTTGAAGGATATTTTCCTGCAGGAATTTATGGACATTTGGGCTCCAGTGTTTGGGAGCCCATACCTGTAACAGGTATCAAATTGGCTCTGGATCCATACCAGCAATTTCACATTTTAAGCACAAACTTCCTAAAGGGGATTCAGATTTTGATTACCTTTTGTATGGGAAACAACTAGAATAATGTAGATAACATATTATTTCGGTATTTCTCTCATGCATAAATTCTGCAAAATAGCCAGCCATCTTACTTTTTATCCCCGCATTTTAAAAAATGCGGGGATATTGTCATGATCTCCGTCCGTACGACCGTACGTCCGTACGACCGTACGTCCGTACTTCCGTACGTCCGGTTTTGTAATTCAAAACGCTGTAACTTTCTACAGTTGTTCGATAGGGTCTGTACAACCCAAAAATACAACTTTTAAATTTTTGTGCCACCAGGTGGCTTCTGTGGAGCCACTTAAAAAATGCGTTATTTTTTCACTTTTTTGCTGAATAGTCCCAACCTATGTAATTCGGAGTTCTAAAATTACACTAGGGTGTTGCTAAATGATCTGTAGATATGTAGGAAGGTTTCGGATTTTTCGGGTGCCTCGTGGCTGTGCCACCGTAGCCACTTTTGTGTTTTCTTAGACCGTTTCCGGCAAAAGGCTCGTAGGATATGTAATTCGAAATGCTAAATCCATGCTCAGATGTTGCAGTAGGGTCTATAGATGCGCACGAAGGTTTCAGATTTTTCGGGTGCCACGTGGCTGTGCCACCGTAGCCACTTTCGTGTTTTCTTAGATCGTTTCCGGCGAAAGGCTCGTAGGGAATGTAATTCGAAATGCTAAAACCATGCTCATATCTTGCAGTAGGGACTATAGATGCGCACAAAGGTTTCGGATTTTTCGGGTGCCACGTGGCTGTGCCACCGTAGCCACTTTTGTGTTTTCTTAGAGACCGTTTCTGGCGAAAGGCTCCTAGGGTATGTAATTCGAAATGCTAAAACCATGCTCACATGTTGCAGTGGGATCTGTAGATGCGCACGAAGGTTTCGGATTTTCCAGGTGCCACGTGGCTGTGCCACCATTGCCACTTTTGTGTTTTCTTAGACAGTTTCCGGTGAAAGGCTCCTAGGGTATGTAATTCGAAACGCTAAAACCATGCTCAAATGTTGCAGTGGGGTCTGTAGATGCGCACGAAGGTTTCCGATTTTTCGGGTGCCACGTGGCTGTGCCACCATTGCCACTTTTGTGTTTTCTTAGACTGTTTCCGGTGAAAGGCTCCTAGGGAATGTAATTTGAAACACTAAAACCATGCTCAAATGTTGCAGTGGGGTCTGTAGATGTGTACGAAGGTTTCGGATTTTTCAGGTGCCACGTGGCTGTGCCACCGTTGCCACTTTTGTGTTTTCTTAGACCGTTTCCGGCGAAAGGCTCCTAGGGTATGTAATTCGAAACGCTAAAACCATGCTCAAATGTTGCAGTGGGGTCTATAAATGCACACGAAGGTTTCGGATTTTTCAGGTGCCACGTGGCTGTGCCACCGTTGCCACTTTTGTGTTTTCTTAGACCGTTTCCGACGAAAGGCTCCTAGGGTATGTAATTCGAAACGCTAAAACCATGCTCAAATGTTGCAGTGGGGTCTGTAGATGTGCACGAAGGTTTCGGATTTTTCAGCTGCCACGTGGCTGCGCCATCATTGCCACTTTTGTGCTTTCTTAGACCGTTTCCGGCGAAAGGCTCCTAGGGTATGTAATTCGAAACGCTAAAACCATGCTCAAATGTTGCAGTAGGGTCTGTAGATGTGCACGAAGGTTTCCGATTTTTCAGGTGCCACGTGGCTGTGCCACCATTGCCACTTTTGTGTTTTCTTAGCCTGTTTGCGGCAAAAGGCTCCTAGGGTATGTAATTTGAAATGCTAAAACCATGCTCAAATGTTGCAGTAGGGTCTGTAGATGTGCACGAAGGTTTCAGATTTTTCAGGTGCCACATGGCTGTGCCACCGTTGCCACTTTTGTGTTTTCTTAGACCGTTTCCGACGAAAGGCTCCTAGGGTATGTAATCCGAAATGCTAAAACCATGCTCAAATGTTGCAGTGGGGTCTGTAGATGCGCACGAAGGTTTCCGATTTTTCAGGTGCCACGTGGCTGTGCCACCATTGCCACTTTTGTGTTTTCTTAGACCGTTTTCAGGCGAAAGGCTCCTAGGCTCCTAGACCGTTTCCAGGCGAAAGGCTCCTAGGGGGGCAGGGGGTTGGGTGGGGGGGAGGGTAAACTCACACAGCTTGGCTGGATCGAGCGTTTTAATGGGGCAGGGTGTGGTCACACCCCTCAAATTTCCAACTGGTGGAGGTGGGTGGAGAAAGGTTTCCAGATCTTCTGTTTTCAGACTTTTTGCGTCTGTAGGATTTGAGCCTTGTAACCAAGTAGGCTGTACTCCTCCCCCCCCACACACACACACACACGCACACACCCTCGACGTTCATCATTTTAGGATTTCACATCCAGATGTTATGTTCTGTCACAATAATCAGGGTTTCGGGTCGAGGGGAAATAAATGAGTCAGTTATGGGTGGTCAAGGGTGGTCACTTCGCAAAAAAAAATGAATTCCAGGGTCCAAAAAATTCATTTATTCAATTTGGGGGGGTGGGGGGGGGGGGGGGGGGGTCACGGGCCTGTTGTTTAATTGACTCCATAGTTCTTTCTCTTTATTGTCATCAATTATTTGTGGGTATGCTATGTTTAAATATTTTGCTGAATTCCATGTACCTAACATATTTGTTATTGTCTTGATCACTCAAACGTTTTTGGAGAATACAATGAACAGGGAAATATTTCCACTATTTGTTGATAATTGCGCATGTCAGGAATAAAAGGTAAACCATCTAAACCTGCTTTCGAGATGGTTTACTCAGAATGATTCGGAATGATATTCCAGAATGACGGTTTGCAAAGAAAACAACCAGATTGGTAATCCGAGTTGTCTGCGCATGCCAGAATAAACCATGTATTCTGGAATGGACTACGGAAACATGAGCACTGTATAATCTCACCTGTCAAAACAGAAGAAATACAAGTACATTGAATCTCGGTTGCTATTTTTCATTTGTTTTTCTTGATCAAATCTTGATTTGGCTATGTTTTATTTATACAATCGCAGCCCTCAAGACTAAGTGTGTTACAACCAGATAGCGATTTGATCAAGAAAGAGCACTTGTTTGTGATCACAGTTCAGTTATTTACAGGTCATGAAACTCATGATGGAGGAAAACAAAAGAATTCTTGTAATCAGCACAATCTGAAAGAGGTTATAGATAGTTCAGGGAATTAAAATATTTTAGATGTCAAACTGAACTTTTTGTCTTCAATGAGTTGTTATACAACACAGGCTGTACTGTTCATTTCCTTTCTGATGCTGAATGCTCTCGGACAGTCATTTATGGGGTTGATGCTGTCACAACATACCACACTATAGGGTGGGAACATGAATGGCTTTCTCTTGTGCAGAGAAAGACACACTCTGTGCAGGCAAAAAATCCCTTTGTATTAATATTCGAGAATGAGAAGAGTAAGGCCACAAAGTAGCACTACTGAGGTCATCCCACACTATTGGTCCAAGGCGAGGCTTTAATATAAGTTGTATAACTTGCTCGCAAATTGTAAAATACACAAGCTCAAAGGAAAACAAAAAGAATCCCATCCCAACTCAGAGCTCTGTTCACCCATAAATTTGTTCTCTATACATGCAAATTTTGTTCATTTTTTTTTCAGATATGTATGTGCATGACATTGAATCTGGTATAACTGTCTATGATAAAGAACCTTCAGTTGTCAAACAAACTTCAGCAACGGCTTTGGTTGATGGTAATAATTTACTTGGTCCAGTGGTTGGCAACTTTTGCATGAAATTAGCAATTGAAAAATGTCAGGAAGCAGGTGTTGGATGGGTTTCTTCCAGAGGTAAGCCAGGACCTTTGCTGCAAAGAATCTGTAAGACTACACTTTATCTTTTCTTTGGGTAGAAACCACACCTCGAGATACATGTACCATGCATACAGTTCTGTGATTGCAAAAGCAATCTTTTTATTATAGGTTTGTGATATGATTGCTATCTGGTCATGACAAATTTATGTCAATGGATTGATATTTCATCACATAAGTAATGCAATTTAATCAATACTGAATCAAGATAAATGAATGAAAACAACATCAAAGATATATTTTTTTGCATTTCTTTTTAAAGATTCTCCTGTGGTGTGGCCAACTTGTGTGAAGAGCAAGCCTACAAATAATTTCTTTTTTGGTGACTCTCATTGTGACATGTGAATGTACCAACAGTTTTGTGCCTCTCCTATAAAACTTGATACCTGTCACAGGGTACTCTCACCTGCCAAATAATTGTGATATGACTATTATTAATTTTAGAGAAAAATCTTCAGCTTCACTATTATTTGGCAATGAGACAAAGAGTGAAAATGTCATCACTATTATTAATTTCGACCAAAAATGCAAGCCATCACTATTATTTGGCCATCACTATTATTTGGCAGACAAGAGTATCAAATAGGGCTACATGATATTCTAAACCGAATACTTTCGATGTACCGGGATAATGTGGTATACCAGTGCATCGAAATACTGTTCAGATATCTGAATATACGTACCACAATCGGGACTTGGGTCATCGCAGTGGAATGAACTAGCATGCCTTAATGATGCAGTTTGAATAACCCTTTACCCAACGCAGATGATATCAATATGTCTTATTTTAATATTGATCAAATTTTTCCATAACTTTCAACAAAACAATATCATTGGCCCCTCACTGGAACGACCTCAATGAGCTCATTCCAATGAAGGGTCACATGATGTGGTTTTGTTGAATGTTTTGGAAAGATATTTTTTTCAACTGCTGAATTTGTATATAATGCGGGGGTTTGTTGGGTAAAAGGATGCTATTATTCATTCATAACTACAGTTAAAACTCCAGACATCTTGAAAATTAAATTGTTGATAAATAAATATTGACGATAAACCGATATTTTTAGCTCACCTACTTCTATTGAAGTGGTGATGTATTGTCATGACCTTGGGCGTCGCTGTCGGTGTCGTCTTCAGCGTCTGGCGTGTGCATTATTGTAAGATTTAATGTTAAGGTTAATTTCTCGAAGATCAGTGGGCTCAGGCCTTTGATATTGCATATGTAGGTTGTAGGCAACTATCAGAACAGTATTTAACCCTGATACTACGACTTTTTTCCAAATTTCCAAAATTTTCTGCCAAAACTTGTAAGAATTTGCGTTTTGGTGTTGTAAGAATTTGCGATAAAGTCAGCTTTTGTGCAGATTGTGGTGCCTTCACCTCTCATTACGGTTTATTTTCTCATTTCAATAACTACTTTAGGTATCAACCCTACTGTATGCAGAAATTTAACTGATTTCTTCTCTTTTTTTCAGTCACAATGTTCACGTTTTTCTCTGACTTACTCAATTTTAAGTTCTAAAAGTTTGTGTTAAGGTGAGTTCTGTTTCTATGTGTTTTTCCAGGCAATTGATATTGTACACATGGGTTACTGAACTACATTGCGGTAACGTTGTGCCCTCATTACATGCATATTTGAAGAATTTGAGGGGGATTTTTGGGACTTATATTCACTTTCTTTAAAAAAAAATTTTTTTTAACTTTTTTTTTTATTTAATACTTTCTCATATTTGTTACTAGTAACATTAAGGCTTATTTTAGTTGTTGATGTGATGTATTTTTGTTGGGACTTATAGTCAATTTCTTGAACGAATGTTTTTTCGCAACTCCTCTTTAACCAATGAATGTACTTCAATTACAATTTCAGTGATTCTTCAGTGGGCTCAGGCCTTTGATATTGCATATGTAGGTTGTAGGGGACTATCAGAACAGTATTTAACCCTGATACTACGACTGTTTTTTCCAAATTTCACCTAAAATTTTCTGCCAAAACTTGTTGTAAGAATTTGCGTTTAGGTGTTGTAAGAATTTGCGTTAAAGTCAGCTTTTGTGCAGATTGTGCTGCTTTAACTTCTCATTACTGTTGATTTTCATATTTCAATAACAACTGTAGGTATTAACCCTACTGTATGCAGAAATTTAATGGAAATTTTCTTTTTTTTTCAATCACAATTTTCATGTTTTTCTCGGACTTAGTAAATTTTAAGTTGTAAAACTTTGTAAACTTTGTGTTTAGGTGAGTTGTGTTTCTATGTGTCTTTCCAGGCAATTAATATTCTACACTTGGGTTACTGAACTCCATTGCAGTAATATTTAACCCTCATTACATGCATATTTGAGGAATTTGAGGCTGATTTTCTGGCAAAACTTGTAAGAATTAGCGTTTAGGTGTTGTAAGAATTTGCGTTAAAGTCAGCTTTTGTGCAGATTGTGGTGCCTTCACCTCTCATTACTGTTTATTTTCTTATTTCAATAACTACTTTAGGTATTAACCCTACTGTATGCAGAAATTTAACTGATTTCTTCTCTTTTTTTCAGTCACAATGTTCACGTTTTTCTCTGACTTACTCAATTTTAAGTTCTAAAAGTTTGTGTTAAGGTGAGTTCTGTTTCTATGTGTCTTTCCAGGCAATTGATATTGTACACATGGGTTACTGAACTACATTGCGGTAACGTTGCACCCTCATTACATGCATATTTGAGGAATCTGAGGGGGATTTTTGGGACTTATATTCACTTTCTTTAAAATAAATTTTTTTTAACTTTTTTTTTTATTTAATACTTTCTCATACTTGTTACTAGTAACATTAAGGCTTAATTTAGTTGTTGATGTGATGTATTTTTGGTGGGACTTATAGTCACTTTCTTGAACGATTGTTTTTCCGCAACTCCTTTTTAACCAATGAATGTACTTCAATTACAATTTCAGTGATTCTTCATTACATAATGCCATTTTGCACCTCCTATTTTATTTTTTTTTGATCTGATGTATTTTTATTTTGTAAAAAATAAATTTATGAAAGCCTTTCCTAATTCTTATTTATGATTTAATATCTGGCCTCACGATTCATATTCTTAATCATAAACATTTCTAAAAGAAAAAAATGCTTTTATATCCAATGATTCTATGTTGAATTGATATATAATAAATGCAGAAATATAGACTTTCCAAAGCCATCACATAAACCATATTAATCATTTCATGCCTAGTTAATGATTTATATTAACTAAATATTAGGCATGTTACATTGGAACGACATTATCAAGCGCGAATGTAGGTGAGCGTTGGGATGTAACATCCCTCTTGTTGTAATTGCACTGGTATTCAATCGATATTGGTTTGAATACTGGTATGTATCGGTTTATCGATATACATGTACTGTTCAGCCCTAGATCAAGCAAACCCAGTAGAATGGCATATCATTACGATAACAAACTCTATATATTTCTGGGTGGTCATATGAAGCAGGATTGGGAGTGTGGTGGCTCAAGGATTAAAGCATGGGATTTCAAACCAAAAGGTTGGTGGGTTGATCCTGATTTGTGGTAACTGCAATGTGTCCTTGGCCAAGATGCATAATCCTGATTGCCCATATTGATGATGCTCTTGCCTTCAACCTACGCTAACTCTGCTCATACCTAGTTAGTAAACTGGAGAGTCTGACAGTTGCTCTCTGCTGCTTGGGTGTTCCATCTTGGTAGTCTGGCTTCCTTCTATCTGAAAGGATATTACCCTTGCTATTGAAAGGGTCATTAACTCATTGTACATGGCTGGCAGATATTCCTACCAAGGACAAGAATCTCACACCACTGAAATAAATATAATTTGGGCATCTTTAACCAAATTCCTCCCTGTAAATTGACTGGACTTTTTGACCAATGATTTCTTGAGTTAAATTTACATGAATTTTTCATCAAATCTTATCATGGCTGCTTTTGAAGCAGCCATGACTAGATTTTATAAAAAAATATTTAGAAATACTCAGCAGGTTAACCCTTTGAACACAAGAGGCCGCTTTTCCGGCCCGGGAACATGATACATCTTAATTTCATAAAGTATGATTACTGCTGAGTGAATGTATGGCATAGATCAATTAACATTTTCAATGTGCAACCTCGTGGCTGCATGTTGAAAATATTAATTGGTCTACCTCCAAATAATGAATATGGACTCATATTGAACTGACACAGAAGATACCACCAGAGTTCAAAGGTTTAAGAGTTAAACCCAATCAACAAATGCACGAAGCAACATTACTGTATTGGGCAGCACACCCTGTAGAAAGTACACTTTGGCTTTGATTCATTCTTTGAAGCCTAGAAATGTTTGTAAATGGAATCCGTCGCCACAGAATGCAAAGAATAGTTAAGATGATTGTAAAAAGAAACAATTTAGAGAAAATCATCTTGTGGAATTTTTAGTGCACTTGCATTCTATTGTTACGGTGTGGAAATATTATTGATGTTGGTAACAGAAAGAAATCTGAGAATCAGCAACAATAACTATGAATTTAACTATTCTGAAATTTATTTAAGAAAAATTAATATAAAAAAAAAAATTGATACAAAGATCTTTCACACTAATTGGTTTACAGAAAATAAAAACAGTGGTTCTTTTCAATTATTGAATTAGTCCAAAGTACAGCTTGACAGAATTCAGTAATCCAGTGGTGAGGAATCTTGTGAAGAAAGTTACCAGCTGGTAGTATTAAATCCAAGAATGTTTCTTCAGAAACAGTATACCGTAGATTTGTAATAAAATTTTCACTTACAAATTTCAGCAGTCTCCAATAAAATATAATAAAATGCTCAGCAAAATTCAAATGGAGTAAAAATCCAAGAAGTATTGGTGCCACAGGTAATTTCCAAATAATCCAGTAGAATCCTGGTTTTTCACAAAATAATATTCTGTTTCACTGAAAGTATAAATTCTCTTTTCCAAGACGAATAGATTCTCTTCAAAATTCTCTTTTGGAATCAATCTTCCAAAATCACAAAGAAGCACTGCTTCTATAATAAATACACTGTTCTGAAACAATAATAATCTCCAGTGGAAACAACTGAAGTGAGTTTTTCTGAAATGGCTTTCTAAAAATGATTTTTTTGAATTTTGTTGGCAAACCTTTATATAGTAACCAGATAGAATGTTCCAAAAGATGAAAATTCTTCAAAGTTCTAACAGTTTCTAGGGGATTCTGTTATAGTTCAAGTAAACAAGGTCCTTGACCTACTAAAACAATTAAACAATCAACAGCTATATGTACAATATATTAGTGTAACAAAGATGTAAACAGAGGTCACTCAGTGCAAATGAGTCAGACCAATCAGAAAATGCAGAAATAAAAATATCTATCTCATATAATTAACAACTAAGGATATATCAATCTCAATATAATATGAGGGCTGTAACACACCCCTCCTTAAAAGAAAAAGTTTGAAGGTACTGAAAACTTTTTATATAATTTTAGCAGACTGTGACTGGTTTACAATACACACACACCATAATCTTTACAATTTTTTTTAATAAACATATATATATATACACTTGAAGTGAATGGGGACAGATCAGATCATTTTAAATTAGGATATTCTGGAAAGAGCATCAGCTACAACATTATCTCTTCCCAAAATATGCCTAATCTCTAAATTATATTCTTGAAGGGCTAAACTCCACCACAATAATCTTTGATTCTTGTTTTTCATTTTATTGATAAAAGTTAAGGGGTTATGATTGGTATAAACTGTAATTGGGCATTGGGTGGTTCCTAGATACACATAAAAATGGGTTAATGCCAAAATTAGAGCCAAAGTTTCTTTTTCTACTGTGGAGTAATTCTTTTGATGTTTGAGAAATTTTCTGGAGAAATAACATACAGGGTGATCAATACCTTGGGAATCTTCCTGGGCAATATACCCACCTGCTCCATTGTCACTTGCATCTATAAATAATTTGAAGGGCTTTTCATAATTGGGAGTGGCCAGGATAGGGGAATTATTTAATAAAGTTTTTATTCTGTTAAAGGATTTCTGGCATTCCTCAGTCCAAACAAACTTAACCTTTTTGCCCAATAAACTGGTCAAAGGGGAGACAACATCTGAGAAATTTAAACAAAATTTTCTATAATATCCAGCCATGCCTAAGAATCTCATGAGCTTTTTTTTAGAGCTTGGTACTGGAAAATTTGCAATGGCATCAACTTTTGCCGCAATCGGCCTCACCTGCCCCTGACCCGCAACATGACCTAAATAATTTACAGTTGCTTTACCAAATTCTGATTTTACCAAGTTAATAGTTAGGTTGGCTTGGGTTCCTTTGTCAAAAAATTCTTGAATATGCTTCAGATGATCAGCCCAATTTGTATCTGTGTGTATAATAACATCATCTGACATCAATATAAGCTTCACTGTGATCTAGGTCTGCAATTAAGTGGCTAACCATGTGGTGGAATGTTGCCGGAGAATTTTTCATGCCAAAATGGGTAACTTTATATTGATACAACCCAAATGGGGTAACAAAAGCAGATATTTCTTTTGTTCTTTCTGTTAAAGGGACTTGCCAATAACCCTTTAACAAGTCAAATTTTGTCACAAATTTAGCATGGCCAAGTTTGTCAATGCAGTCATCAATTCTTGAAATTGGATAATTGTCTGTTTTGGTGAGGCTGTTCACTTTTCAGTAATCCATACAAAATCGGTAACTCCCGTCAGGTTTTGGGACGAGTATACAGGGCAAACTCCAGTTACTATGGCTAGGTTCAATGATATCATTGTCCAGCATATACTGCATTTCCTTTCGCATGATCTCAGCTTTGAAAGGGTTCAATCTATATGGATGCTGTTTGATGGGATTTGCCTCTCCTACATCAACATCATGAAAAATAAAAGATGTCCTACTAGGCACATCGGGAAATAAGTGTTGATATTTGAAAATTAAATCAACTAAATCATTTCTTTGGTCAGGCAGTAAATAATCTATTTTACATTGTAGATCTCTCCGATTCTCTCGGGACATCTGAGTTCTGTAACTTAAGAGGTGCATTTTCACCGCCTTCATGAACATCCTCCTCAGGATTTTCCAGCTCATCCATGTAGGTGACTGTTGAGACTGGTAGAGAGTTTGGTTCTCTCTCATAATATGTTTTCAACATATTTATATGGCACAGCTGAGTATTTTTGAGTCTATCGGGAGTCTCAACAACATAATCAGTATCACTGATCTTGTGCTTAACAATATAAGGGCCTGAATATCTTGCTTGTAAAGCATTGCCCTTTACAGGGAATAATACTAGCACCTTGTTCCCAGGTTTAAAAGTGCGACATTTCGCCTTTTTATCATACCAGGTCTTCATATGACTCTGGGCTTTCTGTAAATGTTTATTTGCCATTTTTCTGGCCTGGTGCAATTTTTCCTTAAAAGTGGACACATAGTCCAGAAGAGAAATTTCAGGTAGCTCTTCCCCGAGCCATTTCTCCTTCAAAGTAGTGAGTGGACCCCTAACTGAGTGTCCAAACACTAATTCAAAAGGGCTGAAGCCCAGAGATTCCTGTATAGTCTCACGGACTGCAAATAAGAGGAGATGTACTCCTTTATCCCAATCCTTCTCATTATCCTCCCCATAGGCCTTTATCATGGTCTTCAATGTTTGATGAAAGTGTTCAAGAGCACCTTGACTTTCGGGATGGTAGGCACTTGATGTGTTCTGCTTAATTTTGAGCTCATACATCACCTGCTTAAAAATGTTTGACATAAAATTTGAGCCTTGGTCTGATTGCACAGACCTGGGTAGACCGAAAGTCGTGAAAATTTTTATCAAGGCCTTAACTATAGACTTAGTTTTAATATTTCTTAGAGGTATAGCCTCAGGAAATTGTGTAGAAGCACACATGATGGTAAGAAGATATTCATTTCCAGATCTTGTTCTAGGCAATGGGCCAACACAATCAAAAATATTTCTACTAAATGGCTCCTCAACAGCAGGGATTGGTTGAAGGGGAGCAGGAGGAATATTCTGGTTGGGTTTTCCTACAATTTGACAGATGTGGCAGGTTTTACAAAATTCGACAACATCCTGTCGAAGCTTGGGCCAGTAAAAACACTGTTGTATACGAAAGTAGGTTTTCCTAACTCCCAAATGTCCGGCCATTGGATTTTCATGAGCCATGCTTATTATTTCATTCCGGTATTTAGTGGTGACAACTATTTGATAAATAACCTCCCAATCACTATTGGAGGGTACTTCTGGTGGTGGCCATTTTCTCATGAGTACATCAGATTTTTTTAAATAACAGACAGGGGAGTTTTGGGCCTCAGCCTCTGTTAGAGCCTTTTCACGTGGCTCGGCAAAGTCAGGATCACTTTCCTGTTCCTGAATTAAAGAAGTCCGGGAAATGACATTCTAGGAGGTCCCCCTATCACTCTCAGGTGTAGTGGCCTCTTTACAATTTCTGGAGGAGTCATCACACTGACTCAAAAACGTCAGACAAATCACTGTCTTCAGAATCCATAATTCTGTGACTGTTCTTATCCTCAGCTTTGCTGTTTAAATCAACACAATTGAGGTTGTTATCAACCTCAGCTTTCTTTGCCATGGACCGAGTCACAGCACATGATGGAAAAGCAAAAGGAAAACATTCCTTCAAATTAATAATGCTTTCATCTGTGCTCGGCTTATCCACCACTTGAGGTTCTACAGTGACTTTGTCACCAGCCAAGTCATTTCCCAATAATAAAGAAATACCTTTTACAGGTAGAGTAGGTCTGATTCCCACTGTCACAGTCCCATTTACTAAACTACTTCCTAAATTTATTTTATGAAGTGAGACATTTAAAGAGTTTGCCTCAATACCTGATATTAGAACTTGTGCCCCTGTAGCACTTTCTTCAGAAAATGGCAAAATGCCTTCTAACATTAAAGACTGAGTAGCCCCTGTGTCTCTCAGTATTTTTATTGGCAAGGAACAGTGCTTATCCTCCTCAAGGAAAACAAAGCCTTCAGAAATGAATGGCTTATAATTTTCTAAAGCATCTTGCTTTATTACATAATTTTCAGGGCATGGAGCACATGCTAGTGCATTTTGTGAAGAAGAGGACTCATTTTTCCTTTTTAACAGCAGCAATCAGATAATAAATGACCTGGTTTCTTACAATAATTACAGGGTTTAGTTGAACTGTTGGGTCGTAATGGTGTAGGACTGGCATTAGAGGTTTTATTTTCACCAGATTTCTTATTAAATTTGGACAGTGAAAAGTTTGGAGGATTGGAAGAATGATTGGAAGGATGAGTTTTATTTGAAGTTGGTCTAGGTCCACTTTGGAAAGAATTCTTGTGAAGCCAAAAACTTGTAGAGTTACGACTCATTTTATGAGTTAAGGCATAGTCATCTGCTAGTACTGCAGCTCTGTTTAATGTGTCTACTTTTTGTTCATCCAGGTGGGCTTTTATATCTGAATGTATCTTTTCTTTAAATTCTTCTATCTGCATCATTTCTTTTAATTTAGAGAAATCTTTCCCAATTTGTTTGGAATGGCACCACCTGTCAAATAAATTTTGCTTCTCTCTGGCAAATTCCACATGCGTTTGATTTTCGTTTTTATAATAATTTATAAATTTCTGCCTATAGGCCTCTGGAACAAGTTCATATGCCTTAAGTATAGCCTCTTTAACAGTGTCATAATTATTGCTTTGCTCCGAAGATAGAGCAGAATAGATTTCTTGGGCCTTCCCTTTTAAAACACTTTGCAATAGCAAAGTCCAGACATCTCTTGGCCATTCTAAACTTGCTGCCACTTTTTCAAAATGTAAAAAGTATTTATCAACTTCTTTTTCTTGAAAGAGGGGAACTAGCCTAACATGTTTAGTTGCATCAAATCTACTTGGGGAAATTACATTTGAGCCTTGACGCTGTGATTCTAATTCTTTTATTTTTATTTCCTATTGAATTTCTAATTCTTTTAAGTGCATTTCTTTTTGAGCTTCTATTTCCCTTAATTTTAATTCTTTATCCTCTTTGAGCCTGAATTTGTTCCCTTTCTTTTTGAGCTTCTAATTCTTTTTCTTTTTGTCAAGCTTATAATTCTTTTAATTTAATTTCATTTTCTCTTTCTTCTTTTTCTTTTTGGGCCTGAATTTGTTCCCTTTCTTTTTGGGCCTGAATTTCAATTTCCCCCATTTTTTGTTGCATTTCTAACTTTTTTAATTCCAATTCTAACTTTTTGAGTTCAAGGGCATCAGTAGGTTGTGGTTCAGAGGGGGCATTTTCAGACTGAGGCAAAAGGCCTTCCTCCATATAATGATTAACAATGAGCTGTTTAAGTTTATGTTTTGTTCAGACAAGGTTGGCGGTAATTTTACATAGTGAGCGAGTTGGAATAAATCCTCCTTCTTAAGAGATTCTAAAAGGTCCAAACAAGGAGAGCTTTCAAATTCAGATATAAATTCTGTCACAATAAACACCATGATGAAAGGGTTTGCTGGTTCTCAGATTATATACAGTAAATAATAATACTGAAATTTTCTAAGAAAATTTAAATGTTTTGAAAGTGAGCCAAAATAATAATGCAATATGCACATAAAGCTTTCTCGATATCTAATATTCAATCTCGGCAACGAGCCCCCATTTTCTGTTTCGGTGTGGAAATATTATTGATATTGGTAACAGAAAGAAATCTGAGAATCAGCAACAATAGCTATGAATTTAACTATTCTGAAATTTAATTAAGAAAAATTAATATAAAAAAAAAAATGATACAAAGATCTTTCACACTAATTGGTTTACAGAAAATAAAAACAGTGGTACTTATCAATTATTGAATTAGTCCAAAGTACAGTTTGACAGAATCCAGTAATCCAATGGTGAGGAATCTTGCGAAGAAAGTTACCAGCTGGTAGTATTAAATCCAAGAATATCTCTTCAGAAACAGTATCCCGTAGATTTGTAATAAAACTTTCACTTAGAAATTTCAGCAGTCTCCAATAAAATATAATAAAATGCTCAGCAAAATTCAAATGGAGTAAAAATCCAAGAAGTATTGGTGCCACAGGTAATTTCCAAATAATCCAGTAGAATCCTGGCTTTTCACAAAATAATATTCTGTTTCACTGAAAGTATAAATTCTCTTTTCCAAGACGAATAGATTCTCTTCAAAATTCTCTTTTGGAATCAATCTTCCAAAATCACAAAGAAGCACTGCTTCTATAATAAATACACTGTTCTGAAACAATAATAATCTCCAGTGGAAACAACTGAAGTGAGTCTTTCTGAAATGGCTTTCTATTTTTTGAATTCTGTTGACAAACCTTTATATAAAAACCAGATAGAATGTTCCAGAAGATGAAAATTCTTCAAAGTTCTAACAGTTTCTAGGGGATTCTGTTATAGTTCAAGTAAACAAGGTCCTTGACCTACCTAAACGATCAACAGCTATATGTGCAATATATTAGTGTAACAAAGATGTAAACAAAGGTCACTCAGTGCAAATGAGTCAGACCAGTCAGAAAATGCAGAAATAAAAATATCTATCTCATATAATTAACAACTAAGGATATATCAATCTCAATATAATATGGGGGCTATAACATCTATACATAAATAAGGTATGCTGAGACCTTAAAAATTATTATATACTTTGAATATTTGATAATCTTTCTATTGAAGAGCATTTTTTCCAGGCAATTATTCTCATTTTTGTGCATTCTATACTTTACAAAAACTATACTGATAGTTCTGTCTTTTTTCATAGCATATATGAGTTGAGACCTGGAATTTTGATATATTGTGTCATGAAAGAATTTTAAAAAAGTATGTAGGCCACACCAGTCAGGGATGTTCTTTGGAGTGTGTTTTTCCCAGATACCCAGGGAAAACTGATGTAGTTTCATAGCAAGCTTAGTTAGTGTCATGGATGATTGTCTCTCTATTGTAGAGAAACCTCAGAAAATGTTTTCAGACAACACTCCACTTGACTGTGAATGATGCAAATCATACAGTTATGATCATATTGGAAACAAAAGTCACAGGTACTGTTCATAGGACTTTTCTACTGTGATCTAAAATATCACAATATTTGCAACATTTCTCTTTGTATGCAGCAGAGGTAATTGAAATGCAATTGATGGACATACCCAAGTCACACTGTTTACCAAATCAAGTTAATTCAGATCACATCCCCAGAATTAAATTTAAGTGTTCCTGGGATTCTGTAGTTTTCAGCACAGTGGTACCTTCACTGAGCAATAAACTCTCAGCAAGCATAAGTGAAATGACTGACCATACTTTCAAGACAAAGTTTCTTCCCACATCAACATGGAAGTTTTTTGTTTACATCAACTTCATTTACATTAGCATATTTTCAAAACTTTTGCACTTTATTTCTTTTTGGTACAATATATCAAATGTCCAGGTGTCAGCTCATGTATACCAAACAAACACAGATCTGTTGACATTGATTTTGTAGAGGTTGAACTTCACAACAATGAGAATAAATGCCTAGAAAAAATGATTATTGAAAGTGAGTTTATTAAATATTTGAATTATTAAAAAAAACTTCACAACTCTTGGCATATGTTATTTATGGTAGAGAATGCAAATGAATTAAAAATGCATCTGAAATTGAATTAATATCCCTTTTGCACAGTGTGCTATTTGGTCATTCTTGGTTGAACTTTTTTTCTATAGCTTGATGAAGTCGATGGGCAGATGGGTTATCAGATGGGCAAAGCGAGCATAACCTTTTCATCAGTGCAATAACTTGAACAAATATCAATGAATTTGGTCACGATTTGCTTTGTGAGCCTTTCTTAACAATGTCTTGAAGTTGAAAAACCAATACAGTTTGGCCATACTGAATGGAGTTATGGCCCTTAATTAGTTAATTGTTTCCTGTTTTCAGCTTGTTAGCATTAAAACTTGTACAAATATCAATGGATTTTGTCAGTATTTGGTATGTGAGTCTTTCTTAACATTTTCTTGAGAGAGTTCGAAAACTTGTACAAATTGGTAATACTGTTTCAAAACCACTGAGCCAAATTCAAACCTATATGGCACAGACCATCTCTTTCTACTTTGAAGTTGCTGCCATCTTCGGGCTGTTGTTAATGCCCAAAAAGCATAAAAAATCTTCTCATGAACCCCCAGAGAGAATGCCTTGATATTTGGTATGGAACTTCCTTTAGTGGTGAAGATTAAAGTTTTGTTCAAGGGAAGTTTGTAAGTCAATATTTAGGCTCTCAGTGGGAGAAGGCCCATTTTAGGCTCCACTCAAAATTTGTATTTCATGAATCGATAGGTTGATTTGAACCGTATTAGGCATATAGTGTAATTAGATCCTAAGTACTTGATTGATGCCCGAAAAAATTCTATGGGGATGCCCAATTTAACACTGTTGGCAATGGGAAAATGCTGAGTCATCATCTTTCTTGTACTCCATCAACAAATTTGAAACTTGTCTTCTTCTTTAAAACCACTGTGCCCAATTCATACATATGTGGCACAGACCATCTTTGGAGTACCCTTTCTACTTTGTTCAGATGAAGCTTTTGCCATCTTCGAGCTGGGATAATGCACCAAAAGCCTATAAATCTTTAAAGATCTTCTCATGACCCACCTCAGAGAATGCTTTGATATTTGGTATAGTACTTCCTTTGATGGTGAAGATTAAAGTTTGTTCAAGGCAAGATGGTAGGTCAATATGCAGGCTCTCTGTGGGAGCATACCCATTTTGGGCCCCGCCTAAAATATGTAATTCAAATGCTGATTGGCTGATTTGAACTAAATTTTGCATGTAGTTTAATTGGATCCTAAGTACTTGATTGATGGCCAGAAAAATATTTTGCAGTCCCGTGGGAACCCCAGGGGCTAAAAATTGAAAAAAATTCAAATGCCCATAATTCAAAAACTGCATGAACCTGAATATCATTTTTTGGTATGTACCTTCATTAGGACCAGTGGAAACAGATGAACAAAAAACAATTGATATTGTTTTTGTCATGGGGTGCGGTGCCATATGGGGATGCCCATTTTAACTGTTGGCAATGGAAAAATGTCGAATTATCATCTTTCTTGTGCTCCATAAACTAAGTATTCTTCTTCAGAACCTTAGAGCCAAATCTAAACTAATTTGGTACAAAGCATCTTGGTGGAGTATACTCTTCTGACTTTTTTCCCCAAAAGTTGCTACTCCCCTTGGGGCTGGGGCTACTGCCCAAAAAGATTAAAAATCTTTAAAAATCTTCTGTTCATGATCTACCACAGAGAATGCTTTGATATTTGGTTTGAAACTTCCTTTGGTAGTGGAGATTGAAATTTGTTCAAGGCAAGTTGGTAGGTCAATATTTGGGCTCTCTGTGGTAGTATGCCCATTTTGGGCTCCACTCAAAATTTCTGTTTTATGAACCGATGGGCTGATTTGAACGGAATTTGGCATGTAGTATAATTGGTCCATAAATACTTGATTTATGCCCTAAAAAATTTTTTGCACCCCCATGCAAACTCTAGGAGCTAAAAATAGAAAAAATTGAAAGTTCTCCACCCGTAAAACTGTCATGGTCATGATTAGCCATTGTGCAGAAATATGTGACCTTAAACATCAATAAATAAATAAATAATAATTCAAAGCTGTATTTTAATGCATGGACCAGAATATTGTTTTTGGTATGAAGCTTCCTTAGGACCAGTGGAATCAGATGACCAAAAAAACTTCTTTTGATTTTGTTATTGGGTGCGGTATGGGATGCCCATTTTAACACAGTTTGCAATGGGAAAATGAGTCATTATCTTGTGTTCCATCAACTAAGTATTCTTCTTCAGAACCTTTGGGCTAAGTCTAAACTAATTTGGTACAAAGCATCTTGGTGGAGTTTACTCTTCTGATTTTCTTCCCCAAAAGTTATTATGACCCTTGGGTGGGTTAATGCCCTATAAGCCTAAAATGCTTTAAAAATCATCATTTGGTAGGCCAATATTTGGGCTGCCTGTGTGAGGATACCCATTTTGAGCTGCACTCAAAATTTCTATTTCCAGAACCAGTGGGCTGATTTGAACCAAATTTGTCATGCAGTATATCTGGGTCATAAGTACTTGATATATGCTTAAAAAACATTTTGTGGGTGGAGTGGGGGAGGGGTAGTAAGAACCACAGAAGTTTAAAACAAACAAAAATTCATACAGACACTTTTTTGAAACCTCACTGAAGAGAGCTTTGTTTTTGCCTGAGAAGCTTCCGAGGACCAACAGAAATGAATGGCCAAAAGATTGCCTTTGGTTGTGTCATGGCAAATAAAAAAAGTTGCTCTTACTGCACATGGGGGCGCGGTGGTTCAGTTGGTAGAGGTGCAGGCTGCAAGCCAAGGGGTCCTCAGTTCGAATCCCACCTGCGGCAACTGCGTTGTGTCCTTGGGCAAGTCACTTCACCCCCATTGCCCACGGGGCACGGTGACGCTGTGTACTAAGGCGTACTGCACGTCGATGGTGCCTTCAACCAATGCTAACTCTGCTTGTGTGGTGTTGGTATGATGGGGAGCGGACAGTTGCTCGCCGTTGGTCGGTGGTTCTCTCCGGGTACTCCGGCTTCCTCCACCCGTAAAACTGTCACGGTCATGGTTAGCCATTGTGCAGAAATATGTGACCTTAAACACCAATAAATAAATAAATAAATACTTGCTGCCCATCACTTACTGACACGCTCATCTTTTTGGACAACTTGAGCCAGGTGAGCATTTTAGGATCACTTGTGACTCTAGTTGGTTTTTATAACCTGAAAGGTCAAAATAGCAACACACATAACTCCCTTGTTACAATATCTACAACTAGGAAACTTGGTGGTCTTGTTCACAGTTGCAATTTTCAGAATTCAACCTTTATCCAAAACAACTTCAGTTTTAACGTTTTTTTCTTAGTCTTTTAATTTCAATGCCTGTATCAATCCCCCCCCCACCCCTTTCAAATTCTTGGATATATCATCTCCAACAAAAAGCATAACTAAACATTTGAAACCGACATGGGAAATTCCTAACAGTTAAGGCTGAATTTAGAGTGACATTATTGATGTCAACATCATTAAAAATTAGAGTAAATTTTAGTACGCCAATTGAAGTTTTAGAAATTTTTAGCTTTTCTAACCTAAAAGACCAAAATGGTGACACGCATTACACACTCGTTACAACAATATGTACAGTTTTGAAACTTTGTGACCTTGTTCATGCTTGGGAGATCGAGTTGATGATTTTAACATTTTCCCATTTCAACCTTTATCCAAAAGTTTTAAAGTTTAAAGTTTTTTCTCTCTCAATTAATATCAATGCCTATATCAACCCTCCCCCCCCCCCCCCCCCCCCCCCTTTAAATTTTAGATATATCATCTCCAACAAAAACCACATCTAAAAATTTGATATCAACCTGGAGAATTCTCAATAGTTATGGCCAAAATTAAGGTCATGTTATTGACGTCATCCTCATAAACAATTAAATGATGTCGGATTCTCATGAAATTTGAGTATATTGTAGAGCTTGAAAAATTAGGAAATAGCTGTTTTTAGTTTTTCGATTTATTGCCATTTTTGACGTTTTTATGTCGCTTCAAAGTTTGATTATTCTGTACATATTTATTAGAAAAGCTAAGCTTTTTTAAGGGTTAAACACATTTTCAGGAGTTCTAAATGTAATGATCATGTTTGGCAGATTTCCCACTAATAACACTGAAAATTTTTAGAAGCTGCTGCCACAGCCACCCATAAAAAGAGGCCATGTGGCAGCCAGAATGACCATGCTGTAGCTCCTAGGAAACAGATTCTTATGTTTTTTATGCCTGATACACATTTTTATAAGGTTTTGTTGTTGTTGAAAAATATTCAGTTATTAGGAAATTAAAACCCAGACAAACAAAATGTTGATGTGGGCAGATGACAAGACAGTTGGCAGATAAATCAGTATTGGGAAAAGCTTTTATCACTTTGTAGAGCAGAGCTAAAAATGTAAGAATTACAAATATACTTTTATACTTTTATGTACAGTAATTCATCATTTATAATTACAGGGTCTAATCATTTTGGTATTGCTGGATTTTATGGGATGTTAGCAAGTGATCAAGGTTTGCTAGTAAGTACAATGCTGCATTGAATTTAATCTTCATTTCAGAATATCAGATACATCCTCAGACCTCTCAAAGAAATGCAAGTGGTTTCTTATGTATTCTCACTTTCATCTGAAACAGAAAATATGGTGAGTAATCAATACAGAGATATATTTATTATCTTTTTTCTCCAAGATCAATTTTTTTTCCCATGGGAACCCTGTGAAGTAATGCATGTTTACTGTGGTTAGCAAAATCTGTTTTATTGGAAACTAAAATAGGACTCGTAACCAATGCCTGGGTTGGAAGCCGCAACATGGGTATAAATGATTGGCTGGACTTGACTTTATATCCATGTTGCTTTCATGATAAGACATTGTGCAGAAATAATTATGTGACTTTAAATAAACACCAATAAATAAATTCATAAATTCATAAATAAATAGATCAAATTCTTACAGAGTTATGTTGGGATTGTTGTAGCCCCATATTTTAATATCAGAATTAATATGTCCTTAGTTAATAATTATACACATTTAATGTTTTTCTAAAAGTATTTTCTTTATTTAGAATAAGCAGACACAGCCTTGTATGAACACTCATTTGCACTGAGTGACCTTTGAATATGCCCATCAACATGTTTACAGCTATTGTTACATAGAATCTATTTTTAGATCACTGTACATTTAGCTGTCTGATTGTTTAAGTAGGTCATCCTTGTTTACCTGAAATTGGAATCATCCAGAAGCTGAATGAGGTGACTTTAATCAACCAATCAAAAATTGATGGAAAGCAGAATCATTGGAGAAATTTCATATTCTGAAACTTTCTATCTGAAAACTATAATAAATAACCTCTGTCAACAGAATTGAGGCGATCTTTTCATATAAACATTCTTTTTATCTCACATGGCATTCTTTTGATAAACAGGGCATTCAGCATTTATTGAGCAGTGGAGATTATTATTACAGAACAGTGCATTATTACAGTCAGCAGCTGAGAATATCTGTATTGGAAAAGTATTTGCAAATTTCTGAAGAGAATTTATACAAGCTGAGAAACAGAATATATTGTTATGAAAGCCAGGATTCTACTGGATTATTTTGGATATTAATTCCATTTGACTTTTGCTGAGTGCTTTATTGGAATTATTGGAAACTGCTGATTTTTGGAGTGAACATTTCATTATGATTTATTGGATTCTGTTTCTGCAGACACATTCTTAGACATTACAATACCAGCTGGAAAGTTTCTTCACCACTGGATTACTGGATTCTATTGGACTTTATTGTGGACTAATTCAGTAATTAATAAGTATTACTGTTTTTTTTCTGTAGACCAAATGTTGTAAAAGATTTTGTATCATTTTCTTTTCATATCATTTCTTTTAATTAAATTTCAGAATAGGTAAATATGAGTTGTTGCTGATTCTCAGATTACTTTTGGTTACAATTATTCTTATTTTTACACCATAACAGGATTCCTATTTGCCATTGACAACAATTTGCAGGCCTTTAAATTCCGCCAAACTGACACCATCAACTGGAGTCCCAAATTACAAAATTTTTCCCAAATTAGAGTGAATAATGCATAGTGTAGTCTGTTTTTTCGCCGAATTTCATAAAAAATAATTTAACTCTAAGAGTGAGAAGGTTGGAAATTTTATACGTTTTGCTACAAAACAACAGTCTACACCCTGTGGTCTTGCATTTGTTTCTAGGCAAGTATTTGGCTGCCTGTAGACTTACCGAAAAGCAACAGCAAAGGTACTTATAATGTAATTAAAGTTTACCGAGAGACTGAATCTTAGGGCACCTGTTCTATTTCAATAAAAAGTGATAAATGTTGGAATTGAGCCCTGATATTCTGTGGCTCCAATGCAGCTCCGAGAAGAAAAAAAATGGCACTTCAGTCAGTAGTATAAAAAAGATTCTTTAATTGGGCAGAACAGCAATTGACTTGACAAGACTGCGATGTGTTCAAATTAGTCCAATCTAAAGGTCTGATTTAGGGGTAAGTTGTTAGGTATTGTTAATTTTAACCCTTTACCCATCGTAATGACCAACACCGGCCAGCACTATTCACAAACCTCACCATTCAGTTTTCATTATTTTTTCACTTTTTTGTCTCAAAATCAGACGTTATGACCCCTCATTAGAATGAGCTTGTTGAGCTCATTCCAATGGGATGTCATAAGCTATGTTTTTTTATGCCAAAACCTGAAAAAAAAATGTTATTCAAGAATTTTGTTTGCAAGTGTCGTTTGCCTTTCGTGGTAGGTGAAGGGTTAACCAAGCTACACACCTGTGTCATTAATTGGTAGAGTGCTAGATTTTTTATTATTGATTCATTGATAATTGCTTTGTTATAATTTGTTGGAGATTGCATATTAATCATTAAATTATAACAACCCATTTACTTATTAGCAAAACTATATTAGTTTCTTGATGAATGTGAAACATGTGCTGATAATGTGGAAACTTACAATGTATTAAAAGGCAATTACAGTTTTTGTCAAAGCCCAAGTATGGTCTTCTGGCACTGAACTGAACCAATTAAGGCATTAGTTGCACCACTAACATCAGGATAATTTGAAACTGTGGAGATCAAAATTCACCAGATTCCAGTGATATATTTAGTTTGTTTATTGAGATCAAATTCTTAGGAAGTTATGATGGGATTGCTATTTAATGTACCTTTGACAACAATTTGAGGACAAGCCATACATTGGGGACTTTGTTAATTTCAACTCATCCAAAGACCTGGTGTCATCAACTGGTTATTTCTAGTAGTCTTAATTCATTCATTGACAATTGCGTTATTATAATTTATTGGAGATTTCATATTGGCACTCCAATAAATTATAACAACCTGTATTCTTATTAACTCTTTCAACATGAGAGACTGCTTTTCCGGTCCAGCAACATGATGCATCATAATTTCATTGAGTAGGATGGCTACTAAGTGAATGTGTGTTGTAGAACAATTAATATTTTCAACGTGCAGTCTTCAGGCTGCTTGTTGAAAATATTAATTACTCTACCCCCAAATAATGGATATGAACCCTTCCAATTTCTGCCATTTAACTGGCATGGAAGATACCACCAGTGTTTAAAGGGTTAACAAAACTGTATTTGCTTCTTACTGAATGTGAAACATGTGCTGAGAATTTAAAAACTTATTAAAGGCAACTAAACTTACTGTCAAAGCCCGAATATGGGCTTCTAGCACTGAACCAAAAGGCCTTTAGATTGGGCTAATTAGGGACCATTCGCTGACTTGCAAAGTCACCTGCTGTTTAGCCCCATAGAAGAAATTTTTTTGCAATACTGTTTGTCTGAAATGCCATTTCCTGGTTTCTCTGGACTGTCTGTATTGGTACACCAGATTGGCTATTAACTGGTTGAGTGCTAGAATCCACTATCAGGGCTTTGAGAAAAATGAGGGTACCAGGGCAAAAGCCAACATTTTCCCCTCTTCATGTTACATATTCAGTCAAATGCAAATAATATTTTGCTTTATATAAATTTGTTTTATTACAAATAATTGGGAGTGCCTTTGGGCCCTCTCCAATAGTTTGTAATAAATAAATTTCAAATAACAAATTCAGGCCACCAAAAATAATCTAGCACTCAACCAGTTAATGATAACCCTATGGGGGGCTTTATTCCAATTCTGATCACTTTCTAATGTAATAGAACAGGTGCCCCAACATCCATTCTCTGAGTGTCTGTAGGTAAACTTTAGTGTCCTTGGGCAATGCACGTAATCCCGATTGCCCACGTGGGGACACAGTGGCGCTGTGTATTAAGGCGTAATGCACATTGATGATGCCCCTGTCTTCAACCAGTGCTAACCCTGCTTGTGTGGCGTTAGTACGTTGGGGAGTCTTGACAGTTGCTCGCCATTGCATGGTGGTTCTCTCTGGGTACTCTGTCTTCCTCCACCCATAAAACTCTCCGACATGAGGTGACCCTGGCTGTTGAAAGTCTCGTTAAACTCAGATAAATAAATAGGTAAACTTGAAGTTAAATTATAGTGCCATAACAATTGTTTCTAGACAAGTCTTGGCTGCCTATATAGTGGCTTTGCAGTGGGGGGAACTACAAAGTTACTTTTATGTAGACTGTCAGTGAGTAATGAAAATGTATATACACATATTATAGGCCTTTGCGGGTTAAATTTTTTTAACAAAAATAGACAAAAATGTATATAAATTTATAAAACAAACCATACTATGTGTTATGCCTTCTAATTTGGGAACATTCCTGTAATTTGGAGACACCGGTTATGGCAGTGAGTTTGGTGGAAGTTAAAGGCATGGAACCAGTTTAGGCAATAGTTTCCCCACCAGCTTTCCACTTTATATTACATGCTGTAGTTTACAAATTCCCCAGTGACAGCATTTGCAGGGTATTGTTAAGTGCTGTGGCTAAATCTGCACAATTTTTCTTACCTATCACTTTTTGGCATGTTCCGAGTTGAGATGCAGCACCTGTGCTGTTATTTCAAAGACTCAAAATAACTGATAACTGTTCATTAACAGGTTAAAGAAAATGGTTAACTGAGAATTTTATTTCATGACCAGTTTTACTGAAAATTTTCTTGCACTGATTTTGAGTCAGTATTGTCATAGCTAAAAGTCAGTAAAGATTTCAGTATATTGTAATTTTAAACATGTGTTTGTCCCTTCTGTTGTCTCACTGGTTTCATTTTGGCTGCAAGCAAATCAATGGCTCAACAAGCCAGAATTTGAATTATTGACTGATTCTGTTTTTGTTTGTGTTCATTATTATTACCCCACCAGGAAGGGATATTGCCTCACTGGTTAAAGCATTAGACTTCAAACCAAAAGATTCAAGCCTGAACTGCCGTAACTGTGTTGTGTCCTTTGACAAGGTTCTTAATGCCGATTGACCATGGGGAGGGGGGGGGGGGGGGCGGTGTGGTGGTGCTGTATACTAACACATAATGCATAAAAATGGTGCACTTAAACCAAAGTTAACCCTGCTTGTGCAGAGTTGGTATGTTAGGGGAGATGGGCAGTTTCTTGCCACTGCACAGTGGTTTTCTCTGGATACTCTGGCTTCCTCTACCTGTAGAACTGTCTGACATGAGGTGACTCTGGCTGATGAAAGGTTTGTTAGACCCTAATAAATAAATACAGGGAAGGGATACAGCACTAAGCTTAGTGTACATGCTTCCGGGTGCCAGTTTAGCCAATTGCACTAAAATGTTGATTTGGTACCAAGAAAACTTTGTTGGCTAAAATTTTGGCTCAAAAGGTGCCTTTCACTTTTGAAAAGGAAAGGCATTGCAGCAGAACAGAGAGATTAATGACAAAAAAATAAAATGTATTTATTACTTCTAATACAGGGAACTCAGCTGGCAATAAAGGCTGAAACAATAACCAATTTTCACGAAAAACAAGTGAACTCAGTGATTTTGTCAATAAGGTGTGAGAAATAGTGTTGGACAAACTTTCAATGTTAATTTTCAGTGAGTGGTAAGGAGGCACTGTTTTTTCTTCAATAAAGCATTGTAGGTTATCAACTTTACAAAAGACAGCATATAATTTGACAAATACTTCATACCGTCACTAGTGAATGCTGCCTTTTGTATGGTCATGCAGCCTGCTAATCCCAGTGGAGTTTACAGTAATTAATCAATAAATTTGTTATTATCAAAGTCCAGCAACATGTGTACATACCAACAGCATTCAGCCTGACCATTAATTGAATCAGTGGCATAGGTATAACTTAGTTGACCTGCCTTTTTGCCAACTGAGAATTTTGTCAGAACTTTTGAGTTATGTTAGATTTTTCCCATGACCAATTATCTGTTCACTCTTGAAATGATTTCCAGTTCATTTTTCACAAATTAGTTGATTTATTTGGATCTAACACTGAAAAGAACACACCCTCCCCTCACATTAGCATTTTGGTACCAGAACCTTTTGTTTGGCACTAAAATATCCAATATGGCTAAAGATTTGGCACCAGACAGCTTTGGGCCAGTGGGAACACTAATTGAGATCATTCCACCTATCCACCCATCCATCTGATCGGCCATCCATTTGTCCTTCCAAAATACCGTATTTACTCTATGTATTGGGACACTCTTTGATTTGGGACACACATTTTTTCCAGAAAACTATATTTTTTTTATGCTCCAAACTTTGGGACATTCTGGAGATTTGTTTCCAGTTGGCCCGTCGCTAGTAGCAGACAACACTCATAAAAAAATTCTTGAGTAACTAAAGATTTTCATTTTTTGCTTCCAAAACATAGCTTATGATCCCTCATTGGAATGAGCACAATACGCTCATTCCAATGAGGGATCATAAGCTATGTTTTGGAAGCAAAAAATGAAAATATAAAAAAAAATTGGACGGCGATTTTGGTATATAGTGATGGAAAATTAATCACACACAACTTTATTCAGCATCAAATCAAGGCCAGTCTGTTCTTTCCCCATTTTCTAAGAATTGGAACACCTGTGAAAATAATTATTTTTAGCTGCCCCAATGCATAGAGTAAATACGGTACTTTTGTTTATTTGATAACTTGAACTTTAATTATAGGAATTTGGTAAATGTGGAATTGTCTTTATATCAACAATGTTTTGGACAAGTTCAATAACTACAAGAATTCATTCCAAATTAAGAATTATTGTCCTTTTCTTTCTGTATTTTACATGAAATTTCTTTTAACGTTTTTTGCAACAACTTAACCCCCTGCACACTGATGTCAAAATATCGAGATTTGAAGTAGCCATTTTTCCCATAATGCAACTGGGAATTTAACCAATTCAGTCTTGTTTGACAGAGCTCATTGAGCTCTGTCAAACAGGACTGAATTGGTTAAATTTCTAGTTGCATTATGGGAAATATTTGCACCCTGAACTTGAGATATTTTGACATCAGTGTGCAGGCGGTTAAGCAATAAGTCTAGGAATTCTATAACTTTTGGCGCGCTGCTTTATTATCAACAATGTTTCAGATAAGTTTATTCATTTTACTTGAAATTGAAATGTTTATGCAATAACTTGAAAAGTAGCGATTGGATTTTCATAAACTTTAAGGCCGAAGAAAGTTAAAAATCTGTTTTTCAGGCCCTACTGCATGGTCATTTTGGCTGCCACATGCTCTCTTTTAATAACCAAAGTAAAAAATAAAAAAAAATTAAATGTCAGATATTTTACCCAAGTTAATAAAATTATAAAATTTCTCCCTTGAGTGCAACAATGCTTTGCAATACTAAAGCATAGCAAAGCCTTGTTGCACTCAAGGGATGAAATACGCCACCATCCATGCTATTCTTTAGATTAGGGGGGAAGGAGGGGAGGGGGGGGGCCTAAAACAAACTAAGAACATGAACTTTTGATGGCAAAGAAATAATTACAAAAATAAAAACAAAAATACTTGAAAAACCTCCCACCCGCCTTCAGTGTTACAAAAAAATGACCCGAGAAACAGAAGATCTACTTTGTTGGGCCTAATGTGCTTTTTGTGTCGCCTGCCCCATGAAGTGGGGAGCGACATATAGGATTACTTTTGTCGTCTTGCATCGTCTGCGTCGTCGTCCGCGTCACACTTTCTCTTATCCGCCACTCCTCTTTAACCTATGAATGGATTTTGATGAAACTTTCAGTGATTCTTTATCACATAATGGCATTGTGCACCTCCTATTTTATTTTTGGATCCGCTGTATTTTTTCCAGAGTTATGCCCCTTTTCCACTTAGAATTCTGTCTGAAATATTAAAATATAGTGCAGGTGACACGCGTCTTCCATGGAAGACTCACATCTAAGTTTTCATTAACATTGTTTTGAACAAGTTCGAAAACTACAAACATGTTTAGATAATTGATAGACTCATTATCTTAGACAGGTTAAAAAAGTAATGGGATTCAATGAAAATTGATAGAGTTATTGCCCTTTGGCACTTCAGCAGTGAATTCTGATAATTATTCCATAGCTTTTCAAATCATTGTTAGTGGATTACATGTGCCCTTGTGTTTATGCTCTGGTTCAGACTTTTTCTATGCTATGAAAGTATGTAAATTTTAATTTATCAGTTTTATCTTCGTATTCTTTAGTTCTTTTCTCATTTTTTTCAGGGTATGGCATTTACAAACACATCACCATTAGTGCTTCCAACAAGGGGTCAGAAGGTTTGTACATTTGCATTATTTTCCCTTGCAAACCTTCTCTTACCTACTTCATACAGCAATATTAAATATATATTTTTAATGAAATAACCTTAAACAAATTAATATCAGTGTAAAACCAAGGCCATGTGATCAGGAAATATAATATCCATTGACTTCATTTTGTTGAACAGAAAGTGCTGGAATGTGTCATTTCACAGTTAAGAATCACTGTAGTAGAACAAAATTCATATATGATATTTGTAACTTAATATTTAATTTTATCTCTTAACAAGGTGATGACATCCTTTCCTTATTCTTTCTCGCCTGAGGGCTGATACATTTGGGTCGGTCTCGCTATGCCAGTCGGCAGAAATTAATTAACACCACTGACGCAATAAAATCAAAGTATAGTTATTATCAAATATGTGTGTGTTTTTTTAGCTTGATTAGAAGTTTTCATCGGCGTTGTGATTGTGTTGTGATTTTCGCATCAACAATTTTGAGATGTGTTTTTTGTATTTTTTGTCTTTTTTTAACATAATTTATTAAAAAAAACACACACATCTTTGATGAAAACCGTGTATTTTTAGCTTGATTAGAAGTTTTCAACGGTGTTGTGATTGTGTTGTGATTTTTGCATCGACAATTTGGAGATGTGTTTCTTTTATTTTTTTTTTGTCTTTTTTTTGTACTCGCCGAACTTCACGTGTATAAAGTGTATAAATATGCAGCATTATTTACTTACTCACATCATTTAGCATGGCTAACGCTCAAGTGAATGTTAACTTTATTCCCAACAGACTTGGGGGCAGAAATCTAATATTCGAAGGGTTCAAATACAGAATAAAATCTAGAAACAACGACCGGATACATTGGACAGGCTGCCAGACAGGTTGTAGAGGGACCATCAACACAATGAATGACATTGTAACAACACAAAACAACCAGCATAACCATGAAGCAGATATAGAGCAAGTAGCAGTAGATGCATATTTGGCAAAGCTGAAACGTAAAATGATAGATAGATCCAACACTGCTTCCTCTATTTACATTGTTCCAGGATGACGAAGAAGTTCAGTGTATGGTGCGGAGGGTTATTGCTCTTCCGCTAGTTCCTGTTGAGCATGTCAGCGATGCGTGGTTTTTAACCCTCGAGGAGGCTCCTGTAAATGCTAGTGTAGAACAGTTCACTGACTATGTGACAAGTTATTGGGTGGAAGGTGACCACGGACGGTTAATGTGGAACCATTTTGACACGGTTGGGCCACGCACGACGAACCATATCGAGGGTTGGCACCGGTACCTGGACTCTGTTTCGCACAGTACTGGATTTTAATTGAATATATAGTGTTGTGAATAATTATAAATTTTATTGTCTCAAAAGGTTCATTTTTTACAAAATTACATTCAACTTTTCCTCTCCAAAAATAGTTATCAAATGTCATTTTATTTGATAACTATTTTTTGAGAGGAAAAGTTGAATGTAATTTTGTAAAAAGGTTCATTTTTTACAAAATTACATTCAACTTTTCCTCTCAAAAAATAGTTATCAAATGTCATTTTACCGTGATTAAGTCCAGTCGCGTTAACCAACTTCATCATTAAATGAGTAAACGAATAAGAAATGGACTATAATCCTTCTCCCTTTGATGCACTTAATCTTCACACATTTTTACTAAACAATATCAACCGGCATAGCGAGACAACCCCATACATTTGTTGGCCAGGAAAGAGGAATTTGTGATCCTTTATGGATAAGGAGTTCAAACATCTGGTTGCCTTGAGACATAATTGTTATTGATTTCATTGTATATGTTAATTTTATCACTAACTTATTTGCCAAAATGTATGTATGTAAAACTAGAGAAACAGAATTTACTGCACCCAGTAAATTCAAGACTGTTTGAAAAGGGTTAATGTATCAGGAATGTATCAGGAATAAACTATACAGAAAGAAAGGCTTATTTTCAGGAGTAAAATATTTTTAAACAAATCAGAAATGGGTTTTCGTTAACAGTATTTACAGATATTCATACTGGAATGAGAACAATTATTTATAAGAAACCGGAAGAGGCATATATGTGACCAGCATTCAAAGGGTTCGATACTCGAATCAGAAATGGACATTTTGGCTCTGCCCACTAATTTGAGTGATGAAATATGTTCATAAACTTTAGAAATGCATTAAGGTGTAATAAAATTCATTTCCCAGTATTTCTGAATAATACACACTTGATGACTTTGGTGACCTCTTTCAGGCGGACCCATAGGTAACCTCTGTGACCTTGACCCATATTTTGAATCTCCATCGAGTGTCGACTCATTTGGTGTTGGTCCCAGGTCCATATGTCATACCATGCTTGCGATATGAGCATGACCCACTTTCAAAAATTTTGGCCACGCCCACTTTTTTGCGCCAAAATGCATGTGTGTACATCAGGAATGCTTTAGAGGGTCAACAAATGTGATTTCCAGCAATTATGAAAAATGCACTCAATGACCTCTAGGTGACCTCCGTGACCTTGACCCATATTTTGAACCTCCATCGAGTGTCGACTCATTTGGTGTCGGTCCCAGGTCTGTAGGTCATACCACACCTTAGATATGGGCATGACCCACTTTCAAAACACCCCTACAGACACCCCTGATACCCCAGGAATCTGGAAAACATAGGTGGCTGAGAACTTGTGGCTGTTTATCAGCATGCCAAAAAATCAACAAGATAGGGCAATTCGTTTTCGAGTTATCTTGCAGACAAAATAGTGATGAGAAGACAGGAGAAGAAGAATAAGAAAAAGAAGAAAAAAAAAAAGAAGAAACCGTGCAAAAACAATAGTCTGTGTGTTTCACACAGACTAAATAAAGATTTGTACATGTATTTATCTTGCAATCAGATGTACTGCATTTTTACACTAGCTATGTAAAAAGCCATAAAAAAAAATACATTTAGTTTTCAAGCAATTAATTTTTTAAATCAAAAAGGGTGGGAGGATTTTTTTTTATTATGCCCCCACTTTTTTTTTCAAAAGGCTTTCAAATGAGTCATGTCCCTGCAGTAAAACAAAGAAAATACACGTAAATCACCTCCCCCCCCCCAAAAAAAAACAAAGAAAATACACGTAAATCACCTCCACCCCCCCCCCCCCCCACCCCCCCCCCCCCCCACCACATGCGGCATTATGTCTTTGTTCTATAAGGTTTGGGTTATCAGATTTCAATGAAATTTGGAATGAAGATTGTTTATGGGAAAGGCTTTCAAATGAGTCATGTCCATGCAATAAAACAAAGAAAATACAGTAAAACCTGTCTTGAGAGACCACTGTCTTGAGAGACCACCTGTCTTGAGAGACCACATCTGCCAGGCACTGATTAGTTTTACTCTATAATGGACCCGCTATGGGAGACCACCTGTCTTGAGAGACTAGAGACCACTGTGACCTGGTACCAACTTGTATTTTTATGCCAAAATGGACCTGTCTTGAGAGACTGCCCCTTTGAAGACTGAAACCATAACAAAAACTTTTTACCTGTTCTGGAATTGGAAAATGCATTGTGGTTATACTAACATTATTAAAAGTATTCAAAGCTCTTAATTGGGTTTCACTTGCTATTCATTTACATAACTCATTAAAGATTGAGATGTTTTTTATAAGACCCCTGTGAAAAGATTAGGATTATTGCTGAATAAACAATTTCATATATACCCAAAATGTGACAGATAGGATTATAAAAATAAATTTGTGTTGAAAATCTTCAATCAAGATATAATAATTTTTATTTGTGTTATTTTATGCAGAACTGGATGTTTACAAAAAATAACAATAGTTGCAAACACATGGAAAAAAATATATGTCAGCCAAAAAAGGTAAAATTTTAAAGTCTCACGATTTCATACTCATTTTGGAAGACTCTGCAAGCCAATAAAAAAATCCTGGGATGGGGGGAGGGGGAGCAGGGGTGGGTTGGGGGTAATTTAAATTGCGGATTGCCTGAGAACCAAAATCCCATTTTTTTGCCTAAGGATTCTTAAAATGGAACTAAAATCTAATATAAAAAAATCTCTGTTCATAGTTGTTTCCCCTCAAACACTGTTCCATGTTTGTTCAAGTCAGCACTGATACACTTTGAGGCCTCTGTGGAATCAGGAAGTGTTAATTTTCAAACTCTCCTGATAATGGTATTTAGTCAAGTCAAAATGACCTCATCAATTGATGTGGGTCTGCAACAATTTTTATTCCCTGCCATAAAATGGCCGAGGACATATAGTGTTGCCCTTGTCGGTCCATCATTCCATCATTCTGTCTTTCGATCATTCCAAAATAACAGTTTTCCACTCTTTTTTCACCTTACATTGAATTAATGGCTGATTTATGGTATGTGGCTTTGTCACCTACAAATTGAGTTCAATTTTGGTCCCATCGGATGATTTCTCACGGAGTTATTGTCCTTGAACTTAGTTTATATGAAAACTCAGAGAAGGACTTTTTTTGCTTGTGGGGGCATACTTGTCATATTCACACATCTAGTGTTTTCAGCTACAAGGATGCTTTTTCTGGAACAAATCAGACCAATATAGGTTGGTAAGTACCCACTGCCCATTGATGCATCTCATTTTGCAATTGAAGTCCATGCAAAATTGGGCTAAAATGTCGAAAATGTGTTGAAATCGGCCAAAAGTTAATTTTTTTTCTCATGATTTCATATGACTAGTCTTGAAACGGTTAGCTATTTTTGGAAGTCGACTAGTTGCTGATAGTAATCGACTCATGAATAGAGTGAGTGTCATCAGTCCACTATAAAGTATTGCATAATTCCCACTCTTGCCTGCCAATTGATGAATGTCGACACAGCGACGATACTAACAGTGACAGATGGACCTGGAGACTCACGGGACTATCAGTTAGGCTGTCCGTTACATTCAAGGCATTGCCATGGTCTTAGTTGCGATCTTGTTGACGAGACCATCAACGACTTTGATAGATATTCTGCGACCACAATACTGGGGATCGATACCCACAGGAGTTGAGTGGAATGAAGAGAAACCATCAATGGCGAAAAAGATTACTTCATACTGTATGAAGGTGGTCCAGGCCACTATTGCTTTTGAGGGCATCAGAGAACGCTAGCTGAAATATACATGGTCTTTGAACAGTCTGGCTGAAAAGTGCCACTACAGATTGTTTTGATGCCAGGCCATTTTGAATACAACTCAGTCGGTCTGTCAATTATTGGTGACATCAAAGGGTGTGAACAATATGGTGGGCTTGTTGATGCGTGTTTTCGAAGCGCTTGTATGAGGTTTTTCCCAAGATATGTTTTTCCCAGTGATGTAACCCAAGATATTAAATTATATCAAGGTTTTTATTATGTTAGACTAATTTTATAACATTACATGCTGACAACCACTCCCTTAATAAATATTCTGACTAGTCGATTGGCAGATTTGAGAGCCGCCTTTCCTAAAAATCGAGTCGAAGTTGATTAGTCAGGTAACCATTTCAAGACTACATGTGACAATTTGGATTTTCTTCCAAACATTTTGGAATAAGTGTGGCTGTATATCGGTATGACACACAATCATATTATTCAGATTGTGGAGGGAGATAATACGAGAAGCTGCTAAAATATCCTTTTTGTTGCTAGGCAACCCCTTACTCTTAGCAACCATAGGTTGAATGGATCATAATGAACATCACCATATCTTGAACATGCAACATCTGAGAGATAGTTTTCCTGACAAAGGACTCAACTTGACGGATATCTACTCTGCATATATTTCTAGGAAACCTTTTATCCATGGAAACTAAATGCTGAGTAGTTCATATCTGTCATTTATATCCATCAATACTTGACACAACTGACAGTCTAGTTTCTTGTAAATCCTGGGTACATGGGAATGAGATAGATTGCTTTGTAGACCCTTTCTCAAGATAGGTAGGATGCAGTACGCAGAATTCACATAAGATAAAGATATTATCAAACAAGTAAAGTCTCATTACTTCAAGCAGTTATGAAGAATTCTGTCAATATTTTCATTTTGAAAGAGAGCAAATAGCATTGTTTTCCTGGAGAATGAATGTGCCTTATTTGCAAAGCTGAACAAATCTTGTCAGGACAGGGAGATTTGATCAACTTATTCAACTTATTTCAGCTTTCTGTCAGAGAAATACATCAGAGAAAGAAATAAAAAGGCGATGACAGAAAAATGGCCGTTTTTTAACTTTATACTTCCATTTCTAAAGAAATATGGCCCGGTTCCAGTGTTCCTAACATTCAGACTGATTCAGTACATTTTCGGGAAATTACTGCATGATTTATTCACAGGGAACATTAAGGGTCGGGTGGGTTGTTGACTGGTTGACAATTGGTTGGAAATAATCCACCGGCATTGACAATTCAATACGTTGACAACTTGACATACAAACAGTAATTCTGCCTGTGGTTAACTTTTCGCTTCTCGCCGATTTTTTATTTCATTTCTGTCAATTCTGATTTGCTATTTTAAGTTGCAGATACTTTTAACAACTGATCATTTTATTAAAATACAAGTCCCCAAACTTTAATACCTGATCACCTGCTTTATATTCTTTCGAAAAAAATAATTTATACCGCACACCAGTGCACACTGGAAAGACGTGATTGACCTAAATTTTAAGACACATTAAAAAACAATGTACAGAAGTTGGAAGCCAACAGGCGACATCAGATTTAGCATTATCAAAGTTCATTTGATCGATTGAGGCACAGCAAATGCTTTGAAAATGATTTGCTGCTATTAGTAAATCATCGATTTGTACATTTTTTCTTATGGAAAATGAAAATTTACCCTAATTTATCATGGCAAATCAGGATTCTCTGGAATTTTCAGAAACATGTATGAAGCCAGGAACCATAAGTGAACACACATAGAGTGATCCCACTGAAAATACTCTATAATTTCAACTAGATGAATGTCATAAAACATGTTATTTACTTGTTTATCAAGGATGAACCCAAGCAATGAAAGGTGGGTGACACCATTATGATTGACGCATTGCATGATTGGCAGTGATTGCACAATGCTTTCACAACTGGAATTATTATAGAGAGATTAATTTCAGTTGCATTACTTCAATTTACTTGCATATTTGTTTGGATATTGGACACTGAATTCACTGGACAGTGGACATTAGTCTTGTTACCACTTTGAAAGATGGGGGGGGGGGGGGGGGGGGAACTGATGAAGTGTTACTACTAGTGAAAACTTACTGAAAAGCCTTTAAGTTGAAGAACACATATCAATGTTTCTTCTACCTGAGTCATTGGGGGAGGGGCAACGACTTCACTTGGGTAAGAGGCATGGTACAAAGGAATGTAGGACGTTTTGGCCACGGACGTTTCGGACCTGACGTTTCGGACACAGACGTTTCGGACAGAAATATTGGACAGGGTGGACGTTTCGGACAAAATATATTTGGGGTTATTTTTTGTGCTTGTTTTTTCGTGGGAGGGATATTCAAGGAGCTTATTCAAGTGAGGGTTAAAAGGTATAATTTGGAAGGACAATTCTTTTTCTTTGTTCTCTATTTGATGCTGTATTTGAAGGAAAAACTAATGTTTTTTTTGCTAATGGATGAATTTTCTATTCAAATGATACCTTTTAACTTCACACTTGAACAAGCTCAAGGAGCTCATTCAAGTGAGGGTCATAAGGTATAATTTGGAAGGAAAATTCTTTTTCTTTGTTCTCTATTTGATGCTGTATTTGAAGGAAAAATTAATGTTTTTTTGCTAATGGATGAATCTTCTATCCAAATGATACCTTTTAACTTCACACTTGAACAAGCTCTTTGTTCTCTATTTGATGCTGTATTTGAAGGAAAAATTCATGTTTTTTTGCTAATGGGTGGATCTTCTATCCAAATGGATAAATTTTCTATTCAAATGATACCTTTTTACTTCACACTTGAACAAGCTAAAGGAGCTTATTCAATTGAGGGTCATAAGGTATAATTTGGAAGGAAAATTCTTTTTGTGTGTTCATTATGCCATGGCTATTATTATAATAAAAGAGCTTGAGAAAAAACATTTCTCTTCATCATATCTTTTTACTGTACATTATACATTTGGTTGACCACCACAGAGATTGTAACTTACACCACGGAGGAATCTGGGGGTTGTTTTACGACCAGACACCCTATCTTCATACAAGTTTTGAAGTCGTGATTGTAATTCAGCATATACCTTTTTTGTTCTATTTTTTGGTCTAATACCACACTCAAATTGCAACAGAATACCTGTAACGAGTGTAGGAAAAAAAACCCTTGGGAAAAAACCTCCTTAGGAAAAAAGTCCCTTGGTAAAAAAACCCTTGGAAGAAACCCCCTCGAGAAAAGAAAAACCTTGGAAAAAAAACCCCTTCATATTGACAACAGAAAAAAGTTTTCTTTAGTGACTTTATTTTTGTATGACAACATGTTCATTAGTGAAAAATACATTAACATAATATTATCTGTATGTTCTATAGTTCAAAATATCTGTATGTTCTATAGTAAAAAATACATTCCAATGATATTCAAATTTGCATATTTTCACCTGTTAATCACTTCATATACAGCACTAATACATTAAATATGTCTAACATTTAATTTGTAAGGAAAGATGCCCTACAGCACTGAATACATTAAATAACCCTTTACCCAATGCAGCTTTTTTTGAAAGTATGCAAATATGGATACCATTGGAACTGGCTGAAGCAGCTAATTCCAATGATTTTCATATTTGCATACTTTCAGTTGTTTGTTTCATGTTCTGTGCTATCTGCCATTTATATTGTGCTTCATATTCAATTGCTATCTGTCATTGGTATTGTGCTTCATATCTATTTAGTTTAATAAAAAAAATTAAAAATATTGGTACTTGTTATTTCAAACAAAACACCGGCTAGTGCCTTAGATGCAATTACTTAAAAATCCAACTTTATATACATTTGGTCTGAGGGTATTTTGTCTGAGGGTATTTTGTCCTACCCACTGAGGGTATTATGTCCTAAGGATATTTTTTTTGAGGGTATTATGTCCTAAGGGTATTTTGTCCAAGGGTATTTTGTCCGGATACCTTTTTTTTTTACTGTAGAATATACAGATATTTTTGTTCTATAGAACATACAAATAATATTATGTTAATGTATTTTTCACTAATGAACATGTTGTCATACAAAAATAAAGTCACTAAAGAAAACGTTTTTCTGTTGTCAATATGAAGGGTTTTTTTTCCAAGGTTTTTATTTTCTTGAGGGGGTTTCTTCCAAGGGTTTTTTTACCAAGGGGCTTTTTTCCTAAGGAGTTTTTTTCCCAGGGTTTTTTTCCTTACCCCACCTGTAACACGTGCACACTCAGCTTGTAAACACTCAATTAATTTCCAGATGCTAGGATGACTATGACCAACAAGCCCTTGGAATTTATTATTCCAAACCTCTGAAATATTATTTGTTCTTGGTAGATTAGCAAGAGTAACATCATGCATATTCCAATTTTGTGGTGGAAATAATGGCGGTCTCCAATAACCCAATAAATATATGTTCAAAATAAATAAATTGAACATCCCAAAAAAAGAAATAATAATAGAAAATATCTATAATGTCTGAAACCTCCGTGCCCAAAACATCCTAGGCCAAAACATCCAGGCCAAAATGTCCTAGGCCAAAACGTCTGTGTCCGAAATGTCCGGTCACCTGTACAAAGGACATAGAGGCCAACTGATTAACTTAGCAAGTTATTTAATGAATCACTTGATTCAGTGTGATGATTCACACTGGATCCAGCGATTCATTAAATAACTTGCTAGACTAATCAGTTATCACTGTTGAATTAACTTGTCAAGTTCATGAGATGTCCGCAGTGAACCTGTTAAGTTACTATACGGTTGAATGTTGGGGAATTGGGCCAGTTTGAGACTACATGTACTTTCAGTTTTCTGTGCACATTCCGAATACCATACTGAAACAGGTATTTACCTGAAAAATACCAATACCGATACCGAACCTGAAATTTCAATACTGCACAGCACTAACTCACTTGAGCTTGTATTGCAGGCAAGCCTGTAGTGTATGGGTAAATATTTACCATGATTATCATACAAGTTATTTTCACCACTGTTCATTGTGTTTTAACAGCTACTGACACAGAGGCTAATCAATGAACTTTTTGTTTTGATATTACATGCAAACCGAAAGATGGACTGTTTGATCCTGGAGCAGTAACTGTGCTGGGTCCTTGGGCAAGACGCTTAATCCAGACTATCCACAGGTGATGTGTACTAAGCCATACTGTACATTGATAGTTCACTTGTCTTCAATCACTACTAATCCTGCTTGTACAGAATCAGTACATTTGGGAGTCTGACAGTTGTTTCCCATTGCTTGGTGGTTCTCTCTGGGGTCCCTGACTTTCTCCACTGTCTGATGGTGTGACCTTGGCTGTTGGAAGTGTTGTTAACTCCTTGCATGATGGTGGCTAGGACTGCAACGATTGATCGTGAGACACTTTAATCTTGATGGTCGCCGGACATTTCCCCATCTGACATTTCCCCATCCGGACATTACCTCATCCCATTTAGGCTGGACATTTCCCCATCAGACAGTACGCCAATCTGCTTAATAGAAAAACGGACAATTCCCCATGCAGACTTTTCACCATCCATTTCTTAATTTTTTGTGGGTCCGTCTGTTTGAAATTTTCCTATTGATTTGTTGTGTATCATTCCCTTTTTATTAAGCTGACATGGGTAATGTTGTTTGAATTGTTCGATTAATGTGCTTTTATCACTGTAATTGACAGGATTAAACCTATTCAGGATTTAACAGTATTTATATATTTTTATTTGTTCTTTCTGAAAAGCTGCTCTTGTTCAAAGATGTTGTCGAGTTGATTGATAAACAGTGGTGTCTTCATTAAAGTAAATGTCAATGAATGCATCAGTGTTTATCAAACAACTCTATAAAAAGTGTTTATAAGACATTTGTGTTCTGTTTTTGTAGCAATTTATAGTGAACTTTTTTGTTGAGATGGTTGATAAACGGCCATGTCTTTACTGATGTGAAATTCAATGAATACCTCACTTTTTGGTAATCGGAAAAAAAGTAACAGGAAAAAAAGTAACAGATTTGGGTAGGAAAAAAAGAAACAGGAAAAAAAGTAACACTTTCTTATTTTTATAAGGCACATCTGAAACTGGCAAGAATGCAAGTGCATCCAGTTTCCCACAAAACAGTCTGAAGTCTGCATCATCCCGATACAACTGCACTAAACCTAAACTCTGCACTCTGCGCCAAGTGCTTTGTGTCAGATGGTAGAAACAACCTCTACTCTGTACATGTCTACCAAACACAGCATTCACAGCTCGTAACACACCATCTTCAAAATCAGTCACAACAGTATTTACATTCAAGTCAATATTTAGCTCAGTCAGTTTATCTACAATAGCTTGAAACAGAGTCTCATAGGAAGTACGTGTCTTCCTCTGTAATATAGCGTATACACAAGATAAAAAACTGTCATGAAACTTAACCCTAACAACATAAATTTGCTGAAATAGTGGAGGAGCCATTGCAAAATTACCGTCCATAAATAAAGTACTTGCACTGCCAAGATAATTGAGTCCACTATTTGTTGCAAATGCAACCACACGCTCACTTGCATGAGGTCCATTATCAAAGAAAAGGAATTGTTCAGAGTCTGATATTTTCTGAAACTCTTCTGGAATGGTCAGCTCAGACAGACTTTTGGGGACAGGAGGACTTCTTCTGTGGTATCTCAGACTCCGATGGATATCCTTGTAACAACAATGTCATAGCACACATGATCTCCAATTACAAAATAATTAAAAAAATAAAAAATAAAATTTTTATTATAATTATTATAATGAAAAATGAAATAATGAAAAAACACTGTTACTTTTTTTCCTGTTGTATTATTATAATTGTTACTTTTTTTCCTGTTTCTTTTTTTCCGTTTCTTTTTTTCCTGTTACTTTTTTTCCTGTTACTTTTTTTCCTACATTCCACTTTTTATCACACAAGTGGATTGAACAATATGGATGTTTTCATTGCAACTTTAATATTTGTTCTTTCTGTCAAGCTACTTTTGTTCAAAAATATTGTTAAGTTGATTGATAAACAGTTGTGTCTTCATTGAAGTAAATGTCAATGAATGCATCAGTGTTTATGAAACAACTCAACAAGAAGCATGTGTAACAGATTTATAAGCAAACATATTTATATACATATATACATACACTTGTAACCAGATAAAAATTCTTGTCTTTTATTATTGATGTTGTGGTTTCATTGTTGTGAAATTCAGATTGTGCTAAAATGTGCTAATGCCTATACCATATGCCAAGATTTTGTTTTTTTCGAGTTATAAAAGAATAAAAAATAAAAACTTTTTAAGAGTTACTTGTCACTCATTCACATGTGGAAGCTGTCAGCGACATTGGACATGGGGTAATGTCCAATGGGGAAATGTCCACCTTCGATAGGTAAAGTCTGATGGGTAAATGCCCGCCCTCGATGGGGAAAGGTGTTAATATCCGATGGGGAAATGTCCATCTCCGATGGGGGAAATGTCCACCTCTGATAGGGGAATGTTGATGGGGAAATGTCCGCCCTCGATGGGGAAATGTCTGGATGGGGAATTGTCCGATGGTGAAATGTCCGGATGGGGAAATGTCCGATGGGGAAATGTCCGAGCACCAATCTTGATACATTGCTCAGGATTCAATACGTATAATTGTTCACTATGTATCACAATACGATAAATATAAATAATATCACGCAAAACAATTTCTTAGATTATGAAAGCTGGTGCAGTGAAACGCTTTTTTTTCTTTTTCTTTGCGTACCAGTGTTGACAGTGATAAATATGCCTTTATCACAGGATTATTGAGTTTACCACAATTTGGGAAATTCCCTCTGACTTGCTAAATATTTATTTGATTAATCAATTATATCTTGTTTGACAGAGCTTTCTGAGCTCTGTCAAACAAGATATAAGAGATTAAATTGTTTGAACATATTTTGTAGAGGAACAAAATACCAGAAAACAATCATAAAATCAAAACCTGAAATTAATGAATGCCAATGGTTATCATTTTGAGAAGTTACATATTGTTTAAAGACTGCAGTCGAAAATTTGTAAAAAAGGAAGCTACTGGAAATGAATACATGAAGTTCAAAGTATTTGATAGTGTTATTTAGCCCCCATATTATATCAAGATTGATATATCCTTAGTTGATAATTCTACAAGACTGATATTTTTTGTGTGCATATTCTGACTGGTCTGACTCATTTGCACTGAGTGACCTTTGTTTACATCTTTGTTACATAAATCTATTGTACATATAGCTGTTGATTGTTTAGGTAGGTCAAGGACCTTGTTTTTTTTAATTATGACGGAATCACCTAGAAACTGATAGAACTTTGTAGACATTTCATTTTCTAGGACATTCTATCTGGGTACTGTATATGTAAAGTTTTGTCAACAGAATTCAGAAACTCATTTTTAGAAAGCCATTTCAGAAAGACTCACTTCAGTTGTTTCCATTGGAGATTATTATTGTTTCAGAAAAGTACATTTATTATAGAAGCAGTGCTTTTTTGTGAATTTGGAAGATTGATTCCAAAAGAGAATTTTGAAGAGAATTTGTTCGTCTTAGAAAAGAGAATTTATACTTTCTGTGAAACAGAATAATATTATTTTGGGAAAAGCCAGGATTCTACTGGATTATTTGGAAATTACCTGTGGTGCCAATACTTCTTGGATTTTTACTCCATTTGAATTTTGCGGAGCATTTTATTATATTTTATTGGAGACTGCTGAAATTTCTAAGTGAAAATTTTATTACAAATCTACGGGATACTGTTTCTGAAGAGACATTCTTGGATTTAATACTACCAGCTGGTAACTTTCTTCACAAGATTCCTCACCACTGGATTACTGGATTCTGTCAAACTGTACTTTGGACTAATTCAGTAATTGATAAGTACCAATGTTTTTATTTTCTGTAAACCAATTTGTGTAAAAGATCTTTGTATCGTTTTTTTTTATATTAATTTTTTAAAATTAAATTTCAGAATAGTTAAATTCATAGTTATTGTTGCTGGTTCTCAGATTTCTTTCTGTTACCAATATCAATAATATTTCCATACCGTAACAGATAGTTGTAGTTGCATGCCATGAGATATGATGTGTACCATGATACATATCGTATCGTGTAGATAGAATTTATTACACACCCGCAACTGCATTTCTCATGATTACATGGGTTTTAGGGGCATGCAGTAATTTTAACCAGAAAGCTACAGTGCGATCTGATAAAAAGTACCCTTCGCATGCTCGAGTTCTCTTGTTAGACTGGTTCTTTCAGTTTGCAGCGTTCAGTGGAAAATAACCAATGAGAACCTTTAGCTATATCTGTCTGTCAGAATTACCGTTTCTCATCACAATGTTTGATGCACATCAATGCTAAAAACTAGTATCAATAGTCATCACAGATACATGATCTCTGCCAGTAAAAAGAACAGTAAAACTCCACCTTTGTAATTATTTTTCAGCAAAAAATTCTCAGTTGGTTTCGATAATGGTGCCTGACACTGGTACTGTTCCAGTGGAAATTAGAATTTTGTTACAGTGTTACCCTCAGTGCTGCTGACAGGTCTGATACTTGGCCTTCTGTGTAATCCTATTTGATTCACACTTCGGCAATGTTGCAGCACATGTTATCTAGAAACAGGATTAAATCAAACGTGAAAACTGGTTATCACAAAGCGGAAAGACAGAAAGCGACACTGGCAATAGTGCTTGCAGTTGACTGACAGCTAGTGGTTACTGATTAACTATCAGTATCACAAATTCCACACTTACAAGGTGCCCCCCTCTCCCCTCCCCCTCCCCCACCATTAGTTGAAGAAGAAAAAAGAAAATAATGTGGAGGAATAATAGGACCTTTTTAAGAAAAACCCATCAAAATCCCTTTTTTTTTAGGGGAGGGGGGGGGGGGTGGTATTGGTGCCAATGTAGTAATGCTGAAATGACTTTCTGTAGTCTGTACTGGTGAAATAAAAAATGTTTTACCACCCACCCATTGCTGAAAGTCTTAAGTAAGGTGGGAGTGAGACCATGAAGAGGGGAGGGGCGGTCAATAGAAGTGGCCTGATGCATCACAGTGTCAATTTTATGAGACGTCTCCAATGAAAAACAATTATTAGGATGTTTAAAACATAGACAGTATTGCAATATTTTCCAAACATAGATTGATGTGCATTTTTAAATGACGAAAATTTAATAATTTTTCCTGATATTTCTGTTTGGTACAAGAATATAATTCTGAATATTATTATTTTTTTTATTAAACTCCCAGCATCAAAACTTAAATCGAATGCCATCTACATGTAACAGGTACAGAGGTGTATGAGATGGGGGACATTGTAGGCAGCCTGCAGTTTCACCCCCTCCCCCAATGGCCAGCTAATTTAGCAGTTTTCATGGCAAGAGCATGGTATTTTCATTACAAATTGTATAGAAGGAAGTGTATTCTTTTTTCAATTTTGGCAAATTTCAGGGCAATGGGCAGAGAATTATCAGGGCTACATGGCAAATCCAAAGGTAGGCACAGTTTAATTGGCCAGCCCACCCCCACAAAATGCCCTCCAAAAGCCTCTCATTTGCCATATTCTATCAGTACTCTTTAAAACTACTCTTATGTTCCAGATAATGGTAGGGTGCTGAATAACAGTAGGGGGTGAACATTATTGCCAAAATAAATAATAGTATGGTGTAGAACATTGTATTATAACTTTCAAAGTGTTATGTTTATGAATATCCACCCATGAAATGAGCCATACACTGAATATATTAGCCCAAGATGTTCAGAAAACTTCAGTTAGATTAATCCATTTAACCAATTAAGAGACTTCTAAAAAATTAATTTCTGCTGTCTGACAGTGAGAAAAAATACTGGCCCAAATAAGGTTAATTAGGGGTGGGAAAATTTTGAAAAAATATTAATAGTATGGGTATGATTATTTGGAACACTAGAGTACTTACTAAATGCAAATTCAAAATAATTCCTAATTTAAAATTGAGAAGATTTTTGACCAGACACCTAAAAAAATTATTTCTGTTTTGAACCCAATACCAAGAACAAAAATATTGATAGAGCCATTCAGATAACAAGTTGGTGACTTGGTCAAGTACAGATGTACCAAATAATGAAAATATACATAAATTTTTAAATATATTATCAATAGAAATAAGTTGGAGCTAACTGGTGAGAACAACCCCACTCCCTTTATTTCTCTTTCAGCATCTGAATAAAGGCTTCCGAGGTACTCATTTCAAGAGCTCTTGAGAAAACACTGTTTGGCAAGTAATGTTGGGAGGGGGGTAGTAATTGTGTAAAACTGGTGGAGAGACCAAAATATCTGACATTTTCTTGCAGTCATCCTGAAATTTGTTTCTTGCCTTGTATGTAGTAAATGTGGCCTACCTAAAATCTATAATGTTAGTGCAGTCCGAATAAAAAGAAGGCTGTATTTAGAAATTTCAAATCAGAAACATTAAATTATAGTGAGAAATAAAACTTACCATGAATTCACCCAGAAATTATGGAAATTGGAATCACAAACAGTCCTAGTTAAACTAAATGATTGAATGAATGCCCTGGAAGGTTAATTATTGCTCAAAAATATCTTTTGTTGTCCAGTGTGTACTTTTGTTACAGTACAGAACAGAAATGACCGATGTCAGCAAACAATTTTTCAGTTAAAAAAACATGAAATTTAAATAGAGTGATCAATTCGCATCGTATTTAAATTAAAAACCTTGAATATTTGCCATCCTCCAGATATAATGATGCCTGCACACACATACTTTTCAAAACAAACTTCAGAGCTTATACTTTCCGATGTCTGATGTGAAGTGTAAGCTTTTAGGCTTTGGCTGTTCGGATAATTTTTCAGGAACAAAATGAATCAACATCGATTCTACAGGTGGCAAGGTCAAAGACTCCAGATTGGTTCTGTGACAAAATTGCCTGTTTCCCTGTAAAATCATATGAACCATTCAAATCATCAACTATTTAATTCAATTAGTGATTAATTACAGTGAATTCTTTTTCAGGGTTGGTTGTGTAATAAATACAGAACCACACTTATGTTTGAATGGGTTAACGATTATTGGACTCGAGTGAGTGGCAATGGGATATCACTCGAGTCTAACGGCTCTTGAGGTATCCCCACAGCACTTGCTCTCATGCAGTAATTGTTAACCCATTCAAACATAAGTGTGGTGTTGTATGTGTGATACACATCATATCATAAGGGGAGCATATCGTTGCAGCCCTACTGATGAGAGATATTCCTGGCCAGGACAGTGTTTCTTTTGCCATTGAAATAAGTATAATTTGGGTGCATTTAATCACATTTACCCCCCTGTAAGTTGAATTGATTTTTTCAACAATGATTTCTTGAGATAAATCTAGATGAATTTTTGTTTGGTCAAGTTCTGAGTCCTATGGTTTGGCGATGTTTGTTGTGCATATGGACGAGCATCCGGGTATTCTCACACTGTTTACGCAATAACTTGAACAAATATTTGCCATACAGGTCTTTTGCAACAATATCTCAAACAAGTTCGAAAACTGGCCTGGCCTAATTTTTGATTACAGAGTTATGGGCCTTAATTCATCATTTTTTTACACATTTTGAGCACGTTAGTGCAATAACTGGAACAAACTTTCTCTGATTTGACTAATATTTGCCATACAAGTCTTTTGCAATATCTCAAACAAGTTCGAAAACTGGCCTGGCCCAATTTTTCGTTACAGACTTATGGGTCTTAATTTGTAAATTTTTATGAATTTTGAATTTGTTAGTGCAATAACTTGAACGAAAGTTCTCCGATTTGACTAATATTTGCCATACAGGTCTTTTGCAATAATATCTCAAGCGAGTTCGAAAACTTTTATGAATTTTGAGCTCAGCACAATGACATTTCTGATTTTCAATAGAGAGTGTATGGAGAAAGTAGCTACAACTCGATGCCTGCATCTCCGATGCGCACCTCTTGTTATTAAATCTAGTCATTGCTGTTTCATAGCCATGACTACATTTAATGAAAAATATGTTGAAAATACTCGACGGGTTAAGAGTTGAACCTCAGTAAAACAAACAAACAATAACTGTCCTGGAAACGCTGGTCTGATGAAGCATTTACCATGATATGTCCGATTGGCATGGCTAATTTCAAAGTCTATAAAGGCGGCAGATTTGTTAGTTATTAGGTGAATAGCTGAAGAAACTTACAAACACAAAATTGGAAACAACTGCACAACACCAGTACTCACTCTAAAATGGAGACGAAATTAAACACAACTTTTATGTCATTTAATTTTCAGCCAATTTTAGGAACAAATCCCTTGTGTTTGGCTGCACCAGCTGACGGTAATGATAGTTTTGTGTTGGACATGGCAACATCCACTGCAGCACTGGGGAAGGTGAGTTGTTATTTTTGATCAAGCTTGGAAATAAGCAGACTGTCATCTGCAGAATGAGGTCTCTAGAGGGTGAATTTGGTGATGCTATCCCGCACAGCTGGGTAGCATCACTAAATTTACCCTCGTGGACCACAGTCTGAATCAAGGTCTCAAGCCTAAACAGAAAGATGTACCAAGAGGATTTATTGGCCTACTGTATGGGATAGCATCAACAAATTCACCCTCTAGGGACCTCATTCTGCAAATGACAGATTGCTTATTTCCAGACTTGTTTCTGATAGTAACCCTTTTTTGTTTTTTTTAAATTTTTGCTGTGTGACAGCTATTTTGCAAAAACATTAATTAATTATCCTGTGAAAATATGAGCGGAATGCTTTTAAGTGCTTTTTCTCAGAATTGTAAATACGCATTGGAGGAAAATTCTACCCTTCCACAGTCAGGGTTTATATAGGTTCATGAAAGTCATGGAAAGTCCTTGAAAAAATATCCCTTAAAAATTTTGTTAACCAGTTGTTTGGCTCATTTTGGGGTGTATGCTTAAAAGATGTATTTTTATTTTATTAACTACTTTTTCTTCCAATAAAATAAATTCCTACATCATTCACTGATTCTTTGGAAGTTCTCTGAATGAGAAGTACCTGAAAAGTGCTTAAAACTTCCCCACAAAAATCCTGAAAGTCCTGGTTAGGAATGTATAAATCCTGATTGTAAAATGAGCTCAGACTCGGGCTGTCAGAACGTAGACAATTACTTGCTTATGTCAAGTGATTCTATCTAGACACCTAGGTTTTCTCCATAGTAAATCCGTCAGACAAAATATGCCCCCGGCTGTTGAATGTGTCATCAAGCCTCAATAAAGAAACAAACAACATCAAGAACAAATTTATAATAACAGGGTTTTTTTCAAAAGTCAAGCTACAGTTTCTTATAACTTTGGAGTTTTTCATTTACATTTCTCGGAAATAGAAACTTGTATTTTTAGTCAAACTTAGGTAATTTTAAAAATCATTCATAGATTGCAATGCATCATAGTTAGTTAAGTCAAATTCTGAGGATTATTGTTTCAATATATATAGCTTATTTTCTGATTAATTGCTAATATGTCTGTTTTTTAGATATTGTGAATAACAACAAAATGGAGATCTAAAGTTATCTCCCTTATTCCAACATCGTTCTTATTGGTGCATAAATTGGCTCCTGGAATATTGATGATATATTGTTTCATTTTGTACATATTTGCTTGCCTGTTACTCTGCTACCAGTAGATATATATATATATATGTGCACACCTGCATCCTATTGTCCATTCAGAAATTGAAGCTCTTTGTGCATATCGGACGGGAGATGGATAGTGGGCTGTACTCTGAAAGAGAGGAAGGATGGGACATCTGGCTATGACCCATGCACTTTCATCCCCAATCAGTCCGATTTGGTCGATTTTTAGACTTTTTGAGTTTTTTAAAAATTTTTTCATGGTTTATCTGTGAAAAAAATATTCAAAATTTTTATTTTCAAGAAGAGAAGTTAATAAGGAGCTAAGTATATTGTGCTGGTGTGGTAGGTATAATAAGAAATAACACTTGGTTAAAAATTTTAATTCTCGTCTTCTTGGATGATCAAATTAACCTGCCACAGACTGAACAATTAATCTTAGTTTATAATTTGTAATGAATTTAGAGAAAATTATGACTAAAACACCCATAGAATGTCATTTCTACCCACACAATAGCTTATACTGCTTATGCTTGTACAGAATTTAACCATTTCCTAATGCAATGGCCTTATCTGACCAGAGCTATTCACAGAAACCATCCTTCAGACGTCCATATTTTTTCAATTTTTGGCCTAAAAATACTTTATGACCCCTCACTGCAATGAGCTTGTCAAGATCCTTCCACTTAAGGATTGTAAACAGTGTTTGGAAGCAGAAAATATTGAGTTATTCAAGAAATGTTTTCTGTAAGTGTTGTCACTAAGTCATGTCAAATAAAGAGTTAAAACAAGTTTTAATATTTCTGGTTAAAAAGGATCTGGTAACCAATGCTTGAAAGGGAAGTCCCTTGAAATGGGAAGCATACATATAAGTATAAACATTGGCTGAAGTTGACTTTTTACTTATGTGGTGATCATGATTGGAGTATAGATGCCGATAGTGACCTTAAACACCAATTAATAAATAAATGCTACCAAATTTGATTTATAAGGATGGAAACTCCACTCTGTTGGTATTTTGTTTGTTATCCACTCTCTATGCCTGTACTGTTGTCTGTTTATTGTTTCAGATAGAGCTGCATGACAGGAAACAAATACGCATTCCAAACAGCTGGGGAGCAGATCAGAAAGGCAAAGTATGAATGATTCACAGCGAAATGCTTACTTCTTACCTTAACCCTTTACCTAACATGAAAAGCAGACGACACTTGCAAAAAAAATTCTTGAATAACTAATTTTTTTCATTTTTTGTCTCAAAAACATAGGTTATGACCCCTCGTTGGAACGAGCTCGTTCCAACGAGGGGTCATAACCTATGTTTTTGAGACAAAAAATGAAAATATTTTGAAAATTAATTGGCGATTTTTGAGAATAGCGCTGGCCGGTTTTGGCCATTACGTTGGGTAAAGGGTTAACCCTTTAGTCCACAGGCAGCTATAAACTGCCCCTTTATATTGCATTGAAAAAGTTGCCTTTACAGGCAACCAACAATGATGTAGAAACACTGTTAAGTCATCTGCATCTGTGTACATGTAGATCCAGTAGTTAGTATCATAAAATTAATCTGAGAATTTGAGGGTTAAACATTTTTATTTATTTCAAACATGAATTTTTTATATACAGGATCACCTCTCTCACAGAGTTCAGTGCTTCTTACCAGTGATGAGGACTAATGACTGAACTATCAGTACATGTAGCTGCAGGGAATATTTTAGCTGACTCGTGTGCTGCAAACTAGACAAGTTGGAAGATTTTATATAGAAACTGTGAAAGCACTTTGCACAGTACTGAAAATTACAGAATACAGAGGTTGATTTGGTACTAGGTGAATAACTGCAGAACACTTATTGAGTAGATCAGTCAAAACATGTAACCCCAGCGAGCAGATTTGCAGACATGGTTCACCAGCCCATATACAGGAGATCTATGTTTTGGTGCTCAAGTTTTTACTTATCTAGCGATTAACCCTCTACCTAATGTGATGACTACATCTAACAGCTTTATTTTGCCCCCAACCTTCTTAGGAGGTTTGGTCGGTGTATATCCACCTGGAACTTAATTAAGCACCCCCTGTTTTTTTCGCAGTGGTGTTAATAGAAATTGTCATTACTTTCATGTTATCTTTAAGATGGCTAGAATTGATTGTTTGTGGAAAGGATGGGCTATTAACAAATGAAAGACAACACAATGATGACAATATGCAGTATTTTAGTGATGCTAATTACACATATCTGTCACTAATGTTTTTGATGGAAAAATGTTCTCTCGACAAGTATGGTGCTGGAACAGTCCATGATGAAACAATGCCAGTAATTACTGACAAAAAATGTAACTTGTGATCCCCTGAACACAATAGCAATTTGTGATGTCAGTAGCGAGTGTATCCACACATGCCCGGATGACTGCCTGAACCCTCCTCCTAATGCTACTAGTGAGCCTTCTGATACAGTCCAGAGGAAACTGCTGCCACTCCTCATGCAATGCAACTTCCCAATTGGCCAAATTCTGTACAGGCAGATCCCTTGCTTGCATACGACCTCAAAGGAAGTCCCAGATGTGTTCTAAGGGATTCAAATCTGGCACTACAACTGGACTGAGAATGTCCTGGATGTACTGATGACCATTGAGATTCCCACATACAGTCACCATATCAAGTTTACAGTCATGAGACAGGGATCCCCAGATCATTACTGATCCTCCACCATAAGGAACAGTAGGTCTGATGTTCCCGGGCACGTAAGCAGTATTTCTCCTCCATGTCCTGTGATTCCAATGTCATGCCATACACCACCCCAATCGTCCTTTTTGATGCTGATCGTACAGAGCTGGACTCTTGATGACCCCTCTGGATCTCATACCCAGTGTTTTGAGAAGGTTTCGGCCAGTTGTGTTGCACAAACGCCTGTTGGGGTGTCAAAGGCATTTCAAAACCCCACTTGAAGCAAGGTGTTCGCACCTAATGAGGTGTGCCAGACTTCGATCTTCCCGAGGAGAGGTCTTTTGGGATTGTCCAGGCCTTGGTCGGTCCTTAAGATTGTTGGTTTATTGATGTTTTCGGACAAGTCTGCTGATGACAGAATGACTATGGCCAAGTTGCCTTCCAATAGCTTTGAATGACATGCATGCATGCCAACGATTTGCCATCTTAGTGGCTCTGACAGTCTCCTGCTTGCCATGCCAACATTTATTGATAAAAGAAGTTAAAACCTAATAATCAATAACAGCAACTTCGCTGTCATGAAACATTTCAGGGGGTGCTTAATTAAGTTCCTGGTGTACAGTTGAGGTCTTCATCTGTCCAGTCATCCATCCATATGTCCAGTTGTCCATTCATCCATCCATACAAACATTTTGTAGTGTTATAACTCTGGCACCAGTTGTCAGATTTTGATGTCCTTTTGTATGCTGATAGATCAGCATGGAGAACATGGTATTCACATATCATGGGTTTTGTCCACACATTCCTACCAGAGCTAATGCTCTTGTAGGACAAAGAAAAATAGTAAAATGAATTTTACATTATAACTCTGGCATCAGTTGTCAGATTTTGATATCCTTTGGTATGGTGATAGACCAGTATGGGGGACCTGATATCCACATATCTTGGGTTTTGTCCGTACATTCCTACCAGAGCTATGGCCCTTGTAGGACTTGGAACAATAACACAATTAAGCTTTAACATTACAACTTCTATCCATGTTCCAGTCATGATAAATAAATAAATGGTGATAGACAAGCCGGGGGGAAAGGATATCTACATATTGCGTGTTCTGTCCGTGCATACCTACCTCAGTTATGCCTCTTGTTAAACTTAGAAAAACTGTCCCTATGAACTTTTTGCATTGGTTTTTTTTGTCAATGGGAATATTTTTTAATGAATGACAACAGAACATTGAAAAAATCTTTATAATGCCCATGTTGAATGGGTATGCAGGGGAAATTTAACCAAGTTAGTTTTCATGTTTGTTCAGAATGGCAGATATTTATACCGTCTTGTGAAATGGCAGTATTCCAGTGAGCATATGCTATCCATGGCATTGCAGGAGGGGGCATATGCAATGCCTTGCATTGCACATTTTTCTTGTTAACAAAAATGACAGACATTCTGAGTTTATTACTTATCCATTTCTTGCCAAATTTTTGCCTCCAAATAATTGTTTGTGACACCTTATTGGAATGACTTCATTGAGCTTATTCTTGTGAGGGGCTGGTCTCAAGGGATATTTTGGAGGCAAAAAAGGAATATTTTATTTAATCAAGAAACTTTTGGCAAGTTTCGTCTGCTCCTCGTGTTAAATGAATGGTTAAATATAAAAAGTGAGTGTCCATATACTAGGTGGCCAATATAGAATTACTCAGAAGGTACTGTAATCATGGTAGGCTTTGACATTGTGTAAATTGTACCTATTCCTTCTCTATTTGTGATCTGTTACTTCTAAGGAAATCAGCATTTCAGAAGCAACTATTAATGTGTTTTGTCTCTTTATTGTTTCAAATAAAGTGTCACAAATGTGATAAGTAAGAAAAAACTTGATTGCTTAACTCGGAATATGCAATAGCAAAAGGCATTGGGATACTGGTTACCTGATGTAACTGGAAAAAGACTGGTGAGCACTATTCACAAAATGATCTTTGAATATTTTTCAATTTTTTTGCATATGACCCCTCCTAGGGCAGAATAAAATAAAATATATTTTCTCAAGGTCACACCCTCCTATGTGAAGATGACATCTAGAAAAACTTTGACATTTCAGTCACTTTTATCCAGTCTATATAACAGGGTATGATTGACTGATCTTATTCATACTTTGTACATTTATTGGTCATGACAAAGGCGTGTCACAGCAAAAATTTGATTTTGTTATACAGCCCTTGTCTAGTCTGTATAATTGAATATATGTGACAGATCTTGTTCATCCTTCACATAATTCTTACCCACAGCATAACATTGTGTCATGATCTTGACCCATTGTCATATCAATAAAGTCAAAATCACAAACAGTAACGCTTGGATTTTTGAATACTTGTCTGGTCTGGGTTGTACAATTTGATGATTTTTGTCCGGTCCATATAACTTGCTATGATTGATGGATCTTATTTATACTTGGACCAATTATGACTCATGACACAATTGTGTGGCACAGCTTTAAACCAGCATCATATCATCAAAGTCAAAAATGAAAAAGTAACAAAATTTAAATGGTGTATTTTTATGTTGAAGTTATTATAACACCGGCACATTTTGTTAGATAAGAAGTTGAAATCTGCATATGTTCTGTCATGTGTAAAATACCTTTGTGAATTGTTTATCACATTTTGTTGGTGGGTGACAACACACACTTTCCATTTGATTTTTAGCTCAACTTTGACGAAGTCAGATTTGAGCTATTGTCATGGCCCGTCGTCCGTCTGTCCATCTGTCCGTACGTCAACAATTGGCTATGGCTTGGGCTAGAGGTCGTATTTATGAACCGATCTTTACGAAACTTCTTGTGTACCTTTGTTATGACCCTGGGACGGGAACGAGTGTTTTTAGGTGTGGTCCAAAATTCAAGATGGCTGCCAGTGGCCATTTTGTACCGATGATGCAAAAATCAGTTTTTTGTACAGAACTTCTGTATGAAAGTTCTGATTTGAATAAAGTTTTGTATAAATGTTTAGTACCATGGGATACATCACATATAATACGGGTTTTTTTCTCGTGCGTAAATTATGCAAATTAGACTGACTTTGATTTATTTAGTGTTACTTCCAGAGCTGTAAGTGCCAAGCTGCTATGGCTCAGGCTAGAGGCCGTATTTATGAACCAATCTTTACGAAACTTCTTGGGTACCTTTGTTATGACCCTGGGACGGGAACGAGTGTTTTTGGGTGTGGTCCAAAATTCAAGATGGCTGCCAGTGGCCATTTTGTACCGATGATGCAAAAATCAGTTTTTTGTACAGAACTTCTGTATGAAAGTTCTGATTTGAATAAAGTTTTGTATAAATGTATAGTACAATGGGATACATCACATATAATACAGGGTTTTTTCTCGTGCGTAAATTATGCAAATTAGACTGACTTTGATTTATTTAGTGTTACTTTCAGAGCTGTAAGTGCCAAGCTGCTATGGCTCGGGCTAGAGGCCGTATTTATGAACCAATCTTTACGAAACTTCTTGGGTACCTTTGTTATGATCGTGGGACGAGAACGAGTGTTTTTGGGTGCAGTCCCAAATTCCAGATGGCTGCCAGCAGCCATTTTGTACTGACGATGCCGAAATCTGTTTTTTGTACAGAACTTCCATATGAAAGCTCTGATTTGAATAATTTTTTGTATGAATGTTTAGTACCATGGGATACATTACATATATTACAGGTTTTTTTCTTGTGCGTAAATTATGCAAATTAGGCTAACTTTGATTTATTTAGTGTTACTTTCAGCACTGTGAGTGCAAATCCCAATACGGCTCGGGCTAGAGGCCGTATTTATGAACCGATTTTAACGAAACTTCTTAGGTACCTTTGTTATCACTGTGGGACGAGAAGGAGTGTTTTTGGGTCCAGTCTGAAATTCAAGATGGCTGCTAGCAGCCATTTTGTTCAAAATTAAGTGCAATCAGATTTTTGCGCAGAACTTCCAAATGAAAGATCTGATTTGAATAAATTTTTGTATGAATGTTTAGTACCATGGGATACATTACATATAATACAGAGTTTTTCTCGTGAATAAATTATGCAAATTAGGGGTCCGGGTGGGACTTAGAAAATTTTGGACCAAAATCCGGAAATTAGTTTTTTGTGTTTTGATGCATTTTGGTCAATTTTAAGAAGAAGAAAAAATTTTAGTCTGAAAATATTTTGTTTGGGACTGAAAATTTCCACACAAAAATAATAATCTACAATGATTGGTCTTAATCTGTAGTCCATTACAGTCACCTTGTAATTCTTTTATTATTGTTGACTGGGCCAAAACAAATACTAATTCCTGTCATATTCATTATTCAGTTGTCTTGGTCACAGCAAGTACTAATTCCTGTCATATCCAAGTTGAGCTACAGAGTCATTGACTCTTTCATTAGAAATTAAAATTTATGACTAGATTTGTAAATGTTGTCAAATAAATACCAAGTAAATGAACGACTCATTAAAGCCCAAATTTAAGTTTGTAGCTTTTCTCAGTAGAGTACAGTTATGGGATTCTAGAACCAAGCTGCTTAACTGGTAGATATCCTTTAACCTTTAAGGGGTTTGTTATATCCCAACTTCAAAGAAGTGGGGTATATACTGTCATCACCCTATATGTCCATACGTACTGACAAACTTCTTGTGTGCACAACAGACATGTTAACTCTCCCGGAATGCCCGGGAAAATCCCGGAATTTCAGTGTAATTCCCGGCCTCCCGGACGGGAATCAGTTTTGGACCAAAAATCCCGGAAAACAACAGTCAAATATTTCGTTCCCGTTGTAACTTATGAAAAACGTTCAGAGTCAAATCACATGCATTTCAAACTCTAGTAAAAACCCACAAAGCAGTAAAATATGGATTTAAGTTAAATTTATTTAAGAAAGGGGTATTTTATGATATATATTTCAACTGTGTTCATGTTTATTTCTGTGTTTTTTCTTCGGAGATTCATGATCAATGTGCGAGTGTCGAAGTGAAAATAGGTGACTTACTTTCAAAAAATTGAAAACTCCACCTTCATTTAAATGCAGTTTTTGGAAATTAAAATATATGAAAAGGAATTAAATAATATATATTTATTTATTCCTTCACAGAATAGCTTTAATTCTCATCCCTTTTCCAAAATCAAAACGTAAACAACAACTATTTAGCACAGTTTAAAAGTAGGTTAAAGTCTCTTAGGATGCCGAAAAATTATGACTGCATATTTAAACACAATGAACTTATTTTCTAAGACCACATTCATTCTGTTGTGTTGAGTACAGAACTGTTAACTGTTGGCCATCTGTACCCAGAAAATTTCGAATGGAATTAAAAAAAAAATGTTTCAATGATGAAAAGAAAAGTTTTGTGTAGGGCACAAGCATCCCACATTGATAAAGATACTTTCTTAGTTCCTATGTTCTTGAAGTAACTGAATATTAGGACATCTTTTCCTGTTAAGATTTCCAGACTTGAGAAATTATTAGCTAAGCAGACTTTGATAAGAGCAAACCACAGGTGGAGGTGCTCTGTGGGACAGTGTGGGTGGGTGGCTAATGAAGAACAGGATCCTGGGGGGGGGGGGCAAATCAACAGTTATTTTATGATTTTTTAACATAGCATAAATGCATCAGCATAGTTGATAACTAGCTCTGGATATAACCTGGTGTTAATAGTGGTCCATGAGCTGAAAATTCACAAGTTTTTTTCTTTTATTTTGTCCCCGCGTGAACTTTTCCCTGAAATCCATCCCATTTCCCTGAAAATCACCCTCAGGTTCCCTGAAAAATTATTCTGGAGGTTAACATGTCTGGTGCACAACTTCTCCTACATAAATGAAGCAATTTGAATGAAACTGCTCAAACATTACAATCAACTAGTGGACCTGTGCATATTCCAAAATTTTGGATCTGCAACAATTTCAACCAGGTTATCTCTCCTTGAACTTAGATTTACTATGGATTTCCAAATGAGATTCTTCTGTGGGCAACTCGTACATTAATGAACCAATTTTGATGAAACTTCTCAAACATGACCACCAATAAGTGGACATATGCATGTTCCCAATCTGTGATGATTTTAGTCAGGTTATCTCTACTTTAGCTTAGAAGATTTAATATAGATTTGTATTTGAGATTCTTGTCTGTGCAACTCCTTCATTAATAAGCCAATTTTGATTAAATTTCTTAAGCATGACCACTAACAAGTGAGCATGTGCATATTTGTAACATTTCACTCTGCAACAAGTTTAACTGGGTTATCTCCCCTTCAGCTTAGAAGATTTAATATAGATTTGTATATGAGATATTCCAGAATTTTCAGTGTTTGACTATTTTAACCAAATAATAACCCCTTGACCTGAAATTTATGCAAGCCAGAAAATAAGCAGACAGTCGTCTGCAAAATGAGGTCCCCAGAGAGTGAATTTAGTGAAGCTAGTCTACACAGCACACCTCATTCTGAATCAGGGTCTCCGAACTAAACAGAAAGAGGTACCCAAAGGATAACTTGGCCCACTGTATGGGATAGCATCATCAGATTCACCCTCTGGGGACCTTATTCTGCAAATGTCAGACTGCTTATTTTCAGGCCTGAATTTATCATTGATTTCTAAATGTGATTCTTGTGTTTGTGATTCCTCATACAATTATGAACTGATTTCAATGACTTTTCACAAACCGGAACACTTTATATACGAGTGAACATCTCATGTTCCCAAATCTTCATCTGTGATGATTTTAACCAAGTTGTCCACCCTTGAACTTAAAAGATTTATTGTAGATGTCAATATGAGATACCTTTATACACAACTTGTACGTTTATGAACTGAATTTGTTGAAACTTCTGACATGATAACTAACAAGTGAATATGCACATATTCCAGAACTTTTGATCTGCAATGATTTTAACTGGGTTTTCTCATCTTGAACTTGATTTAATGCAGATTTGTACATAAATTCTTCTTCATGAACATAGATGATTTGATTTTGATAAAACCTTTTGTACTTGATCACTTGTAAGTGGACACGTGCATATCAAGCTGCAACAAGTCCAATGAACTTATCTCCCCTTAAACTTACATTTAATTGTAATTGCTATAAAGAATTTTGGGGTGTGCAACTCTTCCTACATTTCTAAACTGATTCTGGAAATCCTGAAGTAGGGGTATTAACCCTTTACCTAACATGAAAAGCAGACAACACTTGCAAATAAAATTCTTGAATAACTAATTTTTTTTCATTTTTTATCTCAAAAACATAGGTTATGGCCCCTCATTGGAACATGCTCGACGAGCTCGTTCCAAAGAGGGGTCATAACCTATGTTTTTGAGACAAAAAATGAAAATATAATGATAATGTATTGGCGATTTTTGAGAATAGCGTTGGCTGGTTTTGTCCGTACGATGGGTAAAGGGTTAATCAACTTCATTGATAGTAATAGTTCTGCATTTGATCCAGTTTATTACCTTAAGACTGGTGCCCCAGCATTCTAACTTGGGGTAAACTTGTTAGCAAGTGTTCCAGCAGTGATTTCTAGTCAAGTTTCAGCTTCAACACAGAATGCCACAAGCTGACTAGAAACCACTGCTGAAGCATAGAACTTGTCTTTTAAAGTATTGTGGTAAAAATTCTGTAGCATACCAAGACCTTTTAGGCTGAAGTTTCTTTATACAGTTACTTCAGCAGTAAGCATAATTTAGTTATTGTAGCCTATCAGCTAATCCACTTCAAACTGGAAGGTTCATAGTCCCATGCCCACCAGGGGTAACTGCATTGTGGCCTTGGACAAGGCACTTAATCCTGATTGCCTACAGGAGTGGGGGTGGGGGGGGGTGGGGGGTGGGGGGACAATGGCACTGTGTACTAAGGCTAACTGCATGGTGCTGGTGCACTTGTCTTCAACCAATGCTAAACCTGCCTGTGCAAAGTTAGTAAGTTGGGGAGTCTGAAAGCTGCCCGCTGCTGCTTGATGATTCTCTCCAGGTGCTCCCCCAACCCGTAAAACTGTCCAACACAAGGTGACCCTGGCTGCCAAAAGTGTCATTAAACCCCCATAATAAAAAAAAAATTGACTAATCATGTGCAATGCCTTGGGTTAGTCAATTTTTCATAACCAGAGAGTGTGACTAATTCTGGTTATTATTGACAAGCTCCAACGAGTACAGAACTGCTCTGCCCACCTCAGTACAAAAACTGTAAAATCATGCCATATCACTCCAGTTCTTTTTAGACTGCACTGGCTCCCTATTAAACAAAGAATTGATTTTAAAGTGCTTTTGTTGGTTTATAAATGCCTGAACAGGTTGGCCCCAACTTATCTGTCAGACCTGCTCAAATTCTATCAACCCTCTAGAGCACTTCGGTCATCCGGCACGCTAAGCTTGAAACAGCCTAATGGAAAGCTGCATACTGCTGGTGATAGGGCATTTTCCATATGCCATCCAAAACTGTGGAATCAACTTCCACATGATATTACACAGGCTAATTCAGTTTCTATTTTCAAATCAAACATTACAACTTTTTTATTCCGCCAGGCTTTTATTGATCTTTTATAACTATCTGTGTTTCTCTTAGATTTGTTTTCTTTTAGTGTGTTTTATGTGTATGTCAGCATTATGTACAGCCAAAGAGCATTTTTAATGGAATTTTAGGCTAAATAAATTATTATTATTATTATTATTATTAAAATATTTTCATTATTAACTGAGTAACCAACCCTGTGCATTGTACAGCCTCAGTGTAAATCTCATCAGTATCAACTCTTTACCTGGTCAAAACCAGCCAGTACTACTCTCAGAAAACATTCAAATTCAGCTTATGACTCCACATTGGAAAGGATTGAGGAAATTGTTTTTTCAGTAAATTCCAAAAATGAAAACATATTCTATTTACAATTAATAGCCTGTTAAATACAGTGCTATGATTAACTGGTATAGTGCTAAATCAGTTTTCAATGGTCATTTGTAACGCGTCTATTTTTTCAAAGATATCACATTACCAATAAATGGAGCCTTAGTTTAGCAAGAAATAGCTCATAAATAATTGTTTTGTTGCAATTTAATGGAAAGTGCAAATGGCACTCTCCAATAAATTTTAACAAAATTTTATATTAATATTTTTCTTCTGCTGAGCCAATAACAAATTCAGCACTTTTCAGTAGAGCCCTGATAGTTGCTTCTAGCACTCAACCAGTTAAAAAAGCAGACAGAAAATTTTAATCGGATCACAACAAGGTCGTAATGCAGTCAAAATGCTGCATTTGCTTTCTTCCCCACAACATGGTAGAATCCTGTCTTGTCAGACAAGAAATTTGATAACGTTGAAACTTGGATGCCATTTTCATTTGTTCATGCTTCTGGTCTTGATCTTGCAATATTTTATGTATGAAATTTCAGCCCAGTTGTATAAACGTGTCATGTAAAGCTAAAGATTTGGAGATTCTGCTGTTTCTTTAGAAAGAAATTCCTGGTCTCCTCAATTGTTCTGTGTTTATTTACATTCCATATGTTCCCACAAATAATAGCATTTCTGGTCCAGCAGTGTCATATTTATTAAATATTTTAACCCTTTTCGTAATTTAACATACCCAGAAACAGAAGCTCCATCTTGAAGTGGAAAAAAATGGGATACATCTCTAATGGTTTAACATCAGTGCAGTAAGAGTAAGGGTTAGCAGTGGCCTGCTAACCCTTACACTTACTGTACTGACCCTAATAATTTCTCCAAAGTTTTTAGCTCCACCTGACAAAATGTCAGCAAAGCTTTTCTAATGCTAAGTTGTCTATCGTCTTACTCATAGTTGGTTCAATTATTGCTCATGACTCAAAGCTGAGTAGTGACTTTGATCCAAGGTCTTATCATCGAGTTCAAGGTCACATGCAGCAAAACTTGGATATTGTTATACAGCACTTATCCGATCAATATAACTTCGTATGATTGACAGATCTTATTCATACTTAATACAATTATTACTCATGGCTCAAAGGTGTGTCATGACTTTGATCCAAGGTCATATCATCAAAGTCGCAGGCAGCAAAACTTTTATATTGTTTTACAGCCAGTCCATATAACTTGATATGATTTACAGATCTTATTCATAGTTGGTACAATTATAATATTTATTTATTTATTTATTGATGTTTAAGGTCATATATTTATGCACAATGGCTAATCATGACCGTGGCAGTTTTACGGTGGAGGAAGCCGGAGTACCCGGAGAAAACCACCGAGCAACGACGAGCAGCTGCCATCTCCCCAACATCGTAACTCCGCACTGCAGCACAGGCAGGTTTAGATTGGTTGAAGACATGCGTACCATCGACGTGCAGTACGCCTTAGTACACGGCGTCATCGTGCCCCCACGTGGGCAATGGAGATGAAGTGTATTGCCCAAGGACATAACGTGGTTGCCGCAGGTGGGATTCGAACCGAGGACCTCTCGGCTTGCAGCCTGCACCTCTACCTACTGAGCCACCACGTTCCGAGTACAATTATAATACCCCCACTTTCGAAGAAAATGGGGGGTATACTGGATTACATGCATCTATGTGTCCGTCTGTGTGTGATTCCATCCGAGAATATTCATAACTTAAGTAAATTATTATTTTCTATAATATTTGTTGGTTATAGGTATGCCCACACTAGTTATTTATTTTTTTTATTACTTGTTTTTATTACTTGTTCACTTAGAAATTGTGTCCGTCCGAGCCAAATTTTGTCTGTTCAGCCTGTATCTCGGGTATCGAATGTTCTGTTGCAATGAAATTTGCCATGAACACTGCTTATGGTATAGGCTTTAACAAAAGGATTCAACGATATTTCTCACATTCTCCTTTTTAGAGTTATCCCCCTTTTTTAACTTACAAATTGTAGGAAATGGACATTATTTGTCTGTTCAGCCTGTATCTCGGGTATGGGTTATCAGATTTCAGTGAAATATGGCATGCAGTTTGCCTATGACAAAGGTTTCTGCCTCATTGCATAACACTTCCAAACACCAAACAATTTTCCATACCTTTTGACTTAGAAATTGTTGGAAATTGTTATACCCCCACTTTCGAAGAAAATGGGGAGGGGGGTGTTATACTGGATTACATGTGTCCGTCTGTGCATCCGTCCATCCATCCGTGTGTGAGTCCATCCGAGAATATTCATAACTTTCATTATTTTTTATATTTGTTGGTCACAGGTATGCCCACACTAGGCGGTACACCATGTGGGGGTATGCACCGGACGACAGTCCAGCTCTTGTTGGCCATAACTCAAAGATCTGTCATGACTTTGATCCACCGTCATATCATCATGAACAAGGTCACAGTCAACAAAACTTTGACATTGTTATACAGCCCTTGTCTGGTCTGTATAATTGGATCTATATGACAGATCTTGTTCATACTTCACAGTTCACACAATTGATATCCATAACCTAAAGTGTCATGACCTTGACCCATTGTGATATCATGAAGATTAAGGTCATAAGAAGTAACACTTGGATTCTCTGTCTTGTATTTAGCTTCCCCTAAAAGCAGTGACCCTGGGCGGAGCTGTCTAGGCCCCTTGTTACTTTTTTTCTAGCTGCACTCTTTAATGCAAGTAGAACACAAGACTGGAGGAAGTGCAAACAATTGTCATATTGCCCCCGAACTGGGCATGTAAAAGTGACACAAAAGGGTTAAATCCAAACTTTTTCACTAAATTTATTGAAAATATGATAGAGAATAATGAAAAATGAAAACAAGGTGAGGAGATGGGGTATTTTTAAAATAAATTACCAAGTCTCCAATTCTTCAGCTTTACCACCTGTCACAACCGGATCATCAGTCAATCGAGAAAAAGACCACTTCTGTGATCTCGGTAAAGTATAATCCTCACTTTATATTTCACCTGAAGAGTATATCTTACACTGAGATATTTGCTTTTCAGGAATCTAATGATCCAAAAGCAGTATTGGATGGAGGTGGACTGCTAGCTTTGGGAGGATCTGAAGTCACAGGTCTGTTTTACATTTAATATGATTTTATTTATTATTTTTTGCATATTATATTCAATATTGTATTTTCAAACTTTGGAATGTGTTTCAAATTCAGTTAATTAAATATTTGGAGATATAGCTCTTTAACCCTTTATCTATGAAATGAAGATGACACATGCAATCAAATTTCTTGAATAACTAAAAATGTTCATTTTTTGGTCTCAGAAACAAAACTTATGAGCCCCTCAGCAAGCTAGTTCAAATGTGGGATGAGTGGGGCTGGTGATCATAGGTTATTGCATTTTAGGCAAAATTTGAAAATATAATGAAATGTTAATGACAGTTTTTGTGAAGAGTGTTTGCAAGTTTTGGGTTGTAATATTACATAACGTATTAAAATTCTTGGTTCATTTTAAACATACCAGATTTAACACAGAACAGTGACTGAGAAAGGTCCAAAGAGAAACCACCTGAATGAATTCTGCTAAATAACTAAATATTTTATTGCTATTATTGGGTGCTTGAAGCTTCATAAAATGCTTTGTAAGTATTGTTACTGCAACACCAAGTACATGGCACAAAAGATTTCAAACAAATGTGGCACACAGTAGGAGGACATTGAATAGAAGTGCATGCAGTGAGCATATTCCTATTTTCATAATTTTTTGAGTCATGACTTTTCCGTTGAAACTCTTGAAAGTGAAGCAGTGCTTGTTAACTGTGGTAATCAAGCTCTGTTTCACTGATGAAATAGGACCAGTCACTTGGGGTGGAAGTCTTCTAAAATGGGCATCATGGGTATGAATGATTGACTAAACTTTTTCCTCATGTTGCAGTCACAATTAGCCAGTGTACAGAAATATATGATCTTAAACACCAATAAATAAACAAATGAGTCATGGCCCATCACATTTGAATTTTCAATACAAAGAATCTTTCGACTGAAAATTTTCACTTGATTTTCATCAAGATAAACAAATACAGTAGAATCCTCTTAATTGAATATCCATTTTGCCAGTGAAAATTATTTAATTAACAGGAGTATTCAATTAACAGGGATTTGTTCATTTTCCCGTGTTCTGGAAGTAAACTGAGCATTTATTCTATTATATCTTGTTTGACAGAGCTCATAGAGCTCTGTCAACAAGATATAATAGAATAAATGCCTGTATTGGATGTAGTGAGGCCAAAAAAGGTTGATAAATAAGGAGAATTTGGTGCGTGTCACAGTAATTTTTTTGACATATTACAAAAATTTATATACAATTAACAGGAGTTTCCTCTACAAACCATATGCAATTAACAGATTAAATTTGTACTGAAGGTATAGTAAATGGTTTTGTGTTTGAAAATTGTATTCAATTAACAGGGATATACAATTAAGAGATATCTAATTAAGTGGGCTCCACTGTAATACAGATATTTCTAAAAGTATGAATTATCTTAAGGTTAGGAGTTTTGCTCTACTTTCTTGCAGGCCTGAAAATAAGCAGTCTGACATTTGCAGAATGAGGTCCCCAGAGGGTGAATTTGATGTTGCTATCCCATACAGTGGGCCAATTTATCCTCTGGGTACCTCTTTCTGTTTAGTTTTGAGACCCTGTTTCAGACAGGTTTGCAGAGGGTAAATTTAGTGAAGCTACCCTGCTGTGCAGGGTAGCATCAATAAATTCACCCTCTGGGGACCTCATTTTGCAGATGACAGTCTGCTTATTTTCTGGCTTGCTTATAAGCTAATACTTTTCAGAATTTTTTTTTGTCATGCCATCAAGTATGCACAGTATGTTGCCCAGTAGCTTACTCTGAAAACAAACATGGTGGTTTAGGCCTCATAATCTACAGAATATCATGGGTGGTGGTGTATTTCATCCCTTAAGTGCAAGAAGACTTTGCAATGCTAGATTTTTAACTTTTTTAGGCCTTAAAGAAAATTTGTACTTCAATGATAAAATGATGAGATAAGTCTGAAAGGCTGAGGAGGCTCAGTAATAATTTAATCCCACAGCCCAGACCTGTTAAATCTTAGCATACTTCTAAAATATATTGTTTTTGACTCAACCTCTCCCACCACACACCCACATGCATGCACACATGCATGCATGCATGCATGCATGCACACATGAATATATGCACAGACACACACATACATACACATGTATGTATGCACACATGAATCCATGCATGTACTGAAACATGCATGTGTGCATGTCTGCACACAAATCTTTCAGCTCAAAAATCATCGAGTGCATTGAAATGAAGCATTTTCATCAGAAAGGTGAATAACTGCCATGTGGCCATTTGCTTACCCTGTTCTAGCAGTGCAGGAATTCAACCCCCCCTCTACCTGCCCCCCCTCTCCCCCCCCCCCCCCCCCACACACACACACATACACACAAACACTCAAACACACACACATGCACACCTTGTGACTTTTGAGTTTAAAACTATTCCTGTGCATGCATTTGCTTCTGAATAGTAACAAGAGTAAAGAAGGGTCATGAATTACAGCCACTTGTAAGTTTCATGTATTTATTGGTCAATACATGTGCATGCATATTAAAATATATGCAACAGGAAATTCAATTTTTCAAGCAGTGATATTTACTTCATACTGATTGACAACAGAGAAGTTCTACAACACATTAAAAACAAACAAAGCAACATAATCCCTCCCCCACCCCCCACCTAAAAAAGTAAAAATTAAAAAAAGATCTTCTGTATCTCAACACCCTAAAATGACATTATTGTAAACACACGTCCCTACCATAGTGTATAAAACAATGCGTGGCTATTCCGCATTACTTTCGCTTTCACAAAGAAACCTAGACTAGACTCTATCAGTTGGTAGTAAATATGATAAACATTACTGCAACATAGCAACTGCTGATGTAAGTTATACTTCATTACCCACCAGGGAGAGAAAGGTTTTGTGAATATAAAGAATGGCTGTGGGCTGGGGACTGATTGCCCCCTTTTTCTAAAGACCCCTCCCCCAACACACACTGGCCCAGGGACATTTCTGACTGACCAGCCCACTTCCAGTCACCCAGTCACAGAGGGAAAATTTGGTTAAAGGTGCCCAAATTATTGTTATTTAGGTGACAAAAGATTTTGTGTCCTGGGCAGGAATATCTGCCAGCATCATGCAAGTAATTAATACCTATATATAGATATGCATTTTACTAGATGTGTAATTCATCAGTGCATACTACCTAATTGAAAAATAAATCACAAATAAAGGAAAATACTTTTGATCGCATGTTTGTTTCCAGCTCTAAATCCAGGGGGGGGGGGGGGGGGGGGAGTGTCTGAAGAAGTGTCCTATTCCCCCAAATTATTTGTTGTGTCAGGCAGTTGTAAGGCAGAGTACTATTAACCGATGGAATGTTCAAATACCTCCATGCTAACTTGGTGATATGAGATTGACAAGCCCTAGAAAATGACCATGGCAAACAGCAATGGCATGGTCAAAGCTGTAAATGTCTGTCTTGGCTTTTACCAGGTTGTCTCTGAATAGTTTACTGAGAAGCAAAGATATACGTACATAAGAACCACCTGGAACATTAATGTCATGGTCTGATAAATATGGGCCACATCCCCCAATATCTCAAATCGTTTGAAGGCCTGCACTAAAATATTTTATTAAGCATTTAGTATAAATTTAACTTTTCAGTTGCTTATTTGTGATAGGAAGAGTCTTATTATTTGAATATAATAAATGATTTTCTACGCAAAGCTTGTTGGCAAATCTCATACTTTTAATGTTTTTAGATTTAATGTTGTTTCAGTTCTAAAAATATATTCAATTGTTAAATATATTATACTTTTCTATTCTATATATTCTATTGTTACATATATAGAGGATATCTACTCTGTTTTAGTGAATATTGGGAAAAACGCTCGTGAAAAATAAAACTTACAGGTCCACCCTCTTGAGATAACTCCCGATATTCACTAAAACAGCATAGATTTTATTTTTATTTTATGGTATGTGACATTTTACTGCCCAATATTCAGTCCAGTTCGACTGCAAACAGTTTCAAGACAATAACAAAAAGCTGCTGATCATTCCTTCAAGGCGACGTGATACACCAAAGTGTAACGTCTTTTAGGAAGCTACTGTAAAAATTCATTGTGTGGGCCTGAAAATATTATTTTTCACTTGCGCAAGCGCTCGTGAAAAATAAAATTTTCAGGTCTACACTCATGAGATTATTCCAGATACTGATTAAAATAGAATAGATTTTCTTTTTTGTCCCCCCAAAAATTTTGGGTTGGTTAGAACGTATAAGAATGTCCATCTGTCTGTCCATCCCACTTTGTTTTCCCGATGATAACATAGCCGGTGTCCCATCCATCTGACTGTCTGTCCATCCATCCATCCATCCATCCATCCATCCATCCATCCATCCATCCATCCATCCATCCATCCATCTGTCCATCTGTCCATCCATCTGTGGTAGTTGTGGGGTTGGGTTAGTAGAGTGGCCACTTGTAGGGTTATTTTTTGCACTGTGGGGTTAATTTTTTGACTTTGTGGGGTTAGGGTTTAACATGGGAAAAATCCACAAGTTAGAACGTATAAGAATGTCCATCTGTCTGTCCGTCCCACTTTGTTTTCCCGATGATAACTTTAGTTGTAGTTGGCCAAATCAAATGCAATTTGGTATGTAGATGTATCAACATAAAATACAGGTCAAAATCGAATCGGGGTCCGGTCCAACAATTTTTGTCACAGTATGCCCCTTGTTCGACTTCAAAAATTCAATTTGGTTGGTTTCTCGATGATAACTTCAGTTATAGTTGGCCAAATCAAATGAAATTTGGTATGTGGGTGTATCAATCAACATAAAATACAGGTCAAGTGCAAAATGGGGTGTGTTCTGACAATTCTTGCGAGAGTTATGCCCCTTTTTTACTTCAAAAATTCTTTTTGGGGGGTTTCCTGATGATAACTTCAGTTATAGTTGGCTAAATCAAATGAAATTTGGTATGTAGGTGTATCAACATAAAGTACAGGTCAAGTTCGAATCGGGGTATGGTCCAACGGTGTTTGCCAGGGTGATGCCCCTTTTTCAATTTCGAAAATTCATTCTTTTTGTTTCCCGATAACATTAGTTGTTGTTGACCGGTTCAAATAAAATTTGGTATGTAGGTATATCAACATAAAATACTGGTCAAGTTCAAATCGGGGCTTGGTACGACATTTTCTGCCATAGTTATGTCCCTTTTTCAACTTCGAAAAATTCAATTTTATTCAAATACCTCAAATTTTACACTTTTTCAGGAGGACATGTGGCTAGGTGGCCTTTTATTATTATATGTTACAAGACATTTTATTGCACAATATTCAGCCCAATTCGACTCCACGTGCGTACGTTTCATAACAATAACAAAGATCAGCTGATCGTTCCTTCAAGGCGACATGATGTGGCGTAACATGACATCATTTAGGAAGCTACTGAGGGATATTCCTTGATATCCATTGAGTTGATGGATATCGAGAAATATCTTTTAGATAATTGCTAGGACCAATACTGTAAAATGTTTACAATTGATATAAAACATTAATTGTTTAAGACATGTCAATTTACCCACAGGTAAATTGCCACGCCTTTTAAAATGTTGATGGCTCATTTCATTCATTTATGTTCAGAGGTAAAAAATACAATTCTGGGAAAAACAGTTATAGAAGATTTGTAGGATTGACCCCTGGTGATGAGGTGATAATATTTCTAACAGAAATTAGCATTAGTATTGCTTCAGTTGGTATGCTGAAGTACTTTACCTTGCTAATTGCTGTTGGGGGAAGATGGTGACTCAGTGGTTAGAGGACTGGACTTTAAACCAAAAGGTTTACAGTTTGATTGTGACCAACAGTAACTGTATTATTGTATCCTTGGGCAAGACCCTTAATCCTGATTGCCCATGTGGGTGGGTGGTGGCCCTGAGTACTAAGACATACTGCACATCGATAGTGCACTTGCTTTCAACCACTGCAAACTCTGCTTGAGTCTTGACACTTGCACATTGCTGCTCAGTGCTTCTCTCTGGGTACTGCAGCATCCTCCGCATATAAAACTGTCTTGACACAATGGCTGTTGAAAGTGTCATTAAACCCCAATAAACAAACAAACAAATAGTTGCTTTTGGAAATTTTAGGGGTTCACCTTCCCTAAGGCGACCCTGTGGAGTGAAGTAGTGTTTGATTACTACTGATATAAAAAAGTTTTGTTTTAATGATATAATATCCCTGTGCAAACCCTGGGAAGTGGAGCAGTGCTTGTTTACTGTGGCAAACAGGCTATGTTTTACTTCTAAAATAAGACCCTGTAACTAATACCTAGGGTGTAATTCCTCTAAAACGTCCAACAAGGGAAAAACAGTTGGCTGGATTTGACTTTATATCCATGTTGTGGTCATGATATGTGACCATAAACACCAATAAATAAATAATACCCAATTACCAATGCCTGCCGCCTGAGTCCTCTAAAGTGGCAGTATAGGTACAAACAATTGTCTAAACTTGACTTTATACTTGTGTCCTAGGAAAGTGACCTTATCACTTAATTGCTTAGTTCCTACTTTGGTCAGTTTTTACTGACTTAGAATAGGTGCCACAACAGGAAGTTCTTGGGTAAACTTGCAAGATACATTCTTGGTACATTAGCATTTGTTTCTAGACAAGTCTTAGCTGCCTGTACAGGCAGCCAAGACCTGGCCAGACACAACTGCAAAGTCACAGAACATAAACTGTCAAACAATAGTAAAAATGTAGGAAAAAACATCCAGGCCTTTAAGGGTTATGCATCAGTAAACAGTAAATGTGCACCTTCCCCATCCCCTGTTAAGAGAGGGGTGTCATATTCATAACTTGGAGTGTTTCAAAAAGGTGGATATCTATAAAACATAACACTATTGGGTCTTACTAACAAAATTTGATGGTGACTATTTTTATGTGTTAATTGATCTGAACCTTCAAATTTGAGGCACACGATAGTGCTTACTCATCTCCTTAACAGTCGGTTAAGTGCATTGTTAATCACACCTCTCAGAAAATACATTTTTGTGTAACGTTATAACACATGCTTACTAGAGTTTTGGGCCAATGACAACGGCACATGAAATAACAAAATTTCACCCATTGTACAGTGATTTCTGCATTAAATGAACTGTATATAAAAACAATGCCATAGTGAAAATTGTGCATGCCAAATGAGTTTTAGGGATGTGATTCAACATGCTTCTGGATTTTTTTTCAATCTGATTGCCTGTAGTCTTGTGATAAGTAGAAAATTGACAGAATCTTAAATTTCTTGAAAAATCTTCAGTCAGTCCCCCATCCACCCCAAACCAAACACACAAAACCACTATTCTTACATAATCACCATCAAATAGCTCATTATGGCAAATGTCAATCACATCTAATTTTAGAATGACATCAGAAGTCAAGATCCACCTGGTAACATTGTGCGTGAGTTAGATTCAGAAGTTGAATTGAATTAATCTTCTCTTATTTCTTATTAACTGTCTACCTAATGCAAATAACAAACGGCATTTGCAGGTAACATTTCTTGAATAACTAAATATTTTCATTTTTTGTCTTGAAAACATAGGTTATAACCCCTCAATGGAATGAGCTCACCAAGCTCATTCCAGTAATGGATCACAAACTGTGTTGTTGAGGCAAAAATTAAAAAAAAAATAATTTAATTTGGAGGGCGATTTTTGTGAACAGTGCTGGCCATCTTTAGTCATTGCGTTAACTAAAAGGTTAAATTACACATTGTGTGATAAAAAGAGTCTCAAATTAGTCATGATTTGACATGAAGTTTCTGAACCTCATTCACTAAAATCGATCTGAACCTCAGTAAACCTCAGCTCAGATCAATTTTAGTGAACTTGGTACAGAAATTTTATTTGAAATCATGACTCATTAGAGATCCTCAGGCCTGGCATTCTCAGGTGAGCGATTAAAAAAAATGAAGTGAGTGAAATATCTCTCTCCTATCCCATGAGGTATCGCCTGCCTAACTACATGAACAGATGACCATTAGCACGTTATCATATCATAGTTTAGCCATCTGAGCATGACAGTGCTCTCCACCAATGGATTGACAACTGCATTCAGATGGCTAATCTGTATTAGAACTGTGATAAAAGGTGATAAATTGTGTGTTGTGCTTAACATCAGGTGCATCTTCATTTACAGAGAACTCTTCTGGTTGAGATTCTCAAAATACCAAAATAGTGTAGTGTGAAATGTACAAATGACGAAAAATAAAACCTCAGGACTGGCTCGAGGCCAGGTACAGGTCAAGCTGTTGGGGTCTCACAGAGACAAGACTGGACTACTCTTTACAAAATATTGTCTTGCAGAGTTGGGCACAAAAAAAAAACCCTCCTACATTGTTTGAGGTGGGCGATTTTTTAGAATGCCATGTCTGGATCTTCTATTCTGTTCTTTATGTCACTGACATTTTTATTATGCTCCCCGAAATTTTTTTAGGGGAGTATATAGTCCCCGCTCTGTCTGTCTGTCCATCTGTCCGTCTGTCTGTCCGTCCAAAACAAATGGTTTCCAGATGATAACTATAGTTTGCTTTTATGTATGACCTTATAATTTTACAACATTACTACTTATCATGAAATGCAAGTCAAGTTTTTCACCATTATGGCATTTACCATGGTTTCCGGATTTTAACTCCAGTTCACTCTGATATACAACCTTATAATTTTGCAACCTTACTACAGACTATGAAATGCAGGTCATGTTCGATTTTCACCATTGTGGCATTTACCATTCCAGAGTTAAAATCAAAGGCTTCCTGATGATAACTTCAATTCGCTTTTGAAGTACGACCTTATAATTTTGCAACATTGCTACTTACTGTGAAATGCAGGTCAAGTTTGATTTCTGCCGTTAAGGCTTTTACTGTTCCAGAGTTATGCTCCTTGAAACAGTTTCAAAATGGTAAAGTCAATGGTTTCTGGATGATAACTCTAGTTCGCTTTGATGTATGACCTTATAATTTTGCAACCTTGCTACCTGCCATGAAATGCAGGTCAAGTTTGATTTTTACCATTATATCATTTACCATTCCAGAGTTCACCTTGAAAAGTCGCAAAATGGTAAAATCAATGGTTTCTGGATGATAACTCTAGTTTGCTTTCATGTACGTCCTTATAATTTTGAAACCTTACAACCTACCATGAAATGCAGGTCAAGTTTGATTGTCATTGGTATGGCACTTACCGTTCCAGAGTTATGCCCCTTGTAAAGTTGAAAAGTGGTAAGATCAATGGTTTCCAGATGATACCTTTAGTTCACTTTGATGTATGACCTAATAATTTTGCAACCTTACTACAGATTATGAAATACAGGTCATGTTTAATTTTCACCATTGTGGCATTTACCATTCCAGAGTTATGCCCCTTGAAAAGTCGCAAAATGGTAAAATCAGTTGTTTCTTGATGATAACTCCAGTTCGCTTTTGAAGTACGACCTTATAATTTTGCAACATTACTACTTACTGTGAAATGCAGGTCAAGTTTGATTTCTGCCGTTATGGCTTTTACTGTTCCAGAGTTATGCCCCTTGAAACAGTTACAAAATGGTCAAATCAATGGTTTCTGGATGATAACTCGAGTCCACTTTGATGTATGACCTTATAATTTTGCAACCTTACTACCTGCCTTGAAATGCAGGTCATGTTCGATTTTTACCATTGTATCATTTACCATTCCAGAGTTCTCCTCCTTGAAAAGTCACAAAATGGTAAAATCAATGGTTTCTGGATGATAACTCTAGTTTGCTTTCATGTACGTCATTATAATTTTGAAACCTTACAACCTACCATGAAATGCAGGTCAAGTTCGATTGTCATTGGTATGGCTCTTACCGTTCCAGAGTTATGCCCCTCGAAAAGTTGCAAATTGGTAAAATCAATGGTTTCCAGATGATAACTTTAGTTCACTTTGATGTACAACCTTATAATTTTGCAGCATTACTACGTAGCATGAAATGTAGGTCAAGTTCGATTTGTCCATTATGATATTTACTGTTCCAGAGTTATGTCCCTTAAAATGTGGCAAAATGGAAAAGGTCTCGTTTCCTATTAAAAGGTCATTTCCGAGGTTATTGGATATCCTCAGCAAAATGGCTATTTTGGGCTATAGTTTTAGTTTATGGTGGTGTGGATTTAGTAAATAATTCTCATTAATGGTGATATGATCAAAATAATCTGTTGATGGTCTTGATTCAAACTGTGTATTGTCAAGTGTATTTCAATTGGGGGTCAAGGTCACATGGAAGTGACCTGTTTGGGACCTGACAATTTGCAGTTTACAAATGGGACAATTTTTGTGTAAATTTGCTTTGAGAAAGCCTTCTGAAAAAATGAATAAGAAACCCATATGTTTTTTTTTTTGTCAGAATGATCATGTTATGCTGTAAAATCATCAGTGGAGGAATGAGGAATTCTGATAACACAGTTTTATCACTATCGATGTACGAAAATTGGAGATTTATCCCCAAAATGAGAAAATTTTGACCATTTTGAGCCATTTTTTTAACCATCAACTGTGCCATTCGGCTGAGTGTATTTGAGTGATATTGTAAGATTTTTGGTGTGTACAGTTGTCTCCAGAAAGGGCCATATTCAGACCTTCCAGAAACTATATACATTGTGAGTATTGTGAATAGGGGAGGTAATTTAAATGCGAAATATCCTCGGCCGTGTCAATCAGAATCTGAACATTTCTTGAAAAGCCGACATTTTCACCTGAATAACTGTAACGAGACCAAAGTGATACAACATTTCTTATGGATTTTTATTAAATGACCAGGACATGTATAATCAAACCTACTTATACATTCACCCTAATTAAACAGTGGCCTGTCTTCAAATGCTAGTTTAATCACCTTCCCAAGAAGCTTTTAAAAAATACAGGTTTACGGTGTACTGTTACCCTTGTCCTTCCTCACACTTTTGTATTTTTATGCCTCTGCAACGAATAGTAGGGGGCACATTGTTTTACCCCTGTCCATCCATCGGTCCACCATCTGCTGTCTGTCCATCCATCCATCCGTCTCCATCCAGGGTACATTGTTTGTCTGGCTAACTCCTCTTACAGTTTTCAGTCTAGAACTTTTTGATTTCAGAGGATGTTTGTACATATACCAGAGGTGGGCATATTATCAGGATTTTGATTTGCTTCATTATTTCCCAAAATTACAGGTTGTTGAACTTTGTCAATTTTTTGTAGAATTTCACATGTATGGTACCAGGTTTGTGTCTGGTAGACTTTGCGGAGGGAGGAGTGGGGGTGGGGGGGGCATCATATGTGTCTTCCATACACAGCTCATGTACAAGTAACAAATCACCATTTGCTCTTCAACCTTCTGTGTCCATGTGCAGTGTGGGGGCATGCTTCATGCCATATTAAACCATTTCACACATCTGCATTTGAAAAAATCAGAATGTTGTTTCCATCAATTTGAATTTTGGGGAGAATCTATTGGCTGTGCCAACTTTTTTCTTGTTTATTATACTACTGTTTTCTTCCTCTGAGTTGTAACACAAACATTTTTTAGGTGGATATAAAGGTTATGGTTTGGCTATGTTGGTGGAAATATTCTGTGGTTTACTGTCTGGTGCTGCATATGGTCCTAATATCAGGAGATGGAAGAATACAGACACTGTTGCCAATCTGGTAAATTAGTATTTTTTTGTAATACCTTCTAGAGACTGAAAATTAGCCAAATGTACAGCATTGGTATCTGCTATTTAGCTTTTAACCATTCAGATTTTATGATTAATTATTATTCATCAATTCATTTTTATTTATTAACTGGTAGAGTGTTGGAAGCCCAAATTTGGGCTTTATTTTGAAGTGCAGGTGCCGCAACTAAATGGCTTCATATTCTGTGGATGTGCTTCATATTATTTTTGAATTGAAATTATATAGTCTGTGAGGATTTGCATATGGGCACTCTTCCATAAATTGTAACAAGTCAAAGTGATGTGGACAAATTTGGATGACGGAAAAATAATTTAGCACTCTACCAGTTAATATATGAGTTTACCTCTACAGTTGGGAGGTTTTGATTTTTCAGATTTGGTTTTGGTCTGATATTAGAAAAAACCCTCAGTTTTCGTCCAGTGTTTCTGTGTGCTAAGAACATATAGTAAATGATGCCACGCACCACAAAAACCCTATTTGTAAGTATCTCCATTGGGTTCAGGCTAACTTTCCATTGATTATTCTTAGGAGTTTTAGGAGATCAGTTGCTAAGCCTGTTGAATGAGAAAAAACATAAATTAGGGTAACAAATGTATGAATAAATTTCATCTTAACTATGTTGCGTTCTCATTGTCATATTTTCTCCCTTATTGACTCCTCCACAGGATGAGTCAATAAGGGAGAAAATGTGACAATGACAACACGACATATTCGATCCATTGTTGAATAGACTAAGTGACAACAGCACCCAGAGACCACTAGTCCATCAGTTACCTCCTAGTAAGATAGTTTGATCACTTTATACACAAGTGCAGAAAACCAACAACACTCCCAGTCCTATTTACCTCTCAGTCTGTGAGTGTCTTTCACTTTGATAGCTAGAAAGTACATAAATAAACAAAAAAAAAAGGAATTTTAGATGTGTACTTACATGTATAAGCTGTAGTATTTGCATGCTTTTGTGGCTTAAATTGTACTTTTTTATCCACTGTCATATTGCCTGTGCCTAGCACTGATTCTTGGGAAGCTCTCTAACAGAGCTTCCCAAGGATTATTCTCCAGGATGAGACTTAGGTACAAGTGTTATTGGTTTGGAATCCTTGTTAAAAATGTTCTAACAATTAAGGCCCCCACAAAGTAGATCTTCTGTTTCTCAGGCCATTTTTTTGTAAAATTACATTTTTATTTTTGTAATTATTTGTTTGCCATTAAAAGTTCATATTCTTGGTTTGTTTCATGTTTTAGGCCTCCTAATGTACAAAATGGCATGGGTGGTGGTGTATTTCATCCCTTAACTGCAAGTTGGCATTGCAAAGCCTTGTTGCACTCAAGGGACTAATTTATCAATTTTATTAACTTGGGAAAAATATCAATCATAAACCATTTGATTTTGATTTTTTAAGTTTGCATTGGTTATAAAAAGAGAGCATGCAGCAGCCAAAATGACCACGTGGGAGGGCCTGAGAAACATATTCTTAACTTTTTCAGGCCAAAGTATCTAAAGATGTATAAAAAGATGACATAAATAATTTTACAAAAAGGTCTGGGTGAGTGCTAGAAAATTCTCTAGAAATATCATTGAAACTCATGAGTTTTTGTTCTCTCACGAGTGGTTGAACCCTGATTATACCAAGATTGTTGTGTGCCACCAATGTTACCCTATAGAATATAGGCTTTAAAATATGTGTTAGGACAACCAAGCAAGTTATATTCCCTTTGACTTAGTGAAAAATAACACATTTCATGGTTTTCTGATGATAAATTGAGTATGCATTCAGATATTTTTTTGAAACTTTCACATATTGTATAGAATGATAAAATACAGGGGAAGTTTGCATTTGGCCATATTTGCATTTTCTATTCTAGAGTTGTTCCCCTTGACTTAATAAAAAAATAATACATTTTATGATTTCCAGGTGAGAATTTGAGTTTGAATAGTAAGATATTTTTTAAAATTCAAAAACAATTCACCTATCCCTTGGGTTGAATTTTTATGAATTTGTCCATTGGGTGATTTTTTAAATTTTAGTTTGTAGTAAAGCGGTGATATTAGTGTCCAAATGGTGGGCTTCTGTACTGGTGGGTGAATTGAGGGACAGGCATTTATGACAATGAACATGTGGGCAAAGCCGTTCTTGACATTATTCTAGTTTCATTCTTTGTTAACATAGCCTTTTCATGATATTATCTCTATATTCTATAATTATGCAGATAATAATTATAGCACTGTCTTTTACAGGGTCAGTGCTTCATTGCCATAAACCCAGATGCTTTTGAACCAGGATTTGCATCAAGAATGAGAGATATGATGTCTATATGTAGGCAACAAGAACCTGTAAGTTTTCAATGCATGAATAGAGCACAAAGTGACCCTGGTTATCGAAAGGGTCATTGAAACCACAATAAAAAAATAAAATGCTTGTATGATAAAATTGAGTTCAGTAGAATCAGGGTTCCTGTGGCACCTTGGATTTAAGGAATGGCCTGGAATTTAACTAAGGGCCAGAAGGCCTTGAAAAGCCTTGAATATTAGGAAATAAACGTTCTAACGTAATCATAACTACATAGTTTTATATGCCAGAGTTTGTGATGACGAAGTCCTGATTAGGGCCCTTCAGTCATTACCCATTTCCCCCACTTCCCTTTAAGGGGAGTGTGAAGAGGGGTGGTAATGACTGGAGGTTCTAGTTATGCCCCAATGTCCGAAGGAGGATTCGGGGGTATCTAGTGGAGACCTCTGTCCATCCATCTGTCTGTCCATCTGTCTGTCCATACAAACATTTTGGATTGTAATTTCAAAGCCATCAGTTGGATTTGGATCTCCTATGGTATACTGATAGACCCGCACATGGGGGAATGGATATGCACAAGGAACAGGTTCTGTCTAATAATATTTCCCAAAGTTATGGCCCTTTTTCACTCTTTCAACTTAGAAAATTTTTCTCGACCCCCTGAATTGCATTCACTACATGTTGGATTTGATTTATTCTTGTTTGTTCAAATCATAATTTTAGGGGATACTTGTGGACAGGCTTGGCAATTTCAGGAGAGCGATTTTTTAGCTCTCCTTACTGCCCTCCTGAAAGAATTAAGGAGAGCGAAAAATTGCCCTCCTAAATATTTTGGTCTGGGATGATTGAGATTACATGTATTATGCTCACATTAAATTTTTGTTGTAAAGCAAAAATGTAATTTAACTTCGAAGTCACATAACATCACGTAATTTCATTTTGAAAGTGGTTTAGTGGTAAAAGGTAATGGCTGCAACCATACCCAAACACAGTTGCAATCATTTGAAGCAAAATGGTTCACAGCAATATTTTTTTTTCTATCAGTTTCAAGTTCAACAACTGACATCACAGTTTGAAAAGTAATTATTCAAGGAATATTGACACTATAATATACTACCATTACTACTATCCTGTCACTTGAAGCACTTGCACCAGGATGTGACTGGAGATTCAAGCAGACCTGTTGTCCAAGAAAGTCATACGCCTACCACTACCACCTTCAACCCCCTTGGGGGGGGTTGAAGGTGGTAGTGGTAGGAGTATGACTTTCTTGGACAACAGGTCTGGGTACACACACAGGTCTTGTCAAGAGTGTGTTCGGTTGTTGAGTGAGACATCAAGATGTCTAAGAGATTTCGCTTTGCCTTAGTAAAGTTAATAAAATCACTGATGTAGTCTGTTGGTTTCAGTTTCAATGAGTTCGTTCAACTGGATACTTAAAATGCTGTGTAAAGCTAATTGCTCTCCTAAGCTGATTGAGGGGAGCGATTCTTTGCCCTCCTGCATTTTTCAGAATGCCAGGCCTGTGTGGATGACTAGACAATGCTTCCTTTTCGGTTTTGGTCCAGCTAGCCAATTCAATATGGCCACCATGGCATTATGACACCGTTGAGGGCATATGCCTCATTTGGATTCTAATTTCAAAGCCAATGGTAGGATTCAGATCTCCTTTGGTATGCTGTTAGATCTGCATGAGGGAGCGGATATGCACAAGGAACGGGTTCCGTCCAATAATATTTCCCAAAGTTATGGCCCTTTTTCACTCTTTCAACTTAGAAAATTTTTCTCGACGTCTGAATTGCATTCACTACATGTGGATTTGATTTATTCTTGTTTGTTCAAATCATAATTTTAGGGGTTACTTGTGGACGACTAGACAATGCTTCCTTTCGATTTTGGTCCAGCTAGCCAATTCAATATGGCCGCTTTGCATTGCTCTTGTAAAGACTAGTGAAGGCAGGCCCGAAAAGCCTTGAATTTGGCTATTGTAGGGCCTTGAAAAATGCTGAAATATGCTGAGAAACAACCTTCAATTGCCTTGAATGTTATCAGTCCTTGCCTGTAGGAATGTTGAGAATGAAATGTCCATACTTGCACACACAGAATGAAGTTTCCACCTTGATTGTAACTCACATTTATTTATTTATTGGTGTTTAAGGTCACATATTTCTGCACAATCATGACCTCGACAGTTTTACGGGTGGAGGAAGCCGGAGTACCCGGAGAGAACCACTGAGCAATGGCGAGCAACTGTCAGCTCCCCAACGTACTCACTCCACACAAGCAGGGTTAGCATTGGTTGAAATTGTAACTCACAAATACTGCCCGAGAGGGAATCCTGGGAAGTGGAGCAGTGGCTGTTCACTGTGATCAACAGATTCTGCTTTACTTATAAAGTAGGACCTCAACTAATGCCTGGTTTGGAAGACCTCCAAAGTGCACAGCATGGGAAGAAGTTATTGGATAAACTGGACTTTATGCTTGTGTTGCAGCCAGGAAATGGCTGTGGATGCTGAAAGTGACCTTTAGTAATCAAGGAATCAGTCTCAAATTCTGTGAAAAATCTACAATGCACAAGCAGTCTTTTGTTAATTGACTGCCAAGTTCAACATCCAAAAGTCCATTAACCCTTTACTTTTTCTAACATGATTAGCAGAGAATGCTTACCAAAAAATTTTGTGAATAACTAAAATATTTTCATATTTTTATATGACAACCAATGGCCCAGACTAGCTGATGCAAAGTCGATATTATCTAGGGCCAAACACAAATTTTGAACCTCCCAGTCCCCAAAATTTGCGTACAAAACCAAAAATTAAAAGTCCTATCTGGCCCTCCATACCTTTACTCTCTGCATATGCGCAGTGGTCAGGAAGAGACCGGAATTGGTGCCAACATCATTCTTTGTTTGGCCCTAAAGTCAGTAACAATGATCTGACATCTGTGCTTTAAAATCTCCTTTTTGAGGATGCCAGACACAAATCAAAGCAAGAATTGGTGGATGCAAGGCTGTTAATGGATGATGGATGTGAACAATGTTGGTTTCAGACGTTCAGGGCTGTAACTTTATAATAATTATAAAAATTATTTCATGTTTCCCATTTTCGGGACATATGCCTGACGTCATCATTCTTGCTAATGATTAATCCACTGTTTGTTAAGTATTCCTTCCCTATCCTTCCATGAACCCTTCCTGTTAAACTCCTAAGCTTTTTGGCTATTTTTTATTGAAATTTTTTATTAAATTTCTTGGGAGTTTAACGTTTATTACAGAATATTTATTCTGTTTATCCCCATGGTTATGTCCTCAGCCTAGAGGTGTTAGGTCGTTTTAGTTTTGCATCTTCTATCCGATGTATCGTTTTTCCTTCATATGAAGATCTAGCTTTGCTTCTGGCAGCATTTAAATTGGTTACTGACTTTGAGCCTTTTTGTGCCTAATGTCTTGTTTCTGCTTTTTTCCTTGACGTTGTTTACATTGGCAACGTCCTCAAATATATGTAGAATTTTATATTATATTACTGTAGAATTACTTTAGGATACATTGATTATTATTCCGGTAGTGTAGCTCATAATATTTGGATTTTGTCCACACTTAGGCTCTATCGGGATGCCTTTGGGTTCATAATGTTCCCTTTGGGAACTTAGGCATTTTTTCATATATTTTGTTGTGGAGTTTGTAGGAGTGCTATCAACTTTTTCTTTTGATTGTAATTACGAAAGCCTACTACTCTAAATGCAAGGCGAGGAAGTCTTCCTTTGAGTTACATGCTTGTTAGCCTTGCCTGTTGTTGATGCACTCTTGTGGATTCTTGTTCTACTGTGTACATTGACATGACAGATGTCGGAGACGGGTGTTGCGATATGTTGTTGGCGGTGAGGTGCCTATGCCAGAACTCTCACCGTAATATAATTAAAGTTTTTCATTTCTGTTTCAGAGGAACATGGTGATGGTATTGTTACACCCATCCAAAGTGTGCTACCGTCGTCGAGCTCCGTTTAGCAAATAGAGCTAGCTGCAAGGTGCTCATGAAATAAGCAAGGATTAAGGCCTTTAGATAGTGTTCTTAATCCCTTGCAAGCAGCTAGCTCGACTGGTGAAGCAGTTACTCCATCCATGGGAGCTATGACACCAGGTAAGTCTGTTGTGGTCGAAGGAAGTGTAGACATCAAAATCAAAAGCTCACCCAGCGACGACGGAAATAGGGAGGAAGTCAGCAAGTTTCTTTTCGGGAGGCTCAGCGAGATCTAATAGGACTGTGAGAGGGACAGGTCCCTCTCTAACCCAACAAAGCACACATGACCGCATGCTAGCTACCCGTATTTGGATATCCAGCCAGTTGCGCGAAGACAGAGCCAGTCTTCGCCCGTAAAGTAGGACCATCCGATAGCTAGCAATCCAAGGCTTTGTTCATCGTGATGTTCGGAGAAAACATATATATCTGGATCTTAGTTCCAGAAGTAGCAAGCGGCAAAAAAAACCCCAGAAGACCGCTACTCCTTTAGCCTCGGTTACGGACTTGCTGTCACAGATTGTGCAGCTGATCGCAGCATCCCAGCAAGTGCAAGAGCAGCCTCCCGCAGACTCCGGTGGTGAGCTGTCGGACATTGCTGGGTCGGTCCAATCATCTGTACATGCAGATGCGAATGTCACAGCTGAATCAGTCAGATGGTGAAAGGGACAAGGAAGAGGATTACCCTTCCCTTTCGGAACAGCATATGGTAGCGATGAATTTTATTCATCAATACTATACTGACTTGTTCCACCTGATGAGCAAGCTGCGACTACTAGAGAGAAACCGCTGTCGTCTCTGAAACAGATTTCGTGTGGAGGAAAGAGGATGTTCTTTCCTTCCCGAAACAGTCTCAACAGTTGTCGGAGGCCTTCGGCCATGTTAACAATACCATATTCAACCTCTCTAGTGCTAAGAGGAAGGCAGTTTCTTATTGACATCTTCAATAAATATACCGTTCCTTGGACCACGTTCATTTATAACGATTGGAGAAGATGTGCAGAGAGTCCCTCTGCGTTTAGATGAGCAGGCCGGGGATGAAAATATGTCCTTACCTGCATCATTCAATATATGTTCGGAAGTGATGGAATGTGCTATTTCATCCAATAGAACGAATCTGGATGCGATTTCCTATGAAGATCACTTCACCAGAGCTACGATGCAACGCCTTAATGGGAAGGAATTTGAGGACGTTGTTCCTCGCTTAGAGTTCTTTCCAGGGCAGTCATGTATGCCACATACAACTCCTCCCTGACAATGGCAAATTGGTAGTTGATCAGATGTGATGCTGCCCTTGCGTCGTCATCACTTTTTGATGACAAGGTGAAAAGCTCTCTCCGAGTTGCTCCTGTCTCCGGAAAATCTCTATTGACAAACATCTTTTATTAGTCTATGAACAGGCTACAAGAAAGCTTCCAGTACACTGCTACTGAAGTCTGCGCCTCAACAACACGCTTCAGCAGACCAGGGTAAGCGAGGCCGTTCCACTTAAATCAGCTAAGGGAACTCCTCGTGAGGGTACAATAAACCCTCTTATACTTACTCAGGAGGTCGTCAGTATAGTGACTCGGAAAAGGGCCCAGGTCTGATCCAGACTATAGGTCAGACACCCCTAAGCTAACAGACTGAGGTTCTTCGTGGGGAGAATGTAGTTTCTCCTTCCTTAAACCTCGTTAGTCATACAGGTGATGAATAAGACCTCTATTGCTTTATTTATTTATTTATTTATTTATTTATTTATTTATTTATTTATTGGGGTTCAAGGTCACATACTTATGCACAATTGCTAATTGTGACCGTGACAGTTTTACGGGTTGAGGAAGCCGGAGTACCCGGAGAGAACCACCGAGCAATGACAAGCAACTGTCAGCTCCTCAACATTCTAACTCTGTTCAAGCTCCGCTCAAGCAGGGTTACAGCAGTTGAAGACATGTGCACCATCGACATGCAGTACACCTTTGTACACGACGTCATCGTGCCCCCATGTAGGCAACTGGGATAAAGTGCCTTGCCCAAGGACACAATGCAGGTCGTCCCGGTTGGGGATCGAACTCGGGACCTCTAGCATAGAAGTCCAACAGTCTACCACTGAGCCAATGCGCTCCCACAATTGATTGTCATAGTGCTCAAATGGAGATACGTCAAAACTATTTTTAAAAAAGAATTAAAAAATGAATGCAAAACAATGCCCAATTTTCTCCATATATAAAAATGGGCCCCTTTTTTATTTCTAACAGAAACCCTGCAAAAATAAATTCAGAAATATAACAGAGTTTTTCACTGATAGCAGAGAACCTGTATATGAAAATCAGGTGGTTGCTGATCATAATCAATTGATGGTCATTTGGGTTGAACCAGTTATGCCCGATGATGATTTTGAAATTCCAAATTTATTCAGTGCTCATAACTTTCTAGAAAAAAAAGATACGTCAAATAATTACTGATTACTTATTCAATTTGACGAGGATGAAGAAATCTGTATGATAATGTTAACTGATATGTTATTTCTGCTTCTTTTCTAGGTTGAAGGTGAGGAACATGTACTTGTTGCTGGTGACCCAGAAAGAAAACATATCTCCATGTGTGATAGTAAAGGTGGTATACCATATCATCCAAGCCAAATACAATATGCGGTAAGTTATCCAATATTCAACTAAGATGAGGTACCTTTCCAGAGCAGTTGTAGATGACAAAACCAATATAAACTTCTAAACAACTTAAATATATATCTTTTTCCCTCGTCACCAGCCTCTTGACATAATGCATGTCCTGGTTGAGCGACCTGGGTGAGACATATAGTAAAAAATATGTTTCTCAGGCCCTCCTGGTCCTTTTGGCTGCAGCATGCTCTCTCTTTTCATAACCAGTGCAAACTTAAAAACATAAAAAATAAATGGTTTAAGTCTGATATTTTACCCAAGTTAATGAAATTGATAAATTTGTCCCTTGAGTGCAAGAAGGCTTTGCAATGTTTTAAAAACTTGGAAAACATTTTGAACAAATGCAAATTTCCTTTATTTGTCACAGGCAAAACTTAACTAAAAGACACCCAGACATGTAGGAAGCCATGTGTTTCGTTCAAATAACTTACTCCCACAGGTGAGATTTCCCCATCCCACCCCAACACCACTGGAGGATAATAATAACCTTCAGCCTTTTACCTCACACAAAGAGCAGACAGCACTCGGAAAAACTTTTTGAACAATTACAAATTTCCTTTATTTGTCACAAGCAAAACTTAACAAAAATACTAAAATTTGAATTTTTATTTTTGTGAATCATGTTTGCTGATAAAAGCTGTTATATGAGGTAAAGGATTAACCCTTAAGTCCCCATACAGCCACAAACTGCCTGTTTTTTATTGCTCTGTAAAAGTTGTCCCAGATGGATTGTTCCTTGAGAATTTTACTGGTGAGATGCATTTATCTTCACAATCTTTTCACATTATTGTTAGCTACCTGTACAGACAGCCAACAGTAATGTAGATGCACTGTTAAGTCATCTGCAACTATGTAAATGAATGTATGGTAGTTATTAATGAAAAATTAATCTCAAGGGTTAAAAGAATTACTAAACAACACTAAAAATCCTGTCCGTTCAGGTTGAGTGGTTGTAGCATTTTGAGGGTAAATATCCAATGTATTTCACAAGTGCAATGCTGGTATGTCGTATCAGAGTTTCTCAGGGTCTGAGTACAGGACCTGTATTAAAAGATTAAAAGAATTGCTGATACAGGGTTTCCATTGGCCCGTATTGGGTCCAGTGAAAAGACTTGTGTGTGAAACCATAAAATTCACCTATTGATATATACAAAGATAATTTCATGTAAGTAGTTCTATGTAAGTAGTTGCATAGTGCAAATATTTTTAGATTGTATTTCTGAAGGACTGCACTTTATAAATTCATTTGGAGATGTGCCATGATGAATAAATATCATCGGTCTGTCACAGTTTTGTCCAGCACTTTTTTCGGTTGTTTATGGATCAGTTTTTTGGATCCATCCATGTAACCATCCATCCATCCATCCATCCATCCATCCATCCAGGTCCGCAGTTTGATCCTCATCTGGGACAACCCGCATTGTGTCCTTGGTCAAGGCACTTTATCCTGGTTGTCTACATGGGGGCTCGATGATGCTGTGTACTAAGGCGTACTGCATGTCGATGGTGCACATGTCTTTAGCCTCTGTAATCCTTCTTGCACGGAGCTTGAACAGAGTTAGAATGTTGAGGAGCTGACAGTTGCTTGTTGATGCTTGGTGGTTCTCTCCGGGTTCTCTGGCTTCCTCCACCCGTAAAACTGCCACGGTCATGATTAGCCATTGTGCATAAGTATGTGACCTTAAACACTGATAAATAAATAAATAAATAAGTAAATAAATCCATTGCCTGGACTTGTTACTAGGACCATTTGGGTCAGAGGTAATGTGTACTGTGAGGGGAATGGGGAAGAATGTTTCCGATACTAAGTGGCCTACCTTGTTAGTCTTGAGGCTCTTCGGCATATTTGCATAGAATCACAGCTGTCAGGGCTTCCGTGGATGGTGATGTTGTCGGGTCATCATTGGCACAAGTGGACACTCTCTCAGTAGTCAGGTCATGGTGCAAGAAGACTGATGTTTTTACCTGTGTCGCCAGCGGCAGAGCAGGTCTAGTAACCGCTCAACTCCGTCCGTCAGTCCATCCGTCCGTCCATCAGCCCATCCGTCAGTCCGTCCGAAACACTTCTTCCGTCAAATCTTTCTTGGCTTCTATGAAAGGGAATGATTTTATATTTGGTCTGCTGCTTCATAATGATGAGTTGTATCGTGTATCTAATTTTCAGATCTGCCGTGCAGCCACTTCCTGTTTGCCGATACTTTGAAGTCTGTTCATCTCTGTAATCAATTGCATGCAGCGATGCAGGTCCAGACCCGGTATTGGTCTTGGCTTGTTTCAGGTATTCCTTGCGTATGAATTGTTTGTGACAATTTGAACAAAATACCCACCTCCATGTGGGTTGTATGTATATGCCTCTCTAGGCTCTGCTGGTGTGCATAAGCCTTGGAGCAAACGTTGCACAAACCTCATTTTTTTAAATGTGTGTGTGCACGCTGTAAACATGAATAGTAACGTTACGATTGGGATTGCTTCCCTTGGTACTGTTATTCCTCTAAAAGGTCATGGCCGGGGTTAGTGGATACCCTCGGCAAAGTGTGGTAAGAGTTGCCTCCCCTCTTATTGTGACCAGGAATGTGGTGCTTGGTTGTTGCCCCTTCTAGTGTGTGTAGATCACTAGGGTTACACTGTCTCTCACGAGAGTGAATTGTAAAAGGGTAATTTTTTGAGGTATCGGGGGCTTCATTATACCCCCACTTTTTTTTCAAAAAGTGGGATGTACTGGATTGCGCCTGTCCGTGGGTACGTCTGTTCGTCCGGACTCAGATGTCTGTTCGCGTTATAACTTCAACTTTACTGCTCAGATTTCGATGAAATTTGATACAGATGTTCACTATCATGAGATCTTTAAGCAGCATCAGCCGTTTTGCTGTTGGAATATTTTTTCTGTGTGTTATGGTCCTTTGAATATACAAAAATAGGCTATTTTTGTCTGTTTGCCTCGTATCTCAGGTTTGGGTTATTGGAGCTCAATGAAATTTGGATTGAAAATTGTTTATGGGAAAGGCTTTCAAATGAGTCTCTAATAATATTTCTTACTTTTCACTTTTTAAACTTATCCCCCTTTTTAACATTGAAAATTCGCTGTTTGCTTCGTAAAATAGCCAATTTTTTGTCTGTTTGCCTCATATTTCAGGTTTGGGTTATCAGATTTCAATAAAAAATTTGGAATCAAGACTGTTTACGGGAAAGGCTTTCAAATGAGTCTTTCAAGTGAGTTATGTCCCTGCAGTAAAACAAAGAAAATACATGCAAATCACCTCCCTCACATGTTGCATTATATCTTTGTTCTACATCTCTTATGTGGATGGTCTGATTGTCACTAAACTTCAGTAACAGGTGTTTCTGGTCTTCACAATTACCTTGCTGTAAAACAAAGTCAATATTTTTGCTGTTTGCTTGGTAAAATAGCCAATTTTTTGTCTGTTTGCCTCATATTTCAGGTTTGGGTTATCAGATTTCAATAAAAAATTTGGAATGAAGACTATTTTTGGGAAAGGCTTTCAGATGAGTTATGTCCTTGCAGTGAAACAAAGAAAATACATGCTAATCACCTCCCCACATGTGGCATTACGTCTTTGTTCTATAAGGTTTGGGTTATCAGATTTCAATGAAATTTGGAATGAAGAATGTTTGTGGGAAGGGCTTTCAAGTGAGTTATATCCCTGCAGTAAAGCAAAGAAAGTACATGCAAATCACCTCCCTCATATGTGGCATTATGTCTTTGTTCTACATCTCTGTGGATGGTCTGATTGTTACTAAACTTCAGTAACAGTTTTTTCTGGCCTTCACAATTACCTTGCTGTAAAACAAAGTCAATATTTTTGCTGTTTGCCTGGTAAAATAGCCAATTTTTTGTCTGTTTGCCTCAAATCTCTGGTTTGGGTTTAGCGATCAAAAAGTAAATCACATTTCTGCTTTGGCAGTTGTGTCAGCCTTTTGACTTTAACTTCTGCTTGGTGTTTGAAGCTTGGAACCAATTGCTTGTTGTGTAACCTGGGGCAGATAAGGCAGTTGGTGATGTCACAAGGTCGAAAAGGATTAAGAATACTCTATTTTTGACTGAACTGGAATGTCACGTAGGTTCGGATTTCCGCGGAACACCAGTAGTGGCATGTTCATAAAATGGTATTCTATTATTGTCCTTCTTGGCACAGGGTATGAACAGAGTGTCCCTGTCCCTACCCTTTGCCTTGATGAAGCCTTCCTGAAGTATTGCTTGTGGATAGTGCCTGTCATTATAATATTGTATCATGTTGAGGGCATTTTTGTCAAAGTCATCCTTAATGGTACGATGGACCCGTGGGAGTTGTCTATAGGGGCCACCGGCCTTACAAGGTTAAGTGTGACAGGAGTTGAAATCCAGATAACTGTGAGTGTCAGTTTCTTTGCTGTGTAGGTCCGTACAGAACTTTTTTCCATTGCAGATGACCTTTGTGTCCAGAAATGTGACAGAAAGGTCAGAATATTCCGCTGTGAATTTTGTGGAGTGGTGGGTCTCGTTACAGTATTTTAAAACTGCTTGAGGGCCACTTGTTCCATGTGACCATACCATAAAAATGTCGTCAGTGAACCTGAGGTACATGTCCAGTTTGAGGGGGCCCTGTTTAGGAGCTTCTCCTCAAATTTGCCCATAAATATATTGGCGAAGGATGGTGCTTGGGGGGAAGGGGGGGGGGGGGGTGCCCATAGCCATGCCTGAAATTTGAAGGTAATGTTCTCCATTGAAGTCAAAATTGTTACTCTGTAGGACAATTTTGAGAATGTTAAGTAAGCCGACACTGCTGAGCTTGAAGTCTGGTTTGTGTTTCCATAGGCATTTCGTCGCATGAGTGCTAGAATGTTCTATGTCCCCTATGGGACATAGAACATTCTAGCACTCAGCCGACGATTTAGCTACAGCTACAAATCCCTCTTGGTTTCAAATGTTAGTGTAAAGTGAGGTGACGTCCATAGTGACTGAGAAGAAAGGTGTCCTCCTTGCATTCAAATTGGCTGATCTTGGAAATAGAGTCAGTAGTGTCTTTAATGTAACTTGGATAAGAACAGACAAACCTGTTGATGTGTGCACCCACAAAGCTGCTGATATTGGCAGTTGGGTTGCTTGACCTGCTTACAATAGGTCGTCCTGTAATTTTGCCCTTTTCAAGGCACTTGTGAATGTTTGGTAGAAGATACATCTGAGGTGTTCCGGTGTACCTAGTTGTTGGGCCCTCATGACATTTGTCACTAATTTCACCTTTTTGGTGTAGTTTATTGACCTCATTGAGGACTGATATAAAATCTTTGTCGGATAAATCCTCACTCACCTTTGAGTGGAAGGTGGAGTTGCTGAGTTGCCTCTGTGCCTCTTGAATGTAATCAGTTGTGTTCTGGATTACAACCGCAGAGCCTTTATCTGCCTTCTTGATAACAATATCTTGGTTTGCCCTAAGTCGAACAAGTGCCATGCGTTCGGCTTTGTTAACTTTAAGTTGACCGGAAGTGGCTTCTTTTGAAGCGGTGTATTGCATTCCAAGTCATTTTGGCAAAAAAGTCAAGGCAGGCATCGTCACCTGGTTTAGGGGTCCAGGTACTCTTAGGTGCAAATTTGATATCCAATTTTCTATCAAAGTCCATGGCCGCATCACTCTTGTTGTGGAAAAAGACATTAAGGCACAAGCGGCGTATGAACCTGTCAAGGCAAAGGGTAGGGACAGGGACACTGTTCGTGCCCCGTGCCAAGAAGGACAACAATAGAATACCATTTGTCGTCAACTTTCACCCTGACAATTATTCCTTATTCAATGAGATAAAGAAACTCTAGCCCATTCTCCAACTCTCCGACACGTGTAGTGAACTATTTCTGGACATGCCACTATTGGTGTTCCGTAGAAATCCTAACCTACGCAACATTCTAGTTCAGTCAAAAATAGAGTATCCACCCCCTCGACCACAAATCAGTGGACAGAGCATTCTCAATCCTCTCTGACCTTGTAACATCACCAATTGCCTAATCTGCCCCAGGTTACCCAACAGCAATTCGTACCAAGCTTCGAACACCAAGCAGAAGTTCAAGTCAAAAGGCAGACACAACTGCCAAGGCAGTAATGTGATTTATTTTTTGACCTGCAATAAATGCAAAATACAATATGTCGGTGAGACTAAATGCACATTTCACGTCCGTATCGTGGAACATTTAAGGGATATCAGAAACAAACTTGATAAACCCATCAGCAAACACTATAATCAACCGGTCCATGTGTCCGACAATTTGGATTTCTGTATTATTGACATACTTCCGAGTGACCCTGACCTCAACCAAAACACATGAATCAGGCGTGATAAGGAACTACATTGGATCTTCATCTTGAAAACCGTACCTCCTTATGGTTTGAACAGGCTTGACTTTTAGTTTTTATATTGTGAGCTGTTCTTACTCTAGAATACCTCATGGTACATAAAAAGCTGTAAAACATCAGAAGAGATTTTATGTACATGTGTGTTAATTATTATTAAGAAAAATTACTAGTATTAGACAATTTGTATATATATTAGGGTCAGTACAGGTCCTGCAAAATGACAGGACATAATATCACTGGACAAACTTTCACAGGACAATATGCCATATGGACATTATGTCACATGGACAAAATGTTATTTATCCATGAATAGAACCATACAAATATTGATGCCATTTGAACCAGTTGAATAGGTTTGTCCTGATGTCATCTATATTTGTATATTTGTACGGTATTATTGACAAATTAAGTATGAATACTTATGAAACATATAATGGAATTTTATCTTTGTGAAAAAGCTGTGGGGAATAAAGTTGCCCTATAAAATTTCCCTTCATTTATCACTGAATAAAACAATACAAATATAGATGCCACTTGCATCTATATTTGGTAGGTTTTATTGACAAATTAATGACAAACATGAAATTTAATTTGGAATTGTGTATTAAGCCTTTTCACAAAAAGTGTTTGTCATGCATAATCAAAAAGTCATTCAAAAAGTCATTCGTATTTTTCTGTTTCACTAACTGAATCATTACACAGATTCTTTGGTCTTACCGGTCTTTGTGCATATGTTTTATTCTTCTCTTTGGGTTGATACCAAGAGTTTGTTGACCAACTTAACCCTTTGAACCCGATAGGCCGGTTTTCCAGCCAGAAACATGATACGTCATAATGTCATTAAATAGGATGGCTGTTCAGTAAATGTGTGGGGTAGACCAATAAATATTTGCTACGTGCAGCTTCGGGGCTGCACATTGACTATATTGATTGGTCTACCCCAAATAATGCTTTTGGAGTCTTCCAATTGATTGCTGCCATTGAACTTGCATGGAAGATACCACCAGGGTTCAAAGAGTTAGTGAAATAAATAATAGAATAATAATACAGGAAGAAACTCTTAAACAATGATGAATATTATGTTTATGCCCCTGCCATAAAATGGCTGGGGCATATAGTGTTACCCTTATCCGTCCATCATTCTTTCCTTTCAAAATAAGTTTTTCAGACTTTTTTACCTTACATTGAGACAATTGGCTGATTTCTGGCATGTGGCTTTGTCATGGGTACTTACAAATCGAGTTCGAGTTTTGTCCTGGTCAGATGATTTTTTATGGAGTTATTGTCCTGCTGAAATTTGTTAAAAAAAAATGTGAAAACTCAGAGAATCAGTTTTCTTGACTTCTTGTCTCACAGGTGCACACATGTCATACGAACACATCTAGTTTCTAAACAATTTTACATTTGTTGCATTTATAGTTGTTTAACAATATTACTATGTGACAGTAAGTCCTGTGACATGTTGTCCTGTGACATTATGTTCGGTTACATTATGTCCTGTGACTTTTTATTCTACAATTGTTAAGCGATGCCATGTTTGAATAAATGCCACTTCTTACTCTTCTTTTATTGAATAGCAAATGCAAATGTTTTCTGTCTAATGATCTGGTTGAATATGATCTTGAATTTTTTTTTCAGGAGGAGTTAGCAAGAACATTGAAAGTTGAATGTCTTAAACCTGTAAAACCCTGAAACAAGCATTTCGAGAAGTGAAATTTAGTTCTAAGATATTTGGAAATATTATGCAGATTCACTTTAAGATATCAAGATTAGAGCTGAAACGGTTAACTGATTAATTGATTAATCAATGATTAACATCTTGATCAATACAAAAAGTAATTGATTGATTAAACGTTACTTCTGAACTACTGTATTATGTAGGTTATCAAAGGAACAAACTTGCTCCAAAACAGGCAAACATTGTCACACTGACTCACATCAATTATATGAGGCAGAGAGTAAAGCATGCAAGTTACTTGCTGACATACTTGTTTACTTGCATGATCATCATACTGTATCAGTGGCTGGAAATGGTCATTCTCATCCCTTTACCCATTGCGGGTAGCAGACGATACTTGCAAAATAAATTCATGAATTACTAAAAAATTTCAATTCTTGTCTCAAAAACATAGCTTATGACCCCTCATTGGAACAAGCTCAATGAGCTTGTTCCAATGAGGGTTCATAAGCTATGTTTTGGAGACAAAAATTTAAAACATAATAAATTTGAATGGAGATTTTTGTATATAGGCCTAGTCGGTTTTGTTTGTTACATTGGGTAAAGGGTTCATGCTGTAAATCATCAACGGTATGGCAATTATTCAGATATCTATTTTTTGGACAAGTGATTAATCGGTTAACCAAGGTTAATCCATGTGATTAATCGATCAAGAAAACCCCTTAACCATTTCAGCTCTAACCAAGATGGGAAACGATTGCAGCCAATTGCAAATGGTCACAAGAAATTTGTTGTCAGTGCGTCTTGTTTGCTGATAATCTTATTATTAACAGATTTATATTTTTATACTGTACCAATGACCCAAACTTAGCTGGTGCTAACTCTAACAAAACCAGGGCCAAACACAAATTTTGCCCCCAATCCCCAAAATTTGCATCCAAAACAAAAAGAAATCATGTCCTAAAGGACCTCCATACTACGCCTCTACTGCGCATGCGCAGTGACGCAGACGTCCCGAAATTGGTGCCAAATATCATTCTCTGTTTGGCCCTTCATCAGTCAACATCTCACTGATCTTTGTGCTTGTAAATCTCAGTTTAAAGGATGCCAGACACGTAATTTTTGGAGAAAATGTGATTCTAAGGAGGATAGAAGGAGGAGAGGAAAAAGAAGTGACAAAAAATAATCAGGGCTGTACTTAAAATTTTTTGATGAAATTATGTTAAGTTGCCTATTTTCGAGGCATGGGCCTCTTGTTGTCATTCTTGCTAAATGTTGCACTGCTTATTCAGTGTTTCCTCTCCCCTAGCCTTCTAAAGTCCCCCCTTGCAATTCTCCCATGCTTTTGGCATATTTTTGAGAAAGTTCATTTCTAAAATTTCCTGGGAGAGTTGCTTGGTTACAGAATGTTTTCTGTTATTTTCCCCATAGTTACGTTTTCACCCATGGGTGTATAACGTTTGTGTTCTGCATTTTCCATCTGATGTTCTGCAGATTCTCCCCTGGGAGTCTCTGTTTTGCATCAGATAGAGTGTAATTTTGATGACTGATTCCGGGCCAGTTTTTGCAGTGCCTGGAGTCATGTTTTCTGGTGTTTTACACTGTTTGTTTTCATTGGCAACAGCCTTTTTTGAGGGGGGCTGTTTGCCTTTGCTGTAGTTTATCTCATTATAAGATACATTTATATTATCCGTAAGTGTCTCATTAATTATTTAATATAAATTTAAAATTTTTGACCACACTTTGCCATCGGATCCATCGGGGCTCAACGTTACTTTTCAGCAACTTGGGCTTCGCTGAAAAAATATTTTTTCAAAATTATTTTGATATGTAATTGTTTTTTCATTTATTAATGGATCATGTTATTATGTATCTTTGTGTCAGGGGTTTTTGCGAGTAACTAGGACTTGTTGTTGTTCTTTCACAATGAAGGGACTTTGTTCAAATTGTAATAGGAAGAAATCTTCCTCTGACTTTCATGATCATTGTATTAATTGTAGTCAGTGTTCTCGCATTAATCCCTGTCCTATATGTGAATATTGGGATGAGAAACATTGGAAACGTGTGTCACGATATGTTGTTTCTGGAGAAAGGGCTATGCCGGCTCTTTCTCCGCAAGGTCACTCTACTCTCTCAGTTTCTATTTCAGAGGAACAAGAACAGGGTGATGTTTCCAATTTATCTTCTACAAGTGTGCGTCCGTCGTCACAAATGAATTCAGAGCTAGCGGCAAAAGTGCTCATGGAGATTAGACAAATGTTGTCCGCTAGCTCGCCCGGTATAGCGTCCATTCACCGAATGGTTCGGCAGCCGGGTCCGTCCGATGCGGTCCAGGAGGAAATTTTGGGTGATGCGAGCACTATAAACATAATAGATGCACACCCAGTGACGGCGGATAGTAAGCGAGAACGGGGGAAGCCTTTGAGTCCGGTTCCTAGCTCATCCAGGTCCAGCCGGGCCGCGAGCGAGAGAGGCCCCTCTCTCGTACAACAACATCTGGGACCAGATGTTGTGGTACAAAATGTGTCGTTAGCGGAGCATACGTCCGTCGCTCGGGACGCTCCGTTGTATAGGCAGTCCGCGGAGACTGCTAAGGCTTCCTCTTCTCGTAAGCGCACACGACCGCACCTTGGCTGCGTGACCGCCGATATATTACCAGCTTCGCCGATCAAGGATTCTTCGGCGACCAGGTCACACCATCCGGCAGCCAGGGATTTGAGACCGATGGACTCCGGACGTTCGCATAGGAAAAGTATGCGGGAGCCATCTGATGCGGAGCTGCCCTCGGCGAAGCAGCGAAAGACTGCGCCTCCGCAGGTCTCGACGCCGGACATTCTTGTGCAGATAGCACAGCTTATCGCAGCAGCCGACAGAAACGGTGTCGGATCGAGAATTATCCGACGGCGCTGGGTCGGTACGCTCCGCCGAAGCATCGGGGGCGGACGACCGGGAACATCATGAGGTCCAACCAGATGGTGAAAGGGATACGGATGATTTGGAACTATCCCTTTTGGAACAACATAAAGCTGCCGTGGACTTCATCCGGCACTTTCTCCCTCAAGTTGTTCCGTCGGGCCAGACTGCTGCGGTTCCGGACAAGAGGATCATAGCGTCATTGGACTCTGAATTTTTTGAGCGGTTCAGGGACATCGCTCCCGAGTTTCCGTCGCAGTCCAATAATGTTGCAAGAACATTTGAATTATTGAACGACGCTATTTTCAAACTTGCTTCCAAGACGGGGAAAGCAGGTTTCTTGTCCGCTAATACTCTCAACCTGCCTTTCATTAATGCAAGGAATAAATTCGATACGGCAGGACAGGGTATCCTGAGAGTTCCTCTGCATATGGACGACGAGGCGGAAGACTTAGAGCTATCATTACCATCGTCGGCTTCTATTCCAACCGCGGTGTTGGAAACAGCTATTGCGTCTAACAGAGCCAATTTAGATGCCTTATCTTACGCAGATCACCTTACTAAGGCGTTATCACTGCGCCTTCAAGGGAAAGAGTTTCAGGATATACAATCCTCTTTAAGACTTCTTTCAAGGGCAGTAGCTTATTCCACGTGTAACTCCGCCCTTTCAGTGGCAAATCTGGAGTTGGTTAGACGTGACGCAGCCCTAGCTACATCCACACTAGTGGATACTAAGGTGAAGAACTCTCTTAGAGTCGCTTCGGTCTCCAGAGAACTTCTCTTTGACGGCAAGCTTTCTGCTATTTATGATAAAATTACAAAGAAAGCTTCGGATTCTCTGTTGTTCAAATCTGCTTCTAAGAAGTCGGATACAGCAGACAAGAATAAGACGGGCACTTCTGGGTCTAATGCGCCCAAGAGAGGTTCCTATAGAGGTTCCGGTGCGTCCTCTTGGTCTTATTCGAGAGACCGTCAGGGTAGCGACTCTCGTTCGGGACGTCCTTCGGGCCGGGACAATCGGTCGGACGCCCCGAGGTCGACGGGGCGAGGTGCGGGTCGTGGAGGACGTGGTTTCTCCTACCGCAGGCCTCGCAGGTCCAGGAGGTGATGGCTTAAACCTCTATCGCGTACCGGTTGGCGGAAGGTTGTCGAGCTTTTCACAAGAATGGGCGTCGATTACGGACGACCCTTGGGTGAGAGGAGTGACTTCGGAAGGTCTAAAGATATCCTTCAAACGAAAGCCTCCATTAACTTGAAGTCCAAAGTGGACTCAACTTCCGTCAAATCCGCAGAAAAGAGACGCTCTGTTATCAGAGGTGCAGTCTCTTTTAATGAAGAACGCGGTAGAGGTCGTAGAAAACCAGGAATCTCCGGGATTCTACAGCCATCTGTTTCTGGTTCCGAAACCAGACGGCTCGTTCCGTCCAGTCATAGATTTGAGCTGGATAAACAAGCTGATCGTCGCTCCGAAGTTTTATATGGAGACGATTCGGTCGGTCAGAGTGAGTATTCGGGTGAACGATTATGCATCAAGCATAGATCTCAAAGATGCGTACTTTCACGTCATGGTACATCCGACATTCCGAAAGTACCTACGCTTCGCAGTCCTAGGAGTGGTGTATCAATTCCGGGCGATGTGCTTCGGATTGAATCTGGCATCCTGGGCTTTCACTCGGGTAATAAACTCGGTAATGATCTATTTCCGAGCTCATTCGTCTGCGGTAACGTCGGCCTACCTGGACGACATTCTTCAGAGGTACGGCAACGAGTTAACGCTTCAGAACGATGTTCAGAATCTTCTTCTTTTGCTCCAACGTCTCGGTTTTATAGTAAACGAGGAGAAGTCGGATCTGGTGCCGTCCAAGTCATTCACTCATCTGGGAATGAGCTTCGAGACGCACAACAATCTCGTTCGTCTGCCGTTAACCAGAGCGAAATTAGTCAGTTGTTACGCTCGCTATTGTCTGCACGCAGACAAAGTCACAGCGAGAGAATTTATGAGACTGATAGGTCTGTGCAGAGCCGCTGCGGATCTCATTCCGATGGGGCGGTTACGCACACGTCCTCTTCAAATTTTCTTGACTCAGAATTGGAGTGTGAAAATTCATTCGCTCGACGTAGACGTTCTCTTGTCAGATCAAGTGAAACAAGAGATTCAGACTTGGGCAAACATTCAGTGGTTAACTCAGGGAGTTCCGCTGCAGTTGCCGGATCCGAGTTTTACCATTATGACGGATGCCAGTCAAACAGGTTGGGGTGCATCATTAATCCCAACGGATTCGAGATGCCAGGGTCTTTGGGATCCGCAATTCCTGTGCAAGCACATAAACATCAAAGAAATGATGTCAATTTGGCTTGCGTTACGTCACTGGATGGACATTATTCACGATGCTCATGTCCAAATCCTATCCGACAATACGACAGTAGTGGCGTATATACGGAATCAGGGAGGCACTCATTCAGTTCCGTTGTTCAATCTAACGGAAAGAATCCTTCTGTTTGCGCTAGAACATCACGTTCTTCTTTTGGTCCGTCACATACCGGGTCGTCTGAATGTGCTAGCAGACTCCCTTTCACGAAAGGGTCGCTTGTTGCCGTCGAAATGGACTCTCAACAAACAAGTATTCAATCAGATTTGCTACCAATGGGAACGGCCAATGATAGACTTATTTGCAACACATCTCAACAATCAGTTGCAGACGTATGTGTCTCCGTGTCCGGATCCAAGAGCATTTGCAGTAGACGCTCTGTCGATCCCTTGGGACGGAATGATAGGATATGCGTATCCTCCAGCGCCGTTAATTCAACAAGTATTGCTAAAGATAAAACAATCTCAATGCAAGATTCTGTTGGTAGCATCTCTGTCGCCACAGAGACCGTGGATAAATCTACTCAGGTGTCTGCTGTGGGACCTACCGCGACAGCTTCCTCCACGGGAGGATCTTCTTTCGCAGGGGAAATCGTGCCAACTCCATCACAACCCGCAAGGTCTCAACCTTCACGTTTTTCCGTTGTGCGGTCCTTCTTGCATGGCAAACACTTTACAGGACGAGCAGTGGACGCGATTTCTAACTGTAGGAGGACCTCCTCTTCGCTAAACTATGCGGCTAAGTGGAAGGTTTTTCGTCGTTGGTGTAGGGATCATTCTGTAGATATATTCGATCCCTCTATACCAGACATTGCAAACTTTCTAGTATACTTGTTTGACGAAATCAAACTGCAGCCTGTTACTATAAAGGGTTATAGGTCTATGTTATCTGATACCTATGCACATCATGATAGTTTACAAATTGGATCTAATGTCTCTTTATCTAAGTTGGTTAGAAACTTTTCGATAAATAGACCCAGAACTCTTAGATTAATTCCTAAGTGGAATTTAGCTGGGGTTCTTCTTAAATTGAAGGAAAAGCCATTTGAACCTCTTGGGACAGTAGATTTCAAATTCTTATCTTATAAGACAGCTTTTCTCTTAGCTTTCTCTTCTGCTAGAAGAGTCAGTGAGCTTCATGCACTATCGGTGGATGATTCTCATTATCGTAGTGTCGGGAACACTATCACCTTCACTACTAATGTGGGTTTTTTAGCTAAGAATTAGGCTCCTAATAAATATCCGGAACCTGTTATTAAGGCTCTTCCGTCTTCAGACAGGCGTAGGCCTTTACTCTGTCCTGTTAGAGCGTTACGTATCTATAAACAGAGATCTCAGTTTATCAGAAAGGGACGGAAACGTTTCTTTCTGTCTTTGATGCCTAATAGAAGGGACATTTCGGTCCATTCTATTGCTAGATGGATTCAATTAGCTATCCGTACTGCTTATGAGAGTTTATCTTCTTCTCAGCAGTCTGTGCTTAAGATTTCCGCTCATGAAGTAAGAGCTCTTTCTACTTCCTGGGCTTATGCTAATAGTGTTGCTATTACAGATTTAATGAAGGCTGCTTATTGGTCTCAGCCATCCACATTTACGAATTTTTATCTCAGAAATATTGAGTCCATTTCTGGAGACCTGCATTGTTTAGGTCCGTTATCTGTTGCTCAGAATGTCGTCCACTAAACAGTTGCAACTATAGTTATGCAGGCTTTCTGTTCCGGCAGTGACTCCATCCGACTGCCCTCTTCGCTCTGGGCTATTTGACCCAGGGCAAGGGGAAGGGGGGGGGGGGGGGGTGTTCCCTTAGGTCACCTGCTTTATAGTGAAAAGCAAGGGAATGCCTCCTCCAAGTCAGTATTTCTGAGTCGCTTCTGGGATGGTTTTAAAGTGTAATATTAATGTTAAATTTCATTCATGTCTTATTTTTAAAGTGTATCTCGGTGTGAAGCATTTGTATATGTCAAGTGTCAAACGGGCTTTAATATACAATACTCGGACACTTTTAAATGACTATAAAGAGTCTCAATTCTCTGGACTACTTTATTTATTGGCTTACTTTAAAAATAATTAGTATAAGGGATATACTGGATGTTAATAGAGAACATGAATGTTATTGTGCTCAATTATTAAGGGTAGTGTATCTTTCTAATTTAATATTAAATAAGAAAGATACATGTAAAGCCTAATACTCCTTTTCTCCTTAAGGGGTTACCTCTTTACTATATAGTTGAGCTTATTGGATTTTCCTCTATGTCCTAGGCCCTCCAGCCTGTTTACTATTCAGCTAAGTCTGGGTCATTGGTACAGTATAAAAATGTTAAAAAATTTATAGTAATTTATATATTTTTTATACTTACCAATGACCCAGACGGGGATGGCCCTCCCTGGAGTTGGGAACTCTTGCCTCCCCGCTGAGTACATAGCGCTGACCAGGCACTGCCAGTAAGAATGATATTTGGCGCCAATTTCGGGACGTCTGCGTCACTGCGCATGCGCAGTAGAGGCGTAGTATGGAGGTCCTTTAGGACATGATTTCTTTTTGTTTTGGATGCAAATTTTGGGGATTGGGGGGCAAAATTTGTGTTTGGTCCTGGTTTTGTTAGAGTTAGCACCAGCTAAGTCTGGGTCATTGGTAAGTATAAAAAATATATAAATTACTATAAATTTTTTAACTTTTTGAATATTCAGAGAGCTTTTCCACATATTTCCAGGACGATTTTACCATTTGGCAAAGTCTTCCTGACAAGAAGCTACTTTCAGTATTCTCTGAAAGCCTTTTATTCCTGATGCCTCCATGTTGGATGGGCATTTAAATTCCCCTAAATTAGCGATTTAAATTATCATAATTCTCCCCAAATTATATGTTGTTTAAATACATTTTACCAGGTTTTGTAATGGTCCACTCATAATTCAGCCACATTTCCACAAATTAGCGGAACAGTTACCAGCTGAATGTAAAGAATGCAACTGATGAATGAGTTTGAAAAACCAAGTCTCTCATTGGTTAAATGAAATCTGTATTGACAAGTGTTGAATATGACCCTTATAACCTAAATAAGTGTGTCAGAATTCTTGGATACAAAGCTGCACAAGTGAATGACTCCAGATTGGTCGTGTAGATGTCACACATTAGGCCTCCCAAAGTAGATCTTCTGTTTCTTGGGCCATTTTTTTGCTTAACTTGACATAGTCAAGATAAGCTATTGCCATCACGCGTGTGGAAGTCTGTTAGTCTGTGAGTCTGTTCACATTTTCCTTTAGCACAGGCTACACCCCACAGTTCTTGTCTGATCATCATGAAATTTCATATGCAGATTTAGGGTCATGTCTAGATGAGAACGTTGCGATCGGTCAAGCGGTTTGGCTACCCGAAAACCATTAGCACAGTCCACAGGTCATATTTATGAAGGGATTTCATTGTAACTTGGTAGGATGGCTCTGTATAATGCCTAGATGAGAATGTCCCCTTTTGGGTATGACCTATCAACCGTGATGGCTACCCAAGCCCGAAATCCAAAAACTTTTAGCACTGTATGCAGGTCATGTTTCATATGGAGGGATTTCATTGTAACTTGGTAGAATGACTCCTTATGATGTCTAGATGAGAATTTCCCATTTGGGCGTGATCTGCCAACCGTGACGACTGCCCAAGCCCAAAACTCAAAAACCTTTAGCACAGTCTACAGGTCATATTTATTAAGGAATTTCATTGTAACTTGGTGGGTTGACTTCATATAATGTCTAGATGAGAAAGTCCCCTTTTGGTCCTGTGACAGCTACAGGGGCCCGAAGCCAAAAAACCTTTAGCACAGTCAACAGGTCATATTTATGAAGGGATTTCATTGTAACTTGGTAGGATGACTCCAAATAATGTCTAGATGAGAACGTTCCCTTTGGGCGCAAGTAGAAAACTGACGGCTACAGGGGCCCAAAGCTCGAAAACCTTTAGCACAGTCTACAGGCCATATTTATGAAGGGATTTCAATGGAACTTGATAGGATGACTCGTTTTAGAATAATTTCACTGTAACTTGGTAACTTTTGTTGATATACATTAACTGTGAGGGCCACAAACATTAACTGTAAGGTCATATGAGAACGTCCCATTTTGATTACGATCATTCAGCCTTGATGGGTGCCCGAGCCCAAAAACCTTTAGCATAGGCAAAAGGTCATATTTATGGAAGCATTTCATTGTAACCTGTTAGGTTGACTCCATATAATGCCTAGATGATGACATCCCCTTTTGGTCGTGATTTGTCAACTGTGATGGCTACAGGTGCCCAAAGCCCGAAAATCTTGAGCACAGTCTACAGGTCATATTTATGAACGGATTTCATTGTAACTCCGTAGGATCACTCCAGATGATGCCCAGATGAGAATGTCCCCTTTTGGTTGCGATCATTCAACCATGATGGCTGACCGAGCCCAAAGCCCGAAAACCCTTAGCACAGTCTTCAGTTCATATTTATGAACGGATTTCATTGAAACTTGGTAGGTTGACTTCATATAATGTCTAGATGAGAACAGCCCCTTTTGGACACCATTAGGCAAATGTGACAGCTACAGGGGCCTGAAGCCCAAAAACCTTTAGCACAGTCTACAGTTGATATTTATGAAGAGATTTCATTGTACCTTGGTAGGATGACTCCAAATAATGTCTAGATGAGAACGTCCCCTTTTGGTTGCGATCATTCAGCCCGAGCCCAAAACCCCAAAACCTTTAGCATAGTCTATAGGTCGTATTTATGGAAGGATTTCATTGTAATCTGTTAGTTTGATTCCATATAATGCCTAGATGATGACATCCCCTTTTGGTCGTGATTGGTCAACTGTGACGGCTTTAGTGGCCCGAAGCCCAAAAACCTTGAGCACAGTCTACAGGCCATATTTATGAAAGGATTTCATTGTAACTTCGCAGGATCACTCCAGATGATGCCCAGATGAGAATGTCCCCTTTTGGTTGCGATCATTCAACCATGATTGATGCCCGAGCCCAAAAACCTTTAGGACAGTCTACAGGTCATATTTATGAAGGGATTTCATTGAAACTTGGTGGTTGACTTCATATAATGTCTAGATGAGAACGTCCCCTTTTGACGCAAGTGGAAAACTGACGGCTACAGGGGCCCAAAGCCCGAAAACCTTTAGCACAGTCTACAGGCCATATTTATGAAGGGATTTCAATGTAACTTGATAGGATGACTCGTTTTGGAATAATTTCACTGTAATTTGGTAACTTTTGTTGATGTACATTAACTGTGAGGGCCACAAACATTAACTGTAAGGTCATATTAACCCACCCGTCAGCTTTTTAGTACAGTGTACACCTCATATTATTTTTATCAAAAACATAGCATACAGGGAACAGAAATTAACATATTCCCAATTATCATAATTCTTGTCTTATTTCATAATCCTTTCATAAACAGTGAACATTATCTATTTCATCAAACACAACACACAAGTTAAGCTACAGAGTCATTGACACTTTCATTGTAAAATTGCATGTAAGCGGGCGGTATTTTTTTTATTTTTGTAATTATTTCTTTGCCATCAAAAGTTCATGTTCTTATGTTTTAGGCCTCAAAATCTACAGAAAGGCATTGCAAAACCTTGTTGCACTTAAGGGACAAATTTATCAATTTTATTAACTTGGGTAAAATATCAGACATAAACCATTTAATCTTTATTTTTTTAAGTTTGCATTGCTTATAAAAAGTGATCATGCAGCAGCCAAAAAGACCATGTGGGAGGGCCTGAGAAACAGATTTTTAACTTTTTTTAGGCCTTATTGAATACATTCGGTAATTAAGCAGAATGTTCACATTTTTTATGTGGGATTGACCTTCAAAAATCATATTATTTATTTATTTATTTTATTGGTCTTTAAGGTCACATATTTCTGCACAAATGGCTAATCATGACCACAACAGTTTTACGGGTGGAGGAAGCCGGAGTACCCAGAGAGAACCACCAAGCAACAGCATGCAACTGTCAGCTCCCCAACATACTAACTCCACACAAGCTGGGTCAGCATTGAAGACAAGTGCACCATCGACGTGCAGCAAAATGCAGTATATTTTACCAGTGGAATGCCGATCATTATTGGTTTAGCTAATAAGCTATTGACAGCTTTCCAACTGGTAAGATCAGTAACAGGTTGTGAACCAGTTATCCACTAACACTTTCAGCACTACAATATTCCCAAAACATAGTTCCCAAGTTATTTGATTGTTTAGTTTTTTTTTATCCTTCAGCTAAATATCCACATTAGGCCTAAAAAAATTAAAAACCTCTTTCTCAGGCCCTTGTGCATGGGCATTTTGGCAGCTGCATAGTCTCTTTTTATAACCAGTGCAAAATTAAAAATTAAATAGTTTATGTCGGATATTTTATCTAAACTGATAAATTTGTCTCTTGAGTGCAACAAGGCTTTACAATGTTTTACAACTGCGAAGCCTTTTTGCACTCAAGGGTTGAAATACACCACCACCCCAATTCCCCCCAGACTGCTTCCAGTGCAGCTGCATTATCCACAAACCTGCATCACTTTGCAGAATGTTGAAGTTCTTCACCGTTTGGTTTAATGAGATCAAATCTATTCCATAATGATAGAATAGATATGAGAAAATTATGCTACTTAAATTCGTCCAAACAGCCTGTGGCGTAAAACAACATTTAAGTATGTATGGAACTTCCAACAACCAGACAGGATAGACAAGGTAGGTGAGGGAGCTAATGTAGAATTATACTATTGAGACTGTATATCTAGAAGGGGGACTGAAGCAAGAGAGCAGTTTTATCAGGGAAAAATTGCCAATGACGAAAATTATAAAACTGTTTATGTCTGAATGCTTGATGATTAGAAGGAAGAGTCAGGAAGAAATGACCCAGAGGGGGTTGATGTCTGCCTGTTTATTAGAGAACTGTGATAAATCAGCGGATGACCAAAGTATTATTTTTATTGTCATGCAAGTAGGAAGGAGTGGAATGTTAATAACTAAACACAAGTAATATGAAGTGGAAAAAGTTTAAAATTGCTGTTACCAAAGTAGGCTACATTGGATACAGAAAGGGGAAACCTATATTTTTTTAACCTAGATGTCAGGAATAAATATCTCAGTTGTGTAATGAATAGGCATTATTACCTGAAAGTCAGTGAGCTATAGTGATCACTCTCCGTCTGTTATCTGTGAATATGGTTATCTCCAAAACCACGAACTAATTTCAGTGAAATTTCAGGTGATTTGAGGTGATTATTTGTTGTGACATCACATTTTGATTTGTCATCAAATCAAGTTTCAAAACCTCTTGAACTTAAAGGACTAAAAGTTTGTTCGAGCAAAGTTTGTAGGGAAATATTTATGTGTGTAATGGGAAGGGCAAGATATTTGGCCCATCCCAATTTTTTTATTTTTTTGAACTGATGGGCTCATTTGAACCAAATTTGGTGTGTGATGTTGGGTCATCAGTACCTGATCCATGCAAAAAATGTTCTCTCATCCCCTTGTTACTCCCAGAAGCTAAAAATAGAAATATTTTCAAATGCCTATATTTCCCAAACCGCATACAGAACAGAATTGTTATTTAGTATGAAGCATCCTTAAGACCAGTTGAATCGATTGGTAAAAAAAATGCCATCGGTTGCATAAAAGAGTACTGTTGAGAAAATTGAAAAAAGGTGAGTCAGCATATTTCCAAAATTATTAAAATCTTTCCAGAACCACCACTCAGGATCATATGATATTAGGAATACAAGATTTCCAGGGAGATCAAATTGTTCAAATACAGTCCCTCAGTTTATATTTGGAACCTAAATTTTAACTTGGTGCAGTATGAGAAATAATCTTTAAAAATCTTCTTCAGATCCAACAGTCAGTATACTTTGATATTTGGTATACAGCATCCTTGCAAGGATGGGAGTGGGAGGATGGGGAGATATTCAAGTTTGTTCAGACCAAGTCACCTGGTTTAAATTTGGGCTAACTACAGGAAGCCCAAAGTTTAACTTGACGCAACATGAGGGATATTCTTTAAAACTCTTCTTCTTTAGATCCACCAGTCAGAATATTTTAATATTTGGTTTTCAGCATCCTTAGTGGGGTTAGCTTCAGGTTTGTTCAAATCAAGTTCCTAGGTTGATATTTGGCCTCCCCAGTTTTGCTTACCATTACTGGAAATATGGACATTTTTAGCTCACCGAAGGGAACTTAACACTTGTCGTCCATCGTTGTCCGTCGTGAACTTTACATTATCGACTACCCCTCACAAACTACTGGATCAAATTGAACCAAATTTGGTGTGCATGTTCCCCATCATATGTCAATTCAAACTTGTACAAATAAACTTGCCGCACTCACAGGGGGCACTACAAGGGGTATAACTCTGATAGCACCCATGAATTTCTTTCCAAAATTCAAAAAAATCTTCTTCTTCAGATCCACCAGATAGAATTCTTTCCTATTTGGTATACATCATCTCTTGGATGGCAGATTCAAGTTTGTTCAAATCGGTCCCCTGGATTCATATTTGGGCTCGCTATAGAATCCCAAATTTGAACTTAGTGCATTTCAGGCAAATTTCTTGAAAAGTTTCTTCTCCAGATCCAGCAGGCAGAATCTTTTGATATTTGGTATGCAACATTGTGGGGTGGATCTGATTCAAGTTTGTACAAATCGGCCCCCTGGGTTCATATTTGGGCTCAGTATAAGAGCCCGAATTCAAACTTAGTGCATTTCAGGCAAATTTCTTTAAAAATCTTCTTCTCCAGATCCAGCAGGCAGAATCTTTTGATATTTGGTATGCAAGATTGTGGGGTGGATCTGATTCAAGTTTGTTCAAATCGGCCCCCTTGATTCAGATTTGGGCTCAGTATAGAAGCCCGAATTGGAACTTAGTGCATTTCAGGCAAATTTCTTAAAAAATTTTCTTCTCCAGATCCAGCAGGCAGAATCTTTTGATATTTAGTATGCAGCATTGTAGGGTGGATCTGATTCAAGTTTATTCAAATCGCCCCCCTGGATTCATATTTGGGCTCACTATAGAAGCTCAAATTCGAACTTAGTGCATTTCAGGCAAATTTCTTAAAAAATCTTCTTCTCAGATCCAGCAGGCAGAATCTTTTGATATTAGGTATGCAACATTGTGGGGTATATCTGATTCAAGTTTGTTCAAATTGGCCCCCTGGGTTCATATTTGGGCTCAGTATAGGAGCCCAAATTTGAACTTAGTGAATTTCAGGCAAATTTCTTTAAAAATCTTCTTCTCAAGATCCAGCAGGCAGAATCTTTTGATATTGGGTATGCAGCATGCTTAGGGGGGTGAGATTCAAGTTTGTTCAAGCCAAGTCCCTGGGTTCATATTTGGACTCACTGTGGTAGCCCGAATTATAACTTAGTTCAAAATGAGGAATTTTCTTTAAAAATCTTCTTCTTCAGATCCGGCAATCAGAATGTTTTGATATTTGGTATGCAGCATCCTTAGGGGGGTGAGATTCAAGTTTGTTCAAGCCTTGTCCCTAGGTCCATATTTGGGCTCACAGTGGGAGCCCGAATGATAACTTAGTTCGAAATGAGGAATTTTCTTTAAAAATCTTCTTCTTCAGATCTAGCAGTCAGAATGTTTTAATATTTGGTATGCAGCATCCTCAGGGGGGTGAGATTCAAGTTTGTTCAAGCCATGTCCCTAAGTCCATATTTGGGCTCACTGTGGGAGCTTGAATTGTAACTTAGTTCGAAATGAGGAATTTTCTTAAAAAAATCTTCTTCTTCAGATCCAGGTGTCGGAATGTTTTGGTATTTGGCATGCAGCATCCTTAGGGGGTGAGATTCAAGTTTGTTCAAGCCAAGTCCCTGGGTTCATATTTGGGCTCACTGTGGGAGCCCGAATGATAACTTAGTTCAAAATGAGGAATTTTCTTTAAACATCTTCTTCTTTAGATCCAACAGATGAATGCTTTTGATATTTTGTATGCAGCATCCTTAGGAGGGTAAGATTCAAGTTTGTTCAAACCATGTCCCTAGTTCCATAAAATTTGTCTCTCATGATTTCATTCCTTTGTAGTGTTGATGAACCCATGTCTAACTGAATGTGACCCCAAATACTTCTTTGAACCACTTTGGCCAGTGAGCGATTAAGGCTCCTTGGGGCCTCTTGTTTCTGTGATAGCATCTGAATTCTGGAAAAAATCATCTGACATGGACAAGAACAGAGTTATAAGTAATTACCTGACTTCATTCCTCTATAGTGTTAACTCACCATAAATGCTGAATTAAATCACTCTTTAAGCAACTTTGTCAGATGAGTGCCTCAGACTCCCCCTAGGGCCTCTTGTTTACATTGTGCTTTGGTTATTTTATATAAATGTTATCCATATTATACCACCTCTAGAGAGGAATTAAAAGAATATGTGATTATTGGATTTTTTACACCCACACACCAATGTTGTCTATATACTTAATTTGATTTATCCATCAAACCATCCATCATTAACTGGGAGAGTGCTAAATTATTTTTGGTTGTCAGAATTTGTTCACATGTTTTTGCCTTATTACAATTGATGGAAGATTGCCATAGGCACTCTCCCATCAATTTTAACAAGGCAAAAGCATACAGACTAAACAATTTCAGTTCGAAGATAATACGAAGCACATCCACAGAATGTAAACCTCAAAATTTTAGTGCCTGTACTTCAGAACAAAGCCCATATATGGGCTTCCAACACTTTACAGTTAGAACTATAAGTCATGTCATGAACTGTGCGCTTATCTTGGCTTAATTGCACATAGGAATTGCATGCGATTGCCATATCGAATGGCATCCAAAGTATGGCAGGTTCTCCTGGTTACTCGTAGCAAACACAGGCAATGTTTCTACCCAGAGGTCCATTGGCTGAAACATTGTTTGTGCACAGGCCATGTGTACAGAATTTGCATGTCGCCATGCTATTTGTGCACATTTCATGACAGAACTTCTAGTTTTAACTGTACCAGTTAAGGATTGTCCAGTTGTATATTTATTCTTCCACATATTTTTTGTGAAGTAAATATTTTTATATGTATTATTTTTTAATTTTGTGCATAGTTTTCCTTTCACGTGAGATGGTCTTTTTACCACATAGTTTTGTAAGATTTACAAATTTTTCAACTTGTTACTGAACATGAACTTGTACAAGCAACTAATCCCTGTTTTTGAGTGGCTTGGTTGAATTTAGTTTGAGCTGTTTTTTGGGATGTAAAGATAACTATATTATCTAATAATTTTCTTAATTTTATAAGAGATGTTATTTTTTTACTCCAATGTGAATACATAAAATGCATGCTGAGAGGAGTTTAAATTAACCCTTTACCTAACATGAATAGAATACAAACCTTGCAAAAACAATTTGTGATGTAAAAATTTTCATTTTCAGCCTTCAACATGAAGCTTAAAATCCCTCAGTGGAATGAGCACAATAACCTTGATCAAATTAGAAGCTGTAAGCTATGTGTGAGGCAAAAATTGAAAAAATAGTAAAATTTTAACTGGCTAGAAGCCACTATCAGGGTTTTCAAAAAAATGAGGGTGTCAGAGCGAAATCCAACATTTTCTTTGCTTGTGTTTCAAATTAAGTCAAATGCAAATGATATTTTGTTTACATAAATTTGTGCCCACAGAGAGTGCCCACAGGCACTCTCCAATAATTTGTAATAAAGCAAATTTTGAATAACAAATTCACACCACCAAAAATAATCTAGCCCTCATCCAGTTAAAGGTGATTTTTGTGAGTTGCACTATCTGGTTCTAGATGTTACGTCATGAAAAGGATTAAAAATTCCATATAATGGTTTCCGTCCACGCAATAACTCATAATTTGTTAAAAAAACATGTATAAAAATCACAAGCAAGGTTTCAGCAAATGGACCTCTCAGTTTAAAATATTGAGATGCATCATGAATGCTTTTTATATCTCTTAAACATTTCATGGTTTGTCTCCCCACTCTCTGTCAGTCAGCCAATCCATCTGTCTAGCCATTCAAACTGTGTCTAGCCCATAAAAAATTATTCAAGGGCCAGTTCTCATTTATCCTTCAGTCAATGCTTGCCCATGGTACAAGGGTGTGTCAGACCTTGACCCAAAGTCATAATTCCAAGGTCAGAGACCAATTGTTCATTCTTTATCCTGTCCATAAAAAATGATTCCATAAACAGTTATTCTTCATACTTAACACAATAATCAATAACTGCTCATGACTTGAGGGTCCGTCATGAGCTTGACTGAAGCTCATAACTCCAAGGAAAAGGCCACAGACACTGCATCCATTCTAACTTTGTACAGACAGTACAAATTATTCAAGGGACTCGTCACCTTCATACTTCACACAGTGCTTTCTATTGACTCATTAGTGTGTGTCTTGTCCTTTACCCAAGGTCATAACTCCAAGGTCAAGGTCATAAACTGTTTGTCCATTCTTACTTGTCCAGCCATAAAAATGATTCAATGAACAGATCTTGTTGATTCTCCATACAATGCATGCTCATGATATAAAGGCGTGTAACGAGCTTGGTCCAAAGTTTTAAAGGTGATTTTTGTTCTAACTTTGTTTGGTCAATAAACAATAATTCAATAGACAGATCTTGTTTATGATTCACACAAAACATACACATGACTTAAGTGTGTGTCATGTCTTTGACCCAAGGTCGTAAAACCAAGGTCAAATTCACAGACTGTTTGTCAGATCTAAGTTTATCCTGTGTATTGAAAATTATTCAGTTGACATATTTTGTTCATACCTCACACAATGGTTTCTCATGATTCAATGGTGTGTCAAAAATTTATTGCAGGTTTGTACATGATCTGTTTGACTGAAATTTAACAGCTCTGCTTGTTAATAGAGTTTTCTCTCCATTGTAGTCCCTTTATTCCCCACATTTTTAACTACTTTGTATTAACTTGTGCTGTCATGCCTTCTCTTTTGAGGTAATAATTAGCAAACATCCACCAGCTCTGCTGATTATTTTCTTGTTCACAAAACAAGCACTGTCTGGTTGTTTTGTGAACAACCAGATAGTGCTTGTTTCTTTGGGTTGTACACCCTAGAATGGAAAAAAGTCCATTTTCACATAGAATTTTCAAATGCTTGCAAGGAGTAGAGATGGGCGTTATTAGAATTTCGAGTTCGGTATGGGTTTGGGTATTTTAATGAGGGTATACCACTGTGTCGGTTCATATTCAGTATTGACTTAACTGAGATTTTGTGATAGAACCAAAGGGGAATTCACACCAGGAGAATGCAGAATACGTTCTTATATCATTTGACCACAGTGCCACAAATGCCACTGTCATTGAGCTCATGAGCCTACACAAATCATATCTACAGTATTTTGTGACTTATTCCAAATACACCTTAACCTTTAAAGGCCCTTTTCGGGGTTTTACAATCTCAGAGCATGTGCCCTTAGCATGCCATAATGTGAAGGCCCTGTTGAAAATAGACAAATCCCCTGGGCAGTGATTTCTAGTTAAGTCTTGGCTGCCTTAACAGGCAGCCAAGACTTGAGTACATATCACTGTACAAGTTGTAGTTTAGTTGGAATTCATGCCAGTTGTCCAGATCCTAAAGGATTACCCAAATTGAAAAGAAAATTAGTCACTTCTTTCATGAAAATGATCTCTTCAGCAGCTGTCAAGCCTCAACAAGGCCTTTTATTATGCCAGTAATTGTTATTGACCAATCAGCTTCATTATCTAGTGACCGTATATGAGACTGTGTATCATCAAGCTGACCATATATAGAACTTATATACGGTCAGTTCCAACATTTTGTTTTTGACATCCAACGCACGCTTCGATGTTTTTCCTAATTTCGTGTGTTCGACAAACAACAAATAATTTCACGGGTGTGTCTGTTGAGCAACGTACAACTAGAATCCATTTCTTCCAGTCTTTGAGAAATTTTAATAAACAAATGTAAATAAATACAATAAATAAACCACTAAAACGACATGTACAGAACTGCCAAGTCGGAAACATCAGTTATCACCATTAACAACAAATAATGAATGAAACTGTTCCCACTTACCTTCTTGAAAGAATTGTTAATCCATTTGCTCCAGTTGTTTTATTTTTCCAGTAGTTAACACTGAATTAAAGTTGTGAATTGTTAATATAAATTCCTGTTTATTGAGAAGAAAACTCCGTTGTTTCAGCGCCTGCTACTAGCGTGACCTTCACATGACGTAAAACAGAAATTCCTGGATAGTGATAACAGAACATTTGAGCTAGGAATCTGGGTAAACTTATGGTTGTGTCTCTTTCAAAGGAGAAATATAAATATGTTATGGGGCTTTCTGTGGGCGGATATGGTGTGATACAAGGCTCAGCAAGATCAACGTTAAGCTCGACCTTCGGCCTCGCCAAATATTGATCTCACTTCGACTTATATCACACCATATCCGCCCACTGAAAGCCCCATAACTTATAATAAATAGTGAATGTAGGACAGTTTGAAAATATAGATGGTTTTGGTATTCAATGATTGGTTTGGTTTTTTAGTATCCCCATGATATCGGTAGCGGTTTGGTTTTTCGTTATATTGCCCATCTCTAGCAAGGCACTGCATCTAAACATATTTTATTATTTCTGGTGATTGCACATAACCAGTTAAACATTCATATACATAAATCCTACCTGCACCGACACTGATCACCTGGGGAGCTGTCTAAGAGAGCTTCTTATGAATCAGTGGCAGGTGCAAATATTATTTCTATTCATCAAAAACACACAAAGACCAAAACTTGTAAGTACTATAACCACAAAACCATCCATCTCCATTAGATCACAATCTGGTTCTCGGTCTTTTATGACAGTTGAGATTCCACTGTGGTGTGGGTAGCAGTCTTTCGATTTTGAGGTGAGCTATCACTGTAGCGCACCATCACATCTGCAATTTGACTTTTTGAAAGACAACAATGTGCCTGGGTTCCACCTAGCAAGTGATTAAACTTTACTTAACAGATTGACTGCATCTGCCATGTAATATCCAAATTGTGCAGTAGCAAAAAATTTCAACAAAACCATATCATGTGATGGGGGTTACATGATATGGTTTTGCTGAAATATTTTCAAGAAGTGAGTGAAAAAATTTAAATTACAGAAATTTTGATATCAAGTGTTTCCTGCAAAGATTTAAAACCTATTCATGGGAAATAGGACACATAATACAATGCACACATGAAAATGTGAACAATATGCCGTGAATTATGCTGGGAGACTTTGTATTGTACCTTGATCACAAAAAAAGATTTTTAACTGGATCATGACTGGGTTGCGATCTGGTCAAAATTATCTCTCCACTTTTCTACCCCCAGCACTGTCGACTCTCACCTGTCGGAAAAGAAATGTGAGAACATTGACTCTTGAGATGTTACTTTTGTTTGTTTTTCTTGAGTAGGTATTGATTTTGCATTCTTTTATTTTTTGTGAAATTTCTACCTATGGTATATATGTGTGTCAAATTTTGAAATGTATATTTTGAGAACTGTCAGATGAAGAATAGAAAAATGCTCATGGGCTGCAGTTAGCATAGCATGATTGGTAATTCTATTAACGCTGGAGAACTTGGAATTCTAGGCACAGATTATCTTATTCCAGACATCTATCACAGTGGTCGTGGTAATATATAATGTGGACTCGATAAATAACAAGTCCTCACACAAACTACATTGATGATATATACAAAATGTTTATAAAGTGGTCAAAATGTCATATAAGTATCAAATTTCAAACATCTCAAAGATGTCTCAAGCCCTGAAAAATAGAATTAAGATGACATAAACACCAAGAATAAATATGTTATGAAGGCTTAAACCTCAAGTGCCTAATTCCAACTTTAATCACATTTTTCTACAACAAAACAGGTGCCCCAACATTCAATTTTGGGGTAAGCTTGTAAGTTACATTCAAAGTGCCATTGAATATAACTTTCAAATACCAGACCATTTACCATACCTTCAGTACAAATTTGATCTGCATATAGGTTAGAGAGTAAACTCCTGTTAATGGAATAAAAAATCTTATATCCAAAAATTGCTCCGACGAACACTGCATTCCCCATGTTATTTATTATTTATTCATCCATGGTGCACCATTTATTCATTTATTCATTTATTTATTTATTTATTTATTTATTTATTTATTTATATCTCACCTGACTGAAAGTCAGTGGGAGCTATTGCCATCACTTGGCATCCATCATCCATTGTACATAGTTTGTTAACTTTTGTTATTTATTTATTTATTTATTTATTTATTTATTTATTTATTATTAGCTCATGTGACTGAATGTCAGTGGGTGCTTTTGCCACCACTTGGCATCTGTCGTGCATCATCTGTTAACTTTTGAAACTTGTCTTCTTCTTCAAAACCATTGGTCTGAATTCAAACATATGGCACAGCCCATCTTTGGAGTGTATCCTTTCTACTTTGTTCAAATGAAGCTGCTGCCATCTTAGGTTGAGGTTAATGTCCAAAAAGCCTAAAAATCTTCTCATGAACCACCAGAGAGAATGCTTTGTTATTTGGTATGGTTCTTCCTTTGGTGATGAAGATTAAAGTTTGTTCAAGGCTAGTTTGAAGGTCAATATTTGAGCTCTCTGTGGGAGCCTGCCCATTTTGGGTTCCACTCCACATTTCTGTTTCAAGAACCGATGAGCTGATTTGAACCAAATTTGAAATGTAGCATAATTTGGTCAAAAGTACTTGATTGATGTATGTAAAAAAAATTTGCAGCCACAGAACCCCAGGAGGTAAAAGTAGAAAAAAAAATTCAAATGCCCATATTTCAAAAAACTGCACAGACCAGAATATTGTTTTTTGGTATGCAGTTTCCTTAAGACCTGTGGAATCAGATGGGTGAAAAAAATTGCTATCGGTTTTGTCATGAGGTGTCATATGGGGGTGCCTATTTTAACACTGTTGGCAATGAGAAAATACAGAGTCGTCATCTTTCTTGTGATCCAGCAACTAATTATGTCTCCCCTTCACCGGAGGGAGACTTATTGTTTTACCCTGAATTCTTCTCCTTGTTGTTGTTGTTCTCATACAACCGTGTCCAGGCCAGAACTTTTTTTATCTTTTGACCTTGGCTTATGGTATTTAGCATGTGGGTGTATCATCATGAGATGATGTTTCGCATACCAGCATGACCCACATATGACCTTGACCTTTGACCTCCAGGTCAAATTACTGATTTTTTGGCAAATAAGCTTGTCCGGGCCAGAATTTATTTACCATTTCACCTCAGCTTATGATATTTGGCATGCAACCACATATGACCTTGACCTTTGACCTCAAGGTCAAATTATTGATTTTTTATCTTTTGACCTAGGCTTATGATATTTGGCATGTGGGTGTATCACCATGAGACGACGTACCATCACAACCCACATATGACATTGACCTTTGACCTCAAGGTCAAATTACTTACTGATTTTTTGTCAAGTAAGCTTGTCCAGGTAAGAACTTATTTTCCTTTTCACCTAGGCTTATGATATTTGACATGCATGTGTATCACCATAAGACGATGTGTTGTGTACCTTCATGACCCATATATGACATTGACCTTTGACCTCAAGGTCAAATTACTGATTTTTTGGCAAGTAAGCTTGTCTGGGCCAGAACTTTTTAGCTCATCTTGACAAAGTCAAGCTGAGCTAATCTCATCGCTCTCCGTCCGCCGTCTGTCAACACCATGTTTTGGTCTTCTCCTCCAAAGCCACTGGGCCAATTCAAGTGAAAGTTTGTGTGTGTGATGGTCCCAAAGGGGCATTTCATTTATGTTCAAGTCAATATGCCCAGCCCCATAGGGAGGGAGTGGGGGAAAATGCTCCAAAATATTTTTAAAATCTTCTTCTCAAGAACCAGTGTGTACAATGGCTTGATATTTGCTATGGAGCTTCCATATGAGGGGTAGAAATCAAGTTTGTTCAAACGAAGTTCGTGAAGTAATATTTGGCTTTGTAATAGGAGGGGTAAGATTTTTGGCCCCGCCCAAAATTTCCATTTTCTGAACCGATGGTCCGGTATGAACCAAATTTGGTTTGTGGTATTATTGGGTCATAAGTACTTGACCCATGAAAAAAAAAAAAAAATTCCCGCATCCCCATGGGAACCCTGGGATCTAAAAATAGAAATATTTTCAAACGCCCATATTTCCCAAACCACATGGAACAGAGAGCTGTTATTTGTATGAAGTATCCTTAGGACCAGTGAATTGAATGGTAAAAAAAATTGCCATCGGTTATGTTAGGGTGTTCTGTAATGGGCATCGAAAAAATGCTGAGTCAGCATATTTGCAAAAATTTAAAAAAATCTTTTCTCCAGAACCAATCATCAGAATCTTTTCATATTTGGTATACAGCATTCATTGGGGGTCAGATGAAAGTTTGTTGAAATAAAGCTCATTGGTTCATATTTGGGCTCTCCACAGGAGCCCGAAGTTTTAACATAGGGTAATATGGGGAATATTCTTTAAAAATCTTCTTCTTCAGAACCACCAGTCAGAATCTTTTAATGTTTGGTATACATCATTGTTATGAGCGTCAGATTCAAGATTGTTCAAATCAAGTCCCTAGGTTAATATTTGGGCTTCTTACGTTTTATCTTTGTTCAATATGGAGGGTAATTTAAAAAAAGCTTCTTCTTCAGATCCACCAGTCTGAATGCTTGGATATTTGGTATGCAACATCTCTAAGGGGGTCAGATTCAAGTTTGTTCAAATCAGATTCCTAGGTATATATTTGGGCTCACTATGGTAGCCCAAATTTTTACTTAGTGTAATATGAGGAAATTTCTTTAAAAATCTTCTTCTTCAGATCCACCAGTCGGAATGCTTTCATATTTGGTATACAACATTGCTAGGGGGGTCAAATTCCAGGTTGTTCAATTTGAGTGCCTAGGTTAATATTTGGGCTCCATATGGAAACATGAAATTTAACTTAGTACAATATGAGGGAATTTCTTCAAAAATCTTCTTCTTCAGATCCACTTGTCAGAATGCTTTCACATTTGGTATACAACATCTCTTGGGGGGTCAGATTCAAATTTGTTCAAATGGGATCTATAGGTTAATATTTGGGCTTGCTATGGTAGCCCAAATTTGAACTTAGTGCAATTCGAAGAAATTTCTTTACAATTTCTCTTCTTCAGTTCCAACAGTCCGAATGCTTTCATATTGGGTACACAACATCTCTAGGGAAGTCAGATTCAACTGTGTTCAAATCAAGAGCCTGGGTTAATATTTGGGCTCTCTATGGGAGCCGGAATTGGCCATTTTGCTGAAGAATTAAAAATTTTGTATTCAGTACCCTCTAGAGGTTAAGATTAATCCACATAGGTTGTATCAAGGGGCTTCATAGGGGAGCTGTACATTTTACTTTATGATCAACTGAAGAAAGACATAATCCCCAGATTATTTTTGTCAATCCTGAGGGACTCAAGGATTGACAGTGTAGCCTATGGAGATGGCTTGCTTAATGTAGACTCATTCTTGGACTCGGTTTAAATTGTGTTCTGTTCAAGATGAGCGCTTCAGGCCCCGTGGGGCCTCTTGTTTACCTTTTCACCTCGGTTTATGATATTAGGCATGTGGGTGTATCACCATGAGACAATGTGTCTCGTACCATCATGATCCACATATAACCTTGACCTTTGACCTCATGGTCACATTATTGACTTTTGTTTTTTAATCTTTTGACCTAGGCATATGATTTTTGGCATGTGAGTGTATCACCAAAAGACGATGTGTCATGTGCCATCACGACCTACATTTGACCTTGACCTTTGACATCAAGGTCAAATTATTGAATAGTTCAGCTAGGTTTATGATATTTGGCATATGAATGCAACAACCTGGCTGATGTGTCACATTCTTGAACTTCCATGATCTTGACATTTGACCTTTAGTTTGATCTTTGTTAGTCATAAGTTGGAAGCATGGAACTAATCGAAGGGGAGACGTGTTGTAGTTCATTAAAACAGTTCCCTCTAGTTTGAAATTTATCTTCTTCTTAAAACCATTGACCAAGTTCAAACATGTATGGCACAGACCATCTTTTGAGTATACCCTTTCTACTTTGTTCAAATGAAGCTGCTGCCATCTTTAGGGTGGCTTTAATGCCCCAAAAAGCCTTTAAAATTTAAAAATCTATTTGGGATGGAACTTCCTTTTGTGGTGAAGATTAAAATTTGTTCAAAACAAGTTTTTATGTTAAAATTTGTGCTCTCGGTGCCCATTTTGGGCTCTGCCGAAAAGTTCTATTTCAAGAGCCGATGGGCTGATTTGAAAAAAATTTGGCATGTAGTATAATTGATTGATGCCTGGAAAAAAACTTTTGCAGTCCATGGAAACCCTAGGAGCTAAATATAGACAAAAATTCAAATGCCCATATTTCAAAAGCAGCATGGACCAGAATATTATTTTTATGTCCCCGCCAGTCTGGCGAGGGGCATTAAGTTGTACCCTGGTCCGTCCATCCGTCTGCCTGGGGCAGACATATGGGGTTTAGGTGGCTATTTGTTGGTAGAAATGGGGGTTAGGTGACTACTGCAATTTATATGACTAGTCGCATAGTTAAATGTCATTATTCTAGGGTGGGGTTTAGAGTTGGGGTGGGGTGGGGTGGGTAGGGTTAGGGTCAGTAAAGGGTAGGGTTAGGGTTTGCTACCACCCCAAAAATATTCCCAAAGATCACTTGTTTTAATATTATGGACATGCATTTTATTGTAGTCCCATAAAAATAGCCACATAACTACCAATTGTTAGAACGTACGTACGTCCGTCTGTCCATACCTCCATCCCGAATATGGTTTCCGGATGATAACTATAGTTTGCCTGAACGAACTGAAACAAAATTTTATACATAGGTTTATAAGCACATAATACAGGTTGGGATTGATAGTGGGAACGGTCCAATATTGTTTGTCAGAGTTATGGCCCTTTTCTGACTTAGAAGACATGTTGATAGTGGTTTCCGGATGGTGACTTAAGTTATGGGTGTCCAATTTCAATTAAACTTGGAATATAGCTTACTGTAGACAATATACCAGATGGGTTTGATTTTGAGTGTGGTGCGATAATTTGTATCCTGAGTTATGGCCCCTTTTTGGACTAGAAGACATGTTGATATTGGTTTCTGGATGGTAACTTGAGTTATGGGTGTCCAATTTCAATCAAACTTGGAATATAGCTTACTGTAGACAGTATACCAGATGGGTTTGATTTTTAGTGTGGTGCGATAATTTTTATCTGAGTTATGGACTTTGTTAACCACTAAATGTAGTTTATCATAAAGCGGGGGCATTAGTGTCCCATGGACACATTTGGTGGCCTGCTGTATTGGTGCTATGGTTTAATGAAGATAAGTTAAGATAATATATTTATTAATTCAATATCAACAAAGATAAATGACTAGAAACTCATGCTTGGCAGTGGGGGTGGGGACATCTTTGGCATTGCATTTGTTTATTAGACAGCTTCCTTAGGACCATTGGAATCAGATGGACCAAAAAAATTGCTATCAGTTTTATTATGGGGTGCAATATGGGGATGTCATTTTAACACTGTTGGAAATGGGAAAATGCTGAGTCATCTTTCTTGGGCTCCATCAACTAAGTGTTCTTCAGATCCTTTGGGCCAAATCTAAACTAATTTAGTGCAGAGCCTTGGTGGAGTAAACTCTTCTGAGTTTTCATGCCCCTGCTAAATTGATGAAGGGGCATTAAGTGTTACCCTTGTCCATCCATTAATCCACCCATCCATATGTATGTCCATCCCGAATATGGACGATAACTTTAGTTTGAATGAAATGAAACAAAAGTTTATACATAGGTTTATAACCACATAATACAGGTTGGGATTGATAGTGGGCTTGGGACGATGTTTTGGGCAGAGTTATTGCCCTTTTCTGACTTTGAAGATCATAAAGTGGGGACTTTAGTGTCCCATGGACATATTTGATGGCCTCCACCCCAAATTTCTACTTTCAGAACTAATGGGCTGATTTGAACCAAATTGTCATGTGGTATAATTGGATCACAAATATTTGATTTATGCTCCAATTTTTTTTTCTGCAGCCTGCGGGAACCCCAGAAGCTAAAAATAGAAAAATTCCAGTTCCCATATTTACAAAACTGCATGGAGAAGAATATTGTTTTTTGGTTTGCAGCTTCCTTAGGACCAGTGGAATCAGATTGATCAAAATAATTGCTGTCAGTTTTGTCATGAGGTGCAATATGGAGTGCCCATTTTAACACTGTTGGCAATGGGAAAATGCGGAGTCATCATCTTTTTTGTGCCCCATCAACTAAGTATTCTTCTTCAGAACCTTTGGGCCATATTTAAACTAATTTGATACAAGTCCCTGGGTTAATATTTGGGCTCCCTATTGCCCAAAACTCAGCCCAAAGTTTAACTTAGTCCAATATGAGGAAAAATATTTAAAACTCTTCTTCTCCAGAAACACAAGTCAGGATCTTTTAATATATGGGGGACAGAATCCTTACAGGGGTTGGATTCGAAATTTGTTGAAGTAGAGTCCTTTGGTTAATAATTGGGCTCTCTATGGGAGCCTGAATTTTAACTTAGTCCAATATGATAATCTTTAAAAATCTTCTTCAGATCCACCAGACAGAATCTTTTGGTATTTGGTATACATCATTCTTAGGGAGGTCAGATCTAAGTTTGTTCAAACCAAGTCCCTGGGTTAATATTTTGGCTCCCTATTGGAGCCTGAATTATTACTTAGTCCATCATGAGGAATAGTCTTTAAAACTCTTCTTCTCCAGAACCACTGGTCAGAATCTTTTGATATATGGTATACAAAATCCTTACAGGAGTCAGTATCAAGTTTGTTCAAATCAAGCCCATTGGTTAATACTTTGGGCTCTTTGTGGGAGCCCGAATTTTAACTAAATGCAATGTAATCTTTAAAACTCTTCTTTTTCAGGCTTACTATTCAGATTCTATTGATATTGAGTATATGATATCCTTATGGGGCTCAGATTCAAGTTTGTTCAATGCAAGTCCCTCAGTTAATATTTGGGTTCCCTAGGGGGGTGGGGGGGGGAGCAAATTTTAACTTGATGCAATATGGGGAATAGTCTTTAAAAATGTTCTTCAGATCCACCAGTCAGAAGCTTTTCATATTTGGTATACAACATTTTTAGAGAGGTTAGATCTCATTTTGTTCAAACCAAGTCCCTGGGTTAATATTTGTTCTACCTATTAAAGCCTAAACTTTATCTTAGTCCAATATGGGGAATAATCTTTAAAATTCTTCTTCTCCAGAAACACCAGTCAGAATCTTTTAATATATGGCCTTCAGAATCCTTACAGGGGATGGATTCTATTTGTTCTGCTCAAGTCCATCGGTTAATAATTGGGCTCTCTAAGGGAGCCTGAATTTTAACTTTGTGCAATATGAGGAATAATCTTCAAAAATTTCTTCTTCAGATCCACCAGTCAGTATCTTTTGATATTTGGTATACAGCATCCATTGGGAGGACAAATTTAAGTTTGTTGAAATCAAGCTGTGGGTTAATATTTGGCCTCCTTGTTGGAAAATTGGTAATATTCTCAAAATCCTCTCCAGAATCACCATTCAGAATCTTTGAGTATTTGGTATACAACATCCTTCAAGTTTGTTCAAAGTAAGTCCCTGGGTTGATATTTGGACTCCCTAGTTTTGCATTACTGAAAATGTGAGCATTATTTCTGTGGTGGCATTCCAATACTAGAAAACAATGATGAAAAATCATCTGGCATGGACAACAGAGTTATAAATAATTAAATAACTTCATTCATCTGTAGTGTTAACTAGCCATAGATGCTAATTAAATCCTTCTTTAAATAACTTTGGTCATGTGAATATCTCAAGCCCCACTGGACATCTTGTTTTTATATGAAGCTTTCTTGGGACCATAGCAATCTGATGGACCAAAAAAAGTGCTATCCAATTTATCATGGGGTGCCATATTGGGATGCCCATTTTAACACTGTTGACAATACGAAAATGCTGAGTAATTAGCCTTTGCTCCATCAACTAAGTATTCTTCTTCAGAACCTTTGGGCCAAATCTAAAGTAATTTGGTACAAAGCATCTATGGAACTTACTTCAATGATGCAGATTCAACCACAGAGAATGTTTTGAAATTGATGTTTGATACTTGGTATGAAACTTCCTTTGGTGGTGGAGATTAAAATTTGTTCAAGGCAAATTGGTAGGTGAATATTGGGCTCTCTGTGGTAGCATGCCTATCTTGGGCTCCACCCAAGATTTCTATTTCGTGAACTGATGGGCTAATTTGAACCAAATTTTGCATGTAGTATAATTGGGTCATAACTACTTGATTTATGCCCGGAAATATTTTTCTCGCTGCTCCATGGGAACCCCCCAAAAGTTACTGTTCCCCTTGGGGTGGGTGGGGTTAATGCCCCATTAGCCTAAAATGCTTTTAAAATCATCTTCTCATTAGCCACTTGCAATAATGCTTAGATTTCTGGTATGGAGCTTACAGTTAAGTGATGCAGATTTTATAAAAAGAACTCAGTAGGTCAAAATTTGGGCTTCCTGTGGGAGGATGCCCATTCTGGGCTCCATCCAAAAATTTTATTTCCAGAACCAATGGGCTGATTTGAACTAAATTTGTCATGTTGTGTAACTGGGTCTTAAGTACTTGATTTATGCCTGAAAAAAAATATTGGGGGTGGGGTAGAGTGAACTACAGAAGTTAAAAACAAAAAAAATTGTGTACAAACACTTTTTTGAGACTTCACGGAACAAAGCTTTGTTTTTGGAAGAGAAGTTTTCCTGGGACAAGCGGAAACGAATGGCCAAAAAAATTGCTTTTGGTTGTGTCATGGCAAATCAAAACATTGCTCTTGCAGTCCATCACTTACTGACTCATGCATCTCTTTTGACAACTTGAGCTAGATGAACGTTTTAAACTCACTTGAGACTCTAGCTTGTTTTAGTGTCGATTTCCAAGAGATGTCTAGTGGTTGAAGCACCAAACCAGCTTCAAGGTTCGATTCAGCAAAAATGGATTAAGAGGATATTTTGAGAAAAAATAACCAACTCAACAGTTCAGGTTTTATGGATAGATACAATTTTATTTAAAATCAAAGTAAAATTTTATTGAATTGAATCTATATTCAAAGAAATTGAATCTCATCAAACTTCTATCCAAAATCAGTAAATGGAGTTTAGAGGTTCCCTTGAGCTCTTTAAGAGAGCTCAAGCTCTTAAAAGAACAAGAAATTGCTTTAAATTTATTACCTGAATATGTCAATAGAACTTGCATACCTTATTATACTTGAAATAAGCTTTTGGAGCTGGATTAGGAACTAGCACTTGCGGGTAGATTGGCAGATTTAAGGCAAGCTCTTGGAGCTGGACTAGAAACTAGCACTTACAGGTAGATTGGCAGATCTAAGGGAAGCTCTTTGAGCTGGATTTGGATTATCACTTGCATTTAGATCGACAGACCTAAGGCAAGAAAAGGTAAACCAGGCAAATCTGGCAGGTTAGTCCTGGCAGAACTGTCTGACTGGTAGCACTCACCTGCTTATATAGGAATTATATGTGACAAAACACCAGACTGGACACTTGTTGGATCCAGGTATTTGGAACCAATCTTTTGAAATGCTGACTTAAATGACCTGAAGAACTACTCTTCCAGTGATAGTATTGTTTATGATTATGAATATAAACAATTATCTATACCTGAACTGTGTAACTTAGTTCACAGAAAGTTTAATTAAATACAGGGTTGAAATTCCACATAACGGGTAGAAAAACAATTAAATTTGTCACTTCCGGTTATAATATTACCTAACCTAAATTAGACTGAATTAAATTCCAACACAAAAGGCAATCCAACATAAGGACGGACTTTTATAACAACCTTTCAGAGCTCAGTAGAGCTCAATACAATACAGGAGCCCGAATTTTAACTTAGGACAATATGGAACATAATCTTTAAAAATCTTCTTCAGAACCACCAGCCAGAATCTTTTAATGTTTCGTATTCATCATTGTTATGAGTGTCAGATTCAAATCAAGCCCCTCAATTGGGGGCGCGGTAGCTCAGTACATAGAGGTGCAGGCTGTAAGGCTAGAGGTCCTCGGTTTGAATCCCGCCTGCAGCAACCGAGTTGTGTCCTTGGGCAAAAAAACACCCCCCCCCCCCCCCCCATTGCCCACAGTGACTTTGGGTACTAAGGCGTACTGCACGTCGATGGTACGCATATCTTCAACCAATCTAACCCTGCCTGTGCTGCAGTGCGGAGTTACGATGTTGGGGAGCTGGCAGCTGCTCGTCGTTGCTCGGTGGTTCTCTCCGGATACTCCGGCTTCCTCCACCCGTAAAACTGTCACGGTCATGATTAGCCATTGTGCATAAATATGTGACCTTAAACATCAATAAATAAGTAAATAAATACTGCACGTCGATGGTGCGCCTGTCTAGAAGCAATGCTAACACTGCTTATGTGAAGTTAGTATGCTGGGGAGCTGACAGATGCCCGCCGTTGATCGGTGATTCTCTCCGGGTGCTCCAGCTTCATCCAGCCCGTAAAACTGTCGTGGTCATCATTAACCATTGTGCGGAAATATGTGACCTTAAACACCAATAAATAAATAAGTCCCTCAATTAATATTTGGTCTTCCGGTGAGGGCCTGATTTTAACTTGGTGCAATATGGGGGATAATCTTTAAAAATCTTCTTCAGATCCACCAGTCAGAATCTTTTGATATTTGGTAAACAGCATCCTCAGGGGGGTTAGATTTAATTTTGTTAAAACAAAGTCCCTATTGGAGCCCAAATTTTAACTTAGTCCAATATGAGGAAAACTATTTAAAACTCTTCTTCTCCAGAAACACAAGTCATGATCTTTTAATATACACCTGGGACTTAATTAAGCAACCCCTGAAATGTTTCATGACAATGAAGTTGCTGTTACTGATTATTATGTTTTAATAATTGTATGTCTTGCAGTATATTTCATCTAGTGAAACATGTTGTTTCCCCCTCATGATGTTTCTGGCCGATAGCGTACCCCAAACACACTCTCTCGTCCACGTGAAACGTGCTTCCCACGAATGTCACAAAAACACTACCATCTACATGCAGTATCTGGGTATAAAACAAGAAAATTTGTCGCTTATTTTATCAATAAATTTGACAACCACATTGTAAGGAGTAGACTGTCAGAGGCACTAAGATGGCAAATTGCTGGCATGCACGCAACAGGCTTGTTATTCGAAGCTACTGGAAGGCAACTTGACTATAGTCATTCTGTCATCAGCAGAATTGTCCAAGAACATCAACAAACTAACGGTGTTAAGGACCGACCAAGGCCTGGACCACCCCAAAAGACCCCTCCTCGGGAAGATCGGAGTCTGGCACGCCTCGTTAGGCGTGAACCCCTTGCTTCAAGTGGAGTTTTGAAACGCCTTTGTCCCCCAACAGGCGTTTGTGCAACAGAACTGTCCGAAACCGTCTCAGAGCACGTGGTATGAGGTCCAGAAGTGTCATCAAGCGTCCAGCTCTGTCCGATGAGCATCAAAGATGACGTTTGGGGTGGTGTAAGGCACGACATTGGAATCGTGGGGGGGGGGGGGGGGGGAGGGGATCCATTGGTCAGGCGAGAGTGGGTTCCTGCTTCACGTCACAGATGGTAGGATGAGAGTGTGGTGGAGGCAGAGAAATACTGCTTACGTGCCCAGGAACATCAGACCTACTGTTCCTTATGGTGGAGGATCAGTAATGATCTGGGGATGCCTCTCATGATTGTAAACTTGATATGGTGACTGTACGTGGGAATCTCAATGGTGATCAGTACATCCGGGACACTCTCAGTCCGGTTGTCGTGTCTCCTTAGCTTAACCTGACAAAAGTCAAGATAAGCTATTGCCATCGCGTGTGCGGACGCCTGTAAGTCTGTCAGTTTGTTCACATTTTCCGTTAGCACAGGCTACACCTCGAAGTTCTTGTCCGATCGTCACAAAATTCCATATGCAGGTTTGGGGTTATGTCTAGATGAGGACGTCCCCTTTTGGTCACGATCGGTCAACCGTGATGGCTGCCCGAGCCCAAAGCCGAAAACCTTTAGCACAGTCTACAGGTCGTATTTATGAAGGGATTTCATTGCAACTTGGCAAGATGCCTCTGTATTATGTCTAGATGAGGACATCCCCTTTTGGCCATGATCTGTCAACCGTGTTGACTGCCCAAGCCCGAAACCCAAAAACTTTTAGCACAGTCTGCAGGTCATATTTAATATTGAGGGATTTCATTGTAACTTGGTAGGATGACTCCGTATGATGTCTAAATGAGAACTTCTCCATTTGGTCGCGATCTGTTAACCGTGACGACTGCCCGAGCCGAAAACCTTTAGCACAGTCTACAGGTCATATTTATGGAGGGATTTCATTGTAACTTTGTAGGATGACTCCAAATAATGTCTAAATGAGAACGTCCTCTTTTGGTCGCGATCATTCAGCCTTGATGGCTGCCCTAGCCAAAAACCCGAAAAGCTTTAGCATAGTCTATAGGTCGTATTTATGGATGGATTCCATTGTAACTTGTTAGGTTGACTCCATATAATGCCTGGATGATGATATCCCATTTTGGTCGTGATTGGTCAACTGTGACGGCTACAGGGTCCTGAGGCCCAAAACCCTTTAGCACAGTCTACAGGTCATATTGGGGGCGCGGTGGCTCAGTAGGTAGAGGTGCAGGCTGCAATCCGAGAGGTTCTCGGTTCGAATCCCACCTGCGGCAACCGCGTTGTGTGTCCTTGAGCAAGACACTTCACCTCCATTGCCCATATGGGGCACGGTGACGTCGTGGACTAAGGCGCACTGTACGTCGATGGTGCACTTGTCTTCAACCAATGCTAACACTGCTGGTGGGGGAGCTAACAGTTACTCGCCGTTGCTCGGTGGTTCTCTCCGGGTACTCCGGCTTCCTCCACCCGTAAAACTGTCATGGTCATGATTAGCCACAGTGCAGAAATATATGACCTCAAACCCCAATAAATAAATAAACAGGTCATATTTATGAAGGGATTTCATTGTAACTTCGTAGGATCACTCCAGATAATGCCCAGATGAGAACGTCCCCTTTTGGTTGCGATCAATCAACCATGATGGCTGCCCGAGCCCAAAACCCGAAAAAATAGTACAGACTATAGGTCGTATCTGTGAAGGGATTTCATTGTAACTTGGTAGAATGACTCAATATAATGTCGAGATGAGGGCGTCCCCTTTTAGTTGCAATCGGTCAACGGTGATGGCTACACAGGCCTGAAGCCCGAAAACCTTTAGCACAGTCTACAGGCCATATTTATGAAGGGATTTCATTGTAATTTGATAGGATGACTCGTTTTGGAATAATTTCACTGTAACTTGGTAACTTTCGTTGGCATACTTTAACTGTGAGGACCACATACATTAACTGTGAGGGCCACATTAACCCACCCCTCAGTTCTTTAGTACTTTCTACACCTCATATTATTTTTATTAAAAACATAGCATACAGGGAACAGAAATTAACATATTCCCGATTATCACAATTCTTGTCTTATTTCATAATCCTTTCATAAACATTGGACATTATCATTTTCATCAAACACAAAACACCGACAAGTTAAGCTACAGTGTCATTGACACTTTCATTTTGACAACCACCCGTTGGCTATTCGCCCTGTATTCATGGACGACAATGCAAGGCCACGTCGTTTCCATGGTGTGAGAGCATTCTTTCAGAACAACGCTATCACAACACCACCTTGGCCTGCAATAAGCCCTGATTTGAATCCCTTAGAACACATTTGGGACTTTCTTGGACGTCGTGTGCAAGCAAGGGATCCACCTGTACATAATTTGGCCGATTTGGAAGCTGCATTGCACGAGGAGTGGCAGCAGTTGCCTCCGGACCGTATCAGAAGGTTCAATGGTATCTTTAGGAGGAGGGTTCATGCTGTCATCCGGGCACGTGGTGGATACATTAGCTACTGCCGTCAGACACTGCTATTGTGTTCAGGAGATCACAAGTTACATTTTTTGTCGGTACTTACCGGCATTGTTTTCTCATGGACCGTTCCAGCACCATACTTGTGGAGAGAACATTTTTTCATCAGAAACATTAGTGGCAGATATGTGTAATTAGCGCCATTAAAATACTGCATATATTCATCATTGTGTTGTCTTTCATTTGTTAATAGACCATTCTTTCCGCAAAGAATCTCTTTTGGCCATCTGAAAGATAGCCTGGGAGTAATGACAGTTTCTATTTAAAAAAAAACGGGGTGCTTAACTAAGTTCCATGTGTATATATGGTATACAGAATCCTTACAGGGGTTGGATTCAAATTTGTTCAAGTCGAGTCCATCGGTTAATAATTGGGCTCTCTATGGGAGCCTCAATTTTTACTTAGTGCAATATGGGAAATAATCTTTAAAAATTTTCATCATATCCACCAATCAGAATCTTTTGATATTCGGTATACAGCATTTTTAGGGAGGTCAGATCTAAATTTGTTCAAACCAAGTCCCTGGGTTTAGGCTCCCTATTGGAGCCCGAATTATTACTTAGTCCAGTATTAGGAACAATCTTTAAAACTTTTCTAATCCAGAACCACTGGTCAGAATCTTTTGATATATGGTATACAGAATCCTTACAGGGGTCAGTATCAAATTAGTTCAGACCAAGCCCATTGGTTAATAATTGGGCTCTCTATGGGAGCCCGAGTTTTAGCTTTATGCAATATGGGGAATAATCTTAAAAAAAATATTTTTCAGATCCACTACTCAGATTCTATTGATATTGAGTATATGGTATCGTTACGGTGGTCAGATTCAAGTTTGTCCAAAGCAAGTCCCGCAGTTAATATTTGGGCGCCCTATGGGGGCCCAAATTTTAACTCAGTGCAATATGGGGAATAATCTTTAAAAATCTTCAGATCCACCAGTCAGAATCTTTTCATATTTGGTATACAGCATTCTTATGAAGGTTGGATCTCATTTTGTTCAAACCAAGTCCCTGGGTTAATATTTGAGCTCCCCATTGAAGCCAAAATTTGATCTTAGTCCGATATGAGGAATAATCTTTAAAACTCTTCGCCGGAAATACCACTCAGAATCTTTTAATATATGGCCTTCGGAATCCTAGGGGATGAATTCTATTTGTTCCACTCAAGTCCATCGGTTAAAAACTGGGCTCTCTAAGGGGGCCTGCATTTTAACTTCGTGCAATATGAGGAAATTTTCTTCAACTCCACCAGTCAGTATCTTGATATTTGGTATACAGCATCCTTGGGGGGGGGGGGGGGGGGGGGGGGGGGGACACATTTTAATAAGTTGTTCAAATCAAGTCTCTGGGTTAATATTTGGGCTCCCTGTTGGAAAATCGGTAGTATTCTCAAAATCTTCTTCTCCAGTATCACCAGTCAGAATCTTTTGATATTTGGTATACAACATCCTTCAAGTTTGTTTATGGAAACTAATAGGCGAGTGCTCATTTCCAGTGGAGCAAAGTCTTTTTTTTTCAATACAAACACATTCGAATCTTGTTAGTTCCTGCTTTTGCAAAATAGCGTCGTCCACGACGAAAGAGGCCTCATTTCAGAAGGCTCCATTTTTAACTAGTTGAGTGCTAAATTATTTTTGGACATCAAATCTTGTGCACGTCTTTGCCTTGTTACAATTGATGGGAGAGTGCCTATGGGCAAACCCTTACAGACTAAATAGTATCACTTCAAAGATAATACAAAGCACATCCACTGAATAAGAGCCTTCAAGCTGTGGTACCCGCACTTCAGAATAAAGCCCAAATCTGGGCTCCCAGCCCTCTACCATTTAAAAGAGATGAATTAATACCTTTAACCTGCAGCCATGCGATATAAATTGTCCTCCGCACGACAAACTGCCTTCTCGCGTGGCGAAGTGAAACGAAATGAAACGAAGTATCAGTTTCTCCGTCTTTGGTCAAGATCGACCAAAAAAAACTGGCATTGTCAGACATATTGAAATACGATATTTTTACCGTAATAGTTTTACGGTAGAAGTACCGTCAACCTGATTGCCAGTCTTTTTTATCGAATTTATAACTGTTATATTTTACTATGTAGAGCTATTCAGTGCATTCAGCACCTGGCGCCACATTTTAAGTTCAGTTAGGGCATATCAATACAAAAAAAATAGGATATAAGAAAGCGTGCATCGCCGAGAAAGAATATTTTAGAAAAAAATCCCGGCCAACCTACATTTTTTTTATCAGCAAACCAAAATCAAATATCATTTTAGTTTGGCCTAATGAAATAATATCTTCCTACAACCCTCCCCCCCCCCCCCCCCCCGACCTTGTCTTAGGAGCTTCTCATTCGTCAAGATCTGGGAAACCATGGGATTGAGAGATGAAGTTTCACTCAGTATACCATTTAGAGTTAACTGGTTGAGTGCTAGAAGCCACTATCAAAAAAAAAAATAGGGTACCAGAGTAAAACTCAACATTTTCCTTGCTTGTGTTTCAAATTCAGTCACACGCAAAAAATATTTTGTTTATATAAATTTGTTTTATTACAAATTATGGGAGAGTGCCTGTGAGCACTCTTCAATAATTTGTAATAAAACACATTTTGAATAACAAATTCAGACCCAAAATAATCTAGCCCTCAACCGGTTAAAGAACCGAACCGACTATTTTCGTATATCTACAAGGGTTTAGGTTAAAATCACACAAAACACATACCTCAAAGCGCTGTACGTGTGGTATTGCAAGTATTGTCATGTCGGAAGTTATTTTATCTTGTAAACCAACACTTTTTTCTCAAATAAATTCCCTTCAAAAGATATCACACTTGGTTGGGTATATGAGTTTTGTTATCATGTAACTGTAAAAATAGACTTTAAATTAGCTCCCTGTCTGTCTGACGACGTTTTCACCCTTCTTCTCTCGGAGATTAGATCAATCTAGTCAGACAAATTTGAAGAAGTACATCTTCCCATTTGATTCTGTCGCTGGGGACGTTTTCGTCCTTCTTTGAACCGGGGCGGGGGGGGGGGGGGTGGGGCGCCCCGAAGCTGACCGATTGGGCAGAGTAGAGGGGTGGATCGGGTATAAAATCTGATTTGTCAAGGCTGTGACGGCTCCCGTCCCAACTGACAAAATATTCGAACCACACCATCAAGGTAAGCCTCGCCGAGGCGTGCCTTGATGGTGCAGTTGGAATATTAGTCGGGATTATTGTTTAACCCTCTGCAATCTGATGTCAAAATGGTAAGTTTTCTTCAACTACTATTTCCCACAATGCAGTTTGATATTTAACCAAATATACCTTGTTTGTCAGAGCACAGTGAGTTCTGTTAAACAAGATATAATTGGTTAAATTCATAGTTAAACAAGAGAAAAACAGAGTGACTAGAGAAAATGCTGCTGCATCACCAGAGTGGTAGGGGTTAAAAAATAAAACTCCTGAATTCTTGGACATTTATTTGTAGATACGTATAGTTGAGACGCATGAGCTTCCAAACCTTTTAATTAATTAGCAAGTCCTGTGCTGGCCCCCACCATCGGAATCTGGCACCTTGCCTTGCACAATGATACAAAGCAGTTACCTCTGGTTCAGTGACTGCGCCAGAATTTCCCCGACAAGGGGTGGGGGGACTTGGGTATTCCCCGACAAGCAAATAAAAAGGAGGCAGTTTCCCCGACGGTAGTGGGGATGGGGTGGCGATAACCCTGCTCGACCAGGGCGTGCATGTATCCCCTGGTGCCACCCCTGCGCTGGTCTGGGCGGAACCGTGGAACTCTCGGTTTGAAGTCTAATACCCTAACCACGGAGCCACCGTATTCCGTGTGTGTGTGTGATATAATTACAAGACTTGGTATCAAATCTAGCCTCTTAACCCTTTACCCAACGAATCGCCCGCATCCGCCCGCGTAATATGCAAATTCAGCAAATGAAAAAATATTATTTTTCGAAAAATTTCAACAAAACCATATCATGTGACCCCTCTTTGGAACGAGCTCGTTCCAAAGAGGGGTCACATGATATGGTTTTGTTGAAATTATTTGAAAAAATTTAAAAAATGATATTTAAAATAATAAATTTTGATATCGTCTGCGTTGGGTAAAGGGTTAAGGAAGAATAGGTTTACCAACAAGAACTATTCTATATCGAAGGCCAAAACGAAGAGGAAAATGTTCCGACTGGAAAAAAAATATTAAGGATTGTGGAGGGGGGTCACTCCCCCTACCCCCAAATGTATCCCTTTCTCGAAACATGAGTAAAACCAAGTTTTTGGTTATTTGGGAGTTAGGTATTCCTTTCAGTACTAGCAAGTGTCATGCCGTTAGAACTGTTTCAAAAATGGAGAGCCAGAAGCAGCGGAAACTCAATGAAGATGGGGGCACAAATATCCAAGACGGAATGGACCTACCATTTTTCGGACCGGTGGCTTAAAATTTGAAAAATGGATCCACAGAAATGCCATTCCCTTGATTATCAGATCTTGAGTGCAACGGGACGTGTTAAGGGTGACTGTGTGGTGGGGGAATATGGAGGGGGTGCGATTAACACATACCTTTAAAAAACGTCCGACAGTGTCTTCCTGTCAGGACATATGTTGCAAACTTCTTCAGAAAATGTACAATTTTTCGTTAGCCATTGTTTTTAATGTGTATCTTGTTGGTAATGGTTTGGCCTATTTCTTCTACTCCACCTTTGGAAGATGGCTGAAGTAGAAAAATAGACCGATCCTGCTGAAGGGTAGAATCCATTGGCCAAATGCAACTGAATTTGTTTACATTTGCAGGTTATAAATTACATGGATGTCTGTATTTTACAACATTTGTGTGCTCTCAGAATGTTTAAAAATGTTTAACTCATTGTGTAATCATGAAGTACGTAATGGAAAAAATGAGGGTACGTAGGGCCTACCCATGTGTCATCCCGGTTCTGCAGCCTTCGACAAGAACGGGATGCGGGAGAGAACCATTGACTAACGCGATGTGTAACTCTCGGTCATATAACCGTACCATCTAGGTAGTAACCTTACTCTACACGATTTTTCCACCACAGAAAAGTGGATAAAATGTGATGTTCAGTGACTCAACAACGCAGGTAATGCCGACTCGATTCGAACTCAAACCCAAATCAACTGGGTTGAGTGAATATGAAACCAACTGGGTTCATATTCACTGAACTCAGTTGATTTAAATTGTTTTTTAACACAACTAATTTTTGAGTGTAGAAGTGGGTTCCGTCCGTCCGTCCGTTGGGCCATCCTTCCGTCTCACCGCCCTTCCCTCCGTCCGCTTTCCTAATTTCTTGTCATATTTTAAAGTTATCGTTCAAAATATTTTCCTCAATTTTAATAAATAACAATTTGGTGAAAAGGTCATGGATAGGATAGCGATCCAGCTCTTTCCCAAGTATTCCTTTGATAGTTCCTGTCCTTGTTTGGCGTAGATTTTTTTCATAGCCTTACCATTTCTTGTCCTCACATTTCAAAGAAAGTCATACAAGATTTTTTTCTTCCAAATTCAATGTATAGTGTTTTTGGTGATAATATCATAAAATGATTGCGAATCAGCTGTGTCCAAGTAGTTCTTCGAGAGTTATTGCGATTGCGAATCAGCTGCGTCCAAGTTTTCTTCTAGATTTTTAGCTCAACTTTGGCGAAGCCAAATTTGAGCTTATGCCATGGCCCGTCGTCCGTCTGTCCGTCTGTACGTCAACAATTGGATACGGCTCGGGCTAGAGGCCGTATTTATGAACCGATCTTTACGAAACTCCTTGGGTACCTTTGTTATCACCGTGGGACGAGAACGAGTGTTTTTGGGTCCGGTCCGAAATTCAAGATGACCGATGGCAGCCATTTTGTACAAAATTTGGTGCAATCAGATTTTTGCACAGAACTTCCATATGAAAGCGCTGATTTGAATAATTTGTTGTGTGAATGTTTAGTACCATGGAATATATCACATATAATACGGGTTTTTTTCTCGTGCAGAAATTATGCAAATTAGATGAACTTTGATTTTTTCAGTGCTACTTACACACAGTAAGTACACATGTCAATACGGCTCGGGCTAGAGTCTGTATTTATGAACCGATCTTCACGAAACGTCTTGGGTACCTTTGTTAACACCTTGTGACAAGAACGAGTGTTTCTGGGTGCGGTCCAAAATGCAAGATGGCTGCCAGTGGCCATTTTGTACCGAAATTAGGTCTAATCAGTTTTTTGTACACAACTTCTATACGGCTCAGGCTAGAGGCCGTACTTATGAACCGATCTTTACGAAACTTCTTGGGTACCTTTGTTATCACCGTGGGATGAGAACGAGTGTTTTTGGGTGTGGTCCGAAATTCAAGATGGCCACCAGCAGCCATTTTGTACCAAAATTAGTGCAATCAGTCTTTTGTACAGAACTTCTGTATGAAAGTTCTGATTTGAATAAAGTTTTGTATGAATGTTTAGTAACATGGAATACATCACATATAGTACGGATTTTTTTCTCGTGCAGAAATTATGCAAATTAGATGAACTTTGATTTATTTAGTGCTACTTATACACTGTAAGTGCACATGTCAATACGGCTCGGGCTAGAGGCTGTATTTATGAACCGATCTTCACAAAACTTCCTGGGTACCTTTGTTATCACTTTGGGACGAGAACAAGTGTTTCTGAGTGTGGTCCAAAATTCAAGATGGCTGCCAGTGGCCATTTTGTACCGAAATTAGGTCCAATCAGTTTTTTGTCACAACTTCTACACAGCTCATATTTGTGAACTGATCTTCACGAAACTTCTTGGGTACCTTTGTCTTCACCTTGGGACAGGAATGAGTGTGTTTTGGGGTGCCTTTGTTATCACTGTGCTATGAGAACAAATATTTTAGGGTTCAGTCAGACCCACTCTGGGACTCAAAGATTTTTTTCTAGTTTAGCATCTGACTGTCACCCACCTTTACAATACTTTACCTATACATTTGTTACAGGCAACGGCCAGTATTTATGTACAGACCGTTACAATACTTTATATGTATCTTTGTTATCAGGTCATTACCTAGATGTTTGTCATTGCTGTGTCACATACTATACATGTACATGTCTTTGTCTTGACAAGTTGAGCTACAGTGTCATTGAAACTTTCATTTTTTCTAAATTTAATATTTGCTTCAGGTGATCGTATCGTGCAGTGAATTGCAACCGATGTTTCGCCGAGTTATTGCCCTTGTTGAACATATAATTTCTTGTCATAAAATTGAAAAGAAAATTGCTCAATATTTTTATTTTTTTCACAAATTAAATGTATAGCTTTTTGGTGATAGTATCGTGTGGGGGATTGCGAACCAGCCGTGGCCAAGTATTTCTTTGAGCATTATTGCCGGGATGGCGGGATTCGCCATCTAATGGCGTTGCACTTATTCACATTGCTTCGAAGGTAATATGTAATCCTGAACGTTGAGAACGTGTTGACGCTTCATTTACCTCAGGAATAGCAGGAATCTATATTACTTCAGGCACAGGCATATTTGGGGTCCTGACGGCCCTGCCTGGCAATCACCACCTGGGCTAAATAAAATCCTCTTAACAACTGCCAGCTTTGCGCCATCCCCAGATGATACTGTCGGCGATTTGAGAACCAGGCGGTTCTGGAGCCCAACAGACCTCAATGCCTCATTGATGGGCACTTGGTACGTATCTGAAAGGGAAGCAGAAGATAAATCTCCACTCGTTGTAGATGCGCTACTCACTCAATTCTGCAGTCCGATTTTCCCATTCAAGTGCACGGCATTCTGTAGATGATGGCATGACTTGAGTGTGAATACAGTGGGAGTATTCACCCCTATGACATGTTGCTCCGTTTCTACTTTAAAAAGATCAGTTTACGCACACACGCACGCACGTATAGGAAACAGATTGTTCGGGGAGGGGGGGGGATAGAATCCTCTCTTACACACAGACCAATGCAGTTCTTAGACTCCATTCGCAAAAAGTTGAAAATCAAGGACCCGTACTGATAGCATCAGGTTGGATTTTCGACTGGAAATTAGTACAATTGAAGAAATTTTACAGTCTTACAGAGCAACAATGGGGAGAATATCCCAAAGTTGTAGGGGTTCAGTCTCCTTTTCGTACGCCCATTTCCATCTATCATAAAATATTTGACTGTGAGCAAGGTGAGTGGGATACGACTCTATTTACCTTAATGTTTGATTTCCAAGGCCACCATTCGGAATGTCTCCCACCAGGAGTGGTGGGGATGCACTTGGAATTTTCTTAATTGATATTCTTAAGGTTATTTCGTCACCCGACTGATGAACTCCTACCTATACATTTAGATGATCAAGTTAAAACTCTATGCCCTAACATTCAAATTTGCAAAAATGCTTCTCAGTTCTGGTCAGCTCAAAATTGTTTCATACAGCTATCGTCGCATTGAAACCTTACATACAGAATTCCAGGGAAGAAGTGCAAGTCATGCATTTATTATTATCAAACTTAACTGGCAGAGTGCTGGAAGCCCACCTAATGGCCGTATTTTGGCACTTTATTCAGTAGCGAAGTTACTGCAAGTCTGCAACGTAAAGGCTTCACATTTTCTAGAGAGATGGATGGCTCAGTGGTAGACTGTTAGACTTATATGCTAGAAGTTCCGAGTTCGATCCCCGTCCGGGACGACCCGTGTTGTGTCCTTGGGCAAGGCACTTTATCCCGGTGGCCTATATGGGGGGGGGGGGGGGGGGCACGACGCCGTACTAAGGCGTACTGCACGTCGATGGTGCACATGTCTTCAACCGCGGTAACCCCTGCTTGAGCGGAGCTTGAACAGAGTTAGAATGTTGAGGAGCTGACAGTTGCTCGTCGATGCTCGGTGGTTCTCTACGGGTACTGCAGCTTCCTCCACCCGTAAAGCTGTCGTGGTCACGATTAGCAATTGTGCATAAGTATGTGACTTTAAACACTAATAAATAATTAAATAAATAATTCACCATGTGTCATCCCGATTAGCCGTTGTGCAGAAATGTGTGACCCTAAACACCAATAAATAAATTATCTGCCTTGTTTCAATTTATGGGAGAGTGCCTATAGGCACTCCTCCATCAAATGTATCAAGGCAATCCCAATGGGAGAGTTGATAAGTGAAGCCGTGCTTGTTTTCTGTGGCAAACAAGCTCTGTGTTGCTGACACGAGTAGCCATTGTGCAGAAATATGTGACTAAACAAGAACAATAAATAAATAAATAAATTTATTTGCTTTCTTACAATTTCTTGGAGATTGCAAATTGACAATCTCCCATAAATTGTATCACGTCAGTCCCCATGGGAACTATGGGAAGTGGAACAGTGCAAGTTAATGTGGTAAACAAGCTCTGTTTCACTGGTAAAATAGGACCCAGTACCAAAGCTTTGGGCGGAACAAAGACAGACGATTGGCTAAACTTCACTGTATATCTGTGTTGCGATTACGATTAGCCATTGTGCAGATGTTGATGTCCTTAAAAACCAGAAGTAATGAATAATAATAAATAAGAATCAAGGCAAAGGGAGGTGAACAAATTTTGACTACTAAAATAATGGTGTTTTCTCGCTCATCTCTAGGCTGGTGGATATTGTTCAAGGAAGAAGTGTGATAATCCCTCGCGTCTAACATTTACTGACTAAAATCTGTTTCTTATTGAGGAGAGGTTTTGCAGTTTATTAATCTGTCGGATAGATGAGAAATTAACTCTGTTCAAGTGATTATTTTTAATTAATCTGTGTGTGTGTATTTATAAAAGATATGTTACATGAAATTAAGTACCTGTTACAGAGCCCAAATAATACCTGTAACATTCAAATTTATTGAAATTCTGTTGAATGTGACGCAGAGTCCAAATAGTCTAACAGTCCTACATACACAGAACGACACGCGTGTGTGAATGGGTTCATCGACATGGCACGAGTGCCAGCGCGGAAGGATAGAACGAGAGGCCGCGGGCCTCGAGTTTTATCCTTCCACGATGGCACAAGTGCCATATCGATTAACACACTCACACGTGTAATAAATTACATTCCCTGAATAGTCTTTTAAAATGTTTAATAGAATTGTCTATTTTTCTGTATTTTCCCCTCCTGGGGGCAAATTTTCCTCCTCCACTGATCTGAAGTTTCGTTGCTTCATGAAAAGACTGTTCAGATTTAATAAAGTCGATGATATTTTAAAAGATATTTGAATGAGAACCTGTAATAAACAATCTCAACTGTTTCATGATGGTTCCATGTTTGAAAACCAAAGTTTCTTTCGATCCAATTCTCGCTTACACGGTGAGAGTGAGTAAACTTCTCAATTTCTGGACTCGTTGGAGCTCCTTATAATACGTGCCACCAAGCATCACTCACCATTGATACAGTCACAAGCGGAAGAGCTATGGCTCTCCTGATGAATAAGTTTACACCCTCAATGTCCTTGTATTGCACTTGAAAACCTCACATTTGAACATTTTTCATAGAGCCTGTCTATAATGAAAAAAACATCCTTTAACCGTGGTGTTTGGAAAATTGCTCCGCACAGCATTCTGCAGGATATTCAGAACCACTGCATTTATCCTACACCAAAATGAAAGAAACGTTTTTAAGTTGTCTGTTTCTTATCAGGGAGAAATCCACAAACTTCCACAAAAGCATGAATAGTATAAAGCTGATGAAACAGTGTTGGGCATCTGTTAAAAGTCACATCACAGAATAGAGAATTCACTTCCACAAGATGGTATAAATTTCCTTCAGTTCCAAAAAAAAACAGCATAACTTTTGTTACTCCTTCACGGGCAAGTAGAAAATTGTCACCGTTTGCTGTCCTCGTGGAACTATCTGCTAAGTCAGTTTCAGATCATTGACGAGGCAGACATGGTCTGGATTTTATTTCGAACGGTAAAGTGCCGCATTAGAAAGGTAAAAAGTTCAAATCTTTTCAATACATCCGGGTGTGTTTCATAACTGTGCAGACCTGCATGGGTAGATACCGGAAATGAAGCAATCTGAATAGGCCATTTTGAGACTTGGACAAGGGTAAAAGTGGGAACCAGAAATAGCTAGGACTAGATACCTGGTAGAGTTAAAGTAGCGAGAATAGCATCTGTAATAGTAGGTAGTAACAGACCAGACTTGGAATGTAAAACTGTTCCAAATTAAAGGTTCTTCCACCAATAGAGAGTACCCACGAACAACAAAATGAAGTAATACCATTGTTTAGAACTGATCAAAAAGGACCATGAACCTAAAACTAGTAACCAATAAGTAAATTGTTCCAACTTAATAGCTCGACTAGGCTACTGGGGTATACTCACATATCAACCACATGCTACCATAGAAACCAAGATGGCGGCCTCCAGTATACAAAATGGACGACGGAAACACATGTCGCCCTAACACACGCTGCGCATGCGCACAAAGACAAGAAATTAAATCTTTGAGGACAATAGGCTGATAGATACTACACTGAAAAAAGTCTTTGACTCCGTTACAAATTTTATCAGCCCAGTTCGGACAGAGATTTCTAACTGGGATTCACCGTATTCAATGTTATCAGTATTCGTGTTGTCGTGTTTTGCCACCTCCAATCTTAGAACGAAAATTGAGGTGGCCAATCAACGAATAAAATTTTGAGTGACATTCTGAAGAAAAAACACGATCAGAGTCCTCAATATTAACAACGGGAGAGGTGAACTTGTGACCGATTCCTCATCCAATTTAAACATTCCACCCGTGTATCGGAATGAATTTCTTCTCTCGGTTAGGGGGCAAATTCAATTGCAGAGCAATCTAGGTTCCAGTCTTACAAATTAGAAAACATGAAAGCAGAAAGCCCAACTCGGATTTTAGGAGACTTTTAATATGTCAATCAAGACGAGAAACTGAACTGATCCCGAAAAAATCGGCTTCAGCATATCATTTCCCCAGTCAACCATGGACTATAGCTCATTCGTGCCTGATTCATGACTGCAAGGAAATGTTCGTTTTCACTCTCAGCTTCGAGCCACTCGTGAAAAGTTGTATTTCTTTAGCTCTTTCAACACGAGAGGCCGCTTTTTCTGGTCCAGGAACACGATACGTCATAATTTCATTAAGTAGGATGGCTACTAAGTGAACGTGAGTGGTAGAACAATTAATATTTTCAACGTGCAGCCTTAAGGCTGCACGTTGAAAATATTAATTGCTGTACCCTAAAATAATGGAAATAGACTCTTAAAATTTCTGTCATTCAACTGGCATGGAAGATACCACGAGTGTTCAAAGGGTTAAGTCACTCATTAGATAATTTTGGTAGCTACTCAAAAATAGTTGCTATCCTCCATACATTATAGCGCAAGAGTTAGTTACGACGAAAATATAGACAATGATGACACGCTGCGGTATTGGCCCTCAAAATGTGTCTCGACAAAATAACCCTGGACAAAACAGACACCCCCAGTCACTGTACATGTTAGAGAAACCTCGTGTGAAGTTTATAAATTTATTAAAATAACATGATAAATGGTTGAATTTTAGATATATTTTTCTTTTTTCTGAAATCTATTTTGTTTCTTTTTTCCTCTGTTTAGCAGGAAACAGGTTCCACATGCACAGCCTACCCCACCCACCCCCACCTCCCCCCCCCACTCATAGAACATATGTATTTTATAAATAAGTAAATAGAGATAGTACTTAACAAAAATAATGAAACTGTTTAGTAAATATAAGAATGCTTCAAATAATAAAAAAGTGACTGTTTACAATTAAATAAATTTGTTTGAAAATGAAAATGATAAAATTAAAACAAACAAAAATGTTCGACCTACAAAATTATTTTCAAAATATTTCAGATAATTAAATATTGTCTTTAAAGAAATGAGAAAAATAATGAAACTAATGATGTAAAAACAACCTCTGAATTGGAGAGCGTTTATCCCAACTCTTTATTTTTAAGGAGAGCCGTAAAATGATTAAATATAATTATTTATTCAAGGAGATGGAACGACGCTGTATGTCGAATAGTCCCCTTTTTACTTCATTACAGGCCTTCAACATTGACTCCCAGGCCGACTGGACAAATTCTAAGCGCGTCTCCCGAGAAACATTCTGAGTCGAACAACTATAAGCACTCGCAGACCTCTAGTTCTTCACAGGATTTCTAGTCATTCTTGGTGAGTTTTTGAAGGACATGTTGACACTGGGAATTGGAGTACCTACAGTACGTGGAGAGTGGATTGTAACGAAATCACCCGTGGAGTGGATTTATCACCACCCAAAATATCACTTTCAAATTCAGTACATGTGGATAAAGAACACAAACAATGCTTCAACCAATGGACCTCCGGGTATAACCCGGAGGTCCATTGGCTGGAACTTTACTTGTACTTGCTATGCTTTGCAACTAATTTGCAATTGTTGCTTGAGTGGAATCTCCTCTCTGTGGGTGATTTAGTGATAATACACTCTCCACGTTCTGTATGTACATTTTCAACGTTTACCCGGAAGCATATTATTATTTCGCCAGTTTAGAATTTTTGCAGCGTTATTTTCATTCTGCCATCAGTACCCCATCTTACTTCTCAATCAGAACTGTGTTAGCGAAAGGTTTTATCGAAAAATTTCGTTTGTTTTATCGTTTGCGTGCGTTTTTCTATCAGTCACAAACCTCCATTTGCATGAGACTTGTTGTGTGTGTGACATTAAATCCAAGAAGAAAATCTTGTCCCGTAACAAAGTGCATTATTACCAGCAAGAGTGAATCACTAGACTCCAGTACAGATGGAAATGTTCCAACTGGAAAATTATTGGGGATGTAACACACCCCCACAGGGACTACACGCCTATAGTTACTCTCCAGTGTACACATAACTATGCTTCTCTACGAATTATTCAGACAATGGCAGTGGCGTATCCACAAGGTGGGTTGGGGGCCAAATGCAACTTTGACAAAACAAAGAGCGCTAAAATGGTCTACAATATAGGGCTACATAGCATACAAATACCTCAGAGTCGCTCTTACAGCACTGAATTTTGCATAATTTTTTTTCGAGGTGTGGGGTAGGGGTGAGTATAGTCATAACTAGGACCCTCCGATCTTTATCCCCTGTGGTCCTTACCCCCTCCTCATACTTCCCCACCCCCCACCCCCCCCCCCCCCAAAAAAAAAAAGAATCGGCTAGGACTCCCTTATTATAGAATCCTGGCTACGCGTCTGAATAAAGAGTCTACCTATGATCACTGACTTTAGCCACAACAATCGGCAATGTCGTGGTGAAAGGCGTGGCACTCTTGTCACGATTTTTATTTATAATGTTATTATCGCTTGCATGACTAATTTCCAGGTGGGTGCGACTCGCATGTCGCCAAACTAGCAACCACACGTGACAGTTTTTCCGAAGTCTTTAAACACGCCAGATATCAAATAATAATGCTCTGCCCGACTACACTGCCTGAAGATACAAAGGTGTTTTAAACATCCTACACCCTCAGTATGTAACCCCAACCCCCCACCGTACGTGATAGATAATAAATCCTAACAGTACTTCGTTACATCAGGGTTAAATTTAGACCTACGCGGGGGAATAGCTTATTATGCAGCTTACGTTTTATCTATTGTGAAATACTCAAGTCTTACAGTATTGCACGACTGACAGATTGGCTGCAAATATTTCACGAAAACCTTTTTGTGTCATCCAGTATGTCTATCACAAATTCAAATACCTCGTGTTTTGTATGATTCGTGTTTAATATTTTGAGATCTGCAGCTGCATTCAGCTCGGATCTGGGCCTGTTTGAACTTTTATTATGACATGCTTGTCTGAAATGGTTGTTTTCAAGTATAATTATTTTCATTCAGGGATAGTGCATATTTTCGTTTGAATCTAAAGGAAATATACACAGACATGGCTAATTTCCACAGTAGTTTTACCGGCGGAATTGTGATGTTTTTATTTATGTTGACCGGTGCAAATAAGGAACATAAAATTCGCCATGGTAGAAAGTATGTCCACACCCCCGATATTTACACGGGTGGATACACATTGAAAGGACTGGCCAGTAAGCTGAACGGGACTACGGTACGTAATGTAACATGTACATCAGAAAACAAATACGGTAATATCTATATTTTCATTATTTACTCAACCGCTGCAGTGGGAATACAGTAGTGTTGCATGTCGTCCTTCCTCAACCCTTTGCACGTTGATGTCGAAATATCGAATTTTGAATTGAAGCGGCTAGTTTTTTCCATAATTTATTTATTTATTTATTTGGGTTCAAAGACACTTTCGATATCCAGGGTAACCTCATGTCGGACAGTTTTACGGGTGGGGGAAGCCGGAGTACCCGGAGGAAACCACCGAACAGCCGTGAGCAACTGTCCGAATCCCCAACATAACTCCACACAAGCAGAGTTAGCATTTGTTGAAAATAAGTGTACCATCGATCACAGGCGTCTGGAAACCTGACTTAAAGAGATAGACAAGAAACCTGCATCGCCAAGTGAGGCTAACCCCCGCACCTCCCTAATTCCGGCAAAAACACATCTTGAAGCAAAAAACAAAAAAATTAAATATTTCTATAGGATCCTACTAATTTTCTTGTAAGAAATCATAAGAATTTTTAAAGGATTTCTATAGGAAACCTATTGGTATCCTACATTGATTCCTATAGGTTTATCCTTGCTATGATATATTTTCATGAGGACAGGAGGATTTGGTACTCGGCGGTTCATTCAATCATACCCCAATTTGAAGCAAAACAAGCTTAACACGATATTTTTTAACACAGGATTATAATTCCAATAATTTTCATCAGATAGACATTGTTGCTACAGAGGCATATGCTGAAAGAATTGAAATCCAGTTACTATTGTTAACGCTATGCCACAAGCAAGCATTAAACGTTATTTTTGTAACGAAGGGCAATAACTCCGACAATTTTCATCGGATAATGGTGGTCATTGTGTAAGGGGTGGACCTTGTTCCTAAAGAGATATAAGTACATCTATAATACATTGCAGATGGCGCCCGGGGTAATCCATTAGAGGTCTTCCTACAAGTCGCGGAGAAGCTGAAAATTCATAGCCTGTTTCGCAGCCTAGCTTGTATCATGCACGCGGAAACTTAAGGATATTTCTTGTTTATATCGTAATGCAAAAGAAACTGCAAAGATAATGAAGTGGCTGCAGTGAGAATTCTGCGAACAAATCAGACGGAGATGGGCCATTGTGTGATGGCTGTCTGTGACACCCATTACACAACGGCCCATCTCCGTCTAATGACAATTTGATACATCGTGTAGGTGCGTGCGCAAAAAAAAAAACCGAGTTGGGAAGGACCTTAAATACATCTCCTACATGGAGACAATTACATGTGAAATAAGACCGCTTGCGCGTTCGTGCGTGAAAAATGACGAGAGATCACTCGAAATTCTCGCCCTTACTAAAGGAGAAGAAATAGTTCAATATGGGAAGGACCGCAAAGAATTCTCAGAGTATCATTTGAAAAGGGGCGGGTGTCCGAAAATAAAAACAAGTTAGGGATGGTGGGTGCTAAAATCTACCAAAATAATTTAAAAAAATCACACAGTGTCCTGGAAATCTTTTTCTGTCCCCCCCCCCCCCCCCCCCCCCAGACACACTCACCACCCTGTTAGGTTTCACGAATTCTGATGAATTGCGAGCATCAAACCTTCTGTACGTTATAATTTGAGTGTAACCGAGCTACCGCCCAGTCTATAACAGTCATTCTCTTTTTGATGCGGAAGAAATTTGTTATCTTTCTGGCATCTTGGTGTTTTATTTTTAATTTTTCCATTTTTTTACATACTTGACAAATGAAACAAATATATCTTTCGAATACAGTCGTCATTACTTTTTTTATTACTAGTCAAAGGACACAGTCAAAGGTGCGGGATTTATGATATGAAATAATTCTTTGGAAGATTAATGGCCCGAAGCTTTATTACGAAGGCCATCACAGGCTTCTGTACTTAAAAGAATAATATGTAATAAACACAAATAGATACGAAACAGTGGCTTTAGTTGAGATAACAGTTGAAAGCAAAACAATATAGGAGAAGGACCCATCCTGTGTGAACATCCTTTTCATCATGCTGGTCTGTCAGCAGTGTGCAAAATTTCAAAAATGACTCTAACCGACTGACTGTTCACGTCGTGGTTTGGAGATGGCTAACCAAACGCTCGGCTATGTGAAATTCTTGGGCAACTGCTTTTTATTTTTTTTTATCATTAACAAGTATTCATATATTGCGTGGAATTGAAATATATATAGCCTCTCAAGGCATAAGTCTGAAAATCTATCAAGAGACAAGAAAGACTGGTTAACTGGTAGCGTGCTAGAAGAGCATATTTGGGCTTTATTCTGAACTGCAGGAACCTTAAGTTAAAGGCTTCATATTCTGTCGATGTCCTTCATATCATCTTGGAAGTAAAATTACTCCATCTCCATCGATTTGCATTGTTACAATTTATGGGAAAGTGCCTATAGGCACTCTCCCATAAATTGTAACAAAACAAAAATACGTGAACAAAGCTTGAGGCTGAGTAAAAAAAATAGCATCCTACCAGTTAAGTTACTCAGACTTTAGTATTCAAGATGCAACTTTTTGGCTAACCGGTCATCCGTTCGTGTAGATTTGAATTTGCGTAACCACCACGCGAACGAAACGAGCGTTCTCGTCAAATTTTGCACACTGTATCAGTATACCAAAGAAGCACCAAATTCGATGATGCCCACCCGAGCTACAAGATAAAATGTTCGTACGTCCCGACAGTAGTACTGAAATGGTTAACCGGATAACCGGTTTGAAACCGGTTACCTACCTAACCGATTAAAAAAAACGTCAACCGATTATCCGAAATATCGATAGTGATCGTCATTCCACGGTTAAAACGTAGTAAATCTGCCGCTTCTCCTTTGGAATAGAAGTACCGCTGTATATATTGAGACATAATCGACCTTGGCGTTCAAGACGTCGTTAGTGATCGGCAATTTCCGTAAGTACTAAGTAACCGCAGAAACTATTCTGTAGTATGTATTCAAACGAACGTTGTCGAGTACTCGACAACGTTCGTTTGTATACACACTACGGAATAGTTTCTGAGAATACTGCTGTACAATTCCTGCAATTTTGATCCCAGATTCGGTGAAAAAATTGGCTACGGTTAATCGGATATTATCCGGTTACAGCTCTCGGTTAGTCGGTTGTGAAAATGAGCCAACTGTTTCAGCCCTACCCGACAGAATCGTTATTTTCCAAGTCCAAGAAGGGTCAAACTGTGACAAGAAAGTTCGTACAAAATCCGTCCTACGTGGAGATTATTTCCCCCTTGTTGTTTTATGAAGGCAAAAATTTAAAACAATAATGAAAGTTGAAAGAAAATTTTTATGCACACAGATCACTGACCGTTACTCAGAAAAAGGGGTTAACAAAGTTTCCTGGAATTTTTTCTGGATCGGTGATTTTGAGCTTAACAAGTGTATTGTATAGCACACCTTTTCGCTGGGCGAGTGAACAGAAAAAAGGCTTTTGCATGAGCCCTAAAAAATAATTTTATTTCACATTGAAGGGGTGAATGAAAAACCTATCAGATATGTTTGGGCCGGAATGCGATTGTTTGTCAAGGTAAGTAAGGAGATCTCACCAATGTTGTTGCGCATTTCCTATTATATATTACAAAGGCTTTAATTATCGACCGTCTAGACTTACAGTTATGTCAGAATCATCATAAATTCTTCGCGTGGCACCACTATACAAGAATGATATGATACAATGATAAATTGTCTCAACTGCCAACTCGAAACATTAAGCTTTTATTCAAAGGAAGTTGCATTTAACCCATTACCCAGCTCACATGATATCAAAATGTGTTATTTTAAATATTAGTTTTTCAAATATTTCAAAATATTTCAACAAAACTATACTATGTGACCTCCCATTGGGACGAGCTTGACGAGCTCGTTCCAATGAGGGGTCACATTTTATGGTTTTACTGAAGCTTTTGCAAAATATTGTTTTTCAAAAGCTCAGTTTGTAAATTACGCGGGAGGATGCGGCCGATTCGTTACGTAAAGCGTTAAACAGTCTTTTTTCTTCACAAATAACTACAATGATTTTAAGACTTGACCCTTTCAAAGCGCAATTTTTCAAGTGCGGAAAAACCTGATAGTTAGCTAGGAAACGACACAATGAAAAATAAATCGGCGGTGAGGCTCTTTGATATAACTTTTAATTAGCCCTAACATGAAAGGTAGAATAGATTCGCCCATTTCGTAGGTATAGTATAAGAGTGCCCTTCCCGGGATGAAAAGGGTTATCACAACTCATTAATTTATAGCCACCTATCGAAGCGAGTTCAGCGACGCAGTTTCAAGGAGGGCTCATAAACTGTAGTCCGATTCTCACGTTAGTAGTATGTCATGTACCCGGACGGGCCTCATTTGGATGATCTCATTTGGATGATCTCATGTGACGTCATGTCACGTGACCTAGTGCCGCCATGTTGTGTTGTCATGGTAACTCGCGTGAGCAGCCATCTTGTGACGTCATCTCCATAGTGATACGTGGTGTGAGTGCGCATGCGCAGCGCGTGTTGTTAGGGTGATACGTGTTTCCGTCGTCCATTTTGTATACTGGAGGCCGCCATCTTGGTTTCTATGGTAGCACGTGATTGCTATGTTACCCAATTTTTCTGCAATAAGACGGGGTATGTTCGGAGGGTATGTTCCATTGAATAGGAGTATTTTCCCGATTCGTAGAATTACCACAAACAACCCGACAATTTTACTATTTCGAATTCTTTTAGAATTCTCTGCTTCTATCTATATATGTAACAGTTATCGTTTATCTGGCCATGTTACTTTATTCTAGAGTATATTCCAGTAGCGTAGAAGAGCCTATTAATTGGAACAGATTTACTTATTATTACTATATTTAGCAATTTCTGGTCTATTCTTGTTAGTTCTGACCCTATTACAAGTACTCTTGCTGTTTCATTTATCTAGATTATAACTAACCAATCAGATTGCTTGATTTCCCATAATCTGTATGCAGGGTTATCTCCCTTCTGTATAACAAAAGACTATATCCAATGGCCATATCCCATGGAATCCCATTTTTTGCAAAACACCTGTGGCTATGGAATCCCTTTTTGTCGTATGAGGCCATGAGGGCTATGTAAAAGCCCTCAATGAGTCCTCATTTATTATCCCTCATACCCTCATTGAATTTTGAGGTTATGGGGACCATTAAAAATCCCTCAATGAGGTATAATTTACTACGACTCTTAGCCTCATTTCAGTATTTGAGGATACCTATGGCCTGGTATTGTATTATTCGAGGATACCTATCGAGGATACCTTTAGAAGAATCCCTTTTTTATCGTATGAGGCCATGAGGGCTATGTAAAAGCCCTCAATGAGTCCTCATTTATTATCCCTCATAGCCTCATTGAATTTTGAGGTTATGAGGACCATTAAATATCCCTCAGTGAGGTATAATTTACTACGACTCTTAGTCTCATTTCAGTATTTGAGGATACCAATGGCCTGGTATTGTATTATTCGAGGATACCTATCGAGGATACCTTTAGGAGAATCCCTTTTTTGTCGTATGAGGCCATGAGGGCTATGTAAAAGCCCTCAATGAGTCCTCATTTATTATCCCTCATAGCCTCATTGAATTTTGAGGTTATGAGGACCATTAAATATCCCTCAATGAGGTATAATTTACCACGGCTCTTAGCCTTATTTCAGTATTTGAGGATACCAATGACCTGGTATTGTATTATTCGAGGATACCTATCGAGGATACCTTTAGGAGAATCCCTTTTTTTGTCGTATGAGGCCATGAGGGCTATGTAAAAGCCCTCAATGAGTCCTCATTTATTATTCCTCATAGCCTCATTGAATTTTGAGGTTATGAGGACCATTAAAAATCCTCAATGAGGTATAATTTACTACGACTCTTAGCCTCATTTCAGTATTTGAGGATACCTATGGCCTGGTATAGTATTATTTGAGGATACCTATTGAGGATACCTATCGAGGATAATTTTTGGAGAATCCCTTTTATTGTCGCATTAGGCTATGTAAAAGCCCTCAATGGGTCTAATGTAGTCTTACCAACCGCTTCCATCTTGTCGCCAAAGATCCAAGGCCATTACAGGTCTATGGCCTATCTGTCTTATCATTAGCTTCTACAGCAGTCTTGTTCCATTGCGGCCTTGTACCAGTACTATTGGCTTCTGTTATTCTGCCCCATATCTCATCCATTACTTCCTAGCTATACCTATCTCAATCTCGACTGTAACATTGATCAAGGTTGAATCAGATTTTCCCTGTATACATATAAGGCATTCCCTTATTGAGATTCCTAGCCGAGTCCGTAAAATTTGGATTCCGTGTTTTAACATCGACACACGAGGGTATGGAAAAGGATTAATAACCCCCAATTCAACAATGACTACAAGAACCTGAACAGATGCAACCGACAACCAACCACTACAAAACAACAAAGGTACAGAACGAACAGAACCAAGATTGAAGTAAACATAACAAATTGAAAGAATGTCCAACTAGCCGGATTGATCGAACTAGTTGGACAGGCTGGACAGATCTGATCAAATACAATCAAGATGGAAGTGAACAAAACAAAGTGAACAAAGTTTAGAACTATAACCCCTAAATATAACCCTCTTGAACTGTTTGAATGAACTATATGTAATTAAAACCCCTTTGAACTGTTTGAATGAACTTTATGTAATTAAAACCCCTTAGAAGTCCAGAAAGTTTTCAACTATATCCCAATGTTAACACCTTTTTGAACTGAATGAACTATATATAATATAAATAATTATTAACACCTTTTGAACTGAATGAATTTTTTCAACTATAATCCCAATGAAGGTATTAACACTCCCTTTTGAACTGTTTGAATTGAATAAATTTTTAAACTACAACCCATTAAATTAAATTCTTCCAATAGGGAAGGGGAATACCCTCGTGGTTCGACGTCAAAACACGAAATCCAAATTTCACGGACTCGGCTAGGAATCTCAATAACGGAATGCCTTATATGTATATAGGGGAAATCTGATTCAACCTTGATCAATGTTATAGTCGAGACTGAGATAGGTATAGCTAGGAAGTAATGGATGAGATATGGGACAGAATAACAGAAGCCAATAGTACTGGTACAAGGCCGCAATGGAACAAGACTGCTGTAGAAGCTAATGATAGGACAGATCGGCCATAGACCTGTAATGGCCTTGGATCTTTGGCGACAAGATGGAAGCGGTTGGTAAGACTACATTAGACCAATTGAGGGCTTTTACATAGCCTAATGCGACAAAAAAGGATTCTCCAAAAGGTATCCTCGATAGGTATCCTCAATAGGTATCCTCAAATAATACAATACCAGGCCATAGGTATCCTCAAATACTGAAATGAGGCTAAGAGTCGTAGTAAATTATACCTCATTGAGGGATTTTTAATGGTCCTCATAACCTCAAAATTCAATGAGGCTATGAGGGATAGTAAATGAGGACTCATTGAGGTATAATGTACTACGACTCTTAGCCTCATTCCAGTATTTGAGGATACCAATGGCCTGGTATTGTATTATTCGAGGATACCTATCGAGGATACCTTTAGGAGAATCCATTTTTTTGTCGTATGAGGCCATGAGAGCTATGTAAAAGCCCTCAATGAGTCCTCATAACCTCAAAATTCAATGAGGCTATGAGGGATAATAAATGAGGACTCGTTGAGGGCTTTTACATAGCCCTCATGGCCTCATACGACAAAAAAGGGATTCTTCTAAAGGTATCCTCGATAGGTATCCTCGAATAATACAATACCAGGCCATAGGTATCCTCAAATACTGAAATGAGGCTAAGAGTCGTAGTAAATTATACCTCATTGAGAGATTTTTAATGGTCCTCATAACCTCAAAATTCAATGAGGGTATGAGGGATAATAAATGAGGACTCATTGAGGGCTTTTACATAGCCCTCATGGCCTCATACGACAAAAAGGGGATTCCATAGCCACAGGTGTTTTGCAAAAAATGGGATTCCATGGGATATGGCCATTGGATATAGTCTTTTGTTATACAGAAGGGAGATAACCCAGCATACAGATTATGGGAAATCAAGCAATCTGATTGGTTAGTTATAATCTAGATAAATGAAACAACAAGAGTACTTGTAATAGGGTCAGAACTAACAAGAATAGACCAGAAATTGCTAAATATAGTAATAATAAGTAAATCTGTTCCAATTAATAGGCTCTTCTACGTTACCGGAGTATACTCTAGAATAAAGGAACATGGCCAGATAAACAATAACTATTACATATATAGATAGAAGCAGAGAATTCTGAAAGAATTCGAAATAGTAAAATTGTCGGGTTGTTTGTGGTAATTCTACGAATCGGGAAAATACTCCTATTCAATGGAACATACCCTCCGAACATACCCCGTCTTATTGCCGAAAAAATTGGGTAACATAGCAATCACGTGTTACCATAGAAACCAAGATGGCGGCCTCCAGTATACAAAATGGACGACGGAAACACGTATCACCCTAACAACACGCGCTGCGCATGCGCACTCACACCACGTATCACTATGGAGATGACGTCACAAGATGGCCGCTCACGCGGGTTACCATGACAACACAATATGGCGGCACTAGGTCACGTGACATGACGTCACATGAGATCATCCAAATGAGATCATCCAAATGAGGCCCGTCCGGGTACATGACATAGTACTCACGTTTTCCAAAGAAAACTACGAAACAACATGAACAAAGTCTGATCACATTATTTTTATTTGGACATTCAAATATCTTTGTCAAGTAGACCCCGCAGGCAACGTTTTTCTGGCATGAAAACATTGGATCATGTAACCTATCAAATGACAAAAGTAAACTGAAAAAGGAGTATCAGTCACGTGCATATTTTTTCTGGGAACAACCGTAAAAACACTCGAATAATTATTTAAACATTTTCACGGCCTCCAAATGGATCAAACCACACCCTTGTAGTACTTTCTGAATAGTCAGCAATGATGGCAAAATTGAAAGAAATGCTTGAAACTGATTTTGAAAACAATATATTTTTTCAAGGCTGCTTAGTTTCGGGTATCACATCACCCTTCAAATCGGGTAACTCTCATTCAGTTATTTAATGTAAAGCTGAAGAGACACATGCCGAAATTCTGAAATTATTTTTCCACATTCCAAAATATCACAGTTACCCCTTATGGTTTAATTAAATTCAGTATTACTCGGCAGCTTGACCCGAGTATGACGCTGCTTTTAAATAAACATTTTCAGGTAAAATATATCATCAGTGTCCACGGTGCCGGGTGTCAATGGTGTCAATTGCACTAAAGAATTCGTTTGGCACAAAAAAAAAATGCAGCATTTGGAACCTGAATGTCCACCAAAATATACTTTTGGTACGATTCAAAGGCTTTGTGGTCTATTATTTCAGTGCGTCATTTAAAAAAAAAATACTGTCGCATGACACAGGCGAGGCTGAATTCACGTCTGTCAAAGAACCAACAGGCAACGAGATAATCATGGCTCTTTTTATAGGTCTTGTGATTAAAAGTGTATCCATTTAATCTTATTCTTATCAACACACTAAAAACTAAAGTGTTAAAAACTACACCTGAAGTGCTGTATTTAACACTTACTAAGTGCTGAACTAGCACTTTGTTCAAGTGTAGATATCCCAGAACTTGACAGGTGTTACAATAATACCACTTGACAAGTGCAATGTCGCGACACTTAAAAGGACACAACGCAGATGACGCAGATCAGGCTCGAACTCTCGAGTCTGATCCGCGTCATCTGCGTTGTGTCCTTTTAATTATGTACCCACCAAGCGCAAATCAAATTATGGACGATTCTGGAAGAACCACCAATGCTAGACACATGGGAAGTGTCATCCATTCAAGTTTCTGATGTCTGGCGATTGTAATGTCTAAGTGCTTAAAGCATTGTACTTTGAGTGTTAAAATCAAACCCTAAGAGTTAGAATGGGTTTAACACCTTGAAAGTGTCAGTTTTTACACTTTAGTTTTTAGAGTGAAAGCATTTTTGTGTTACGTTATCTTTTTACCTTGCTTAACCCTTTACCTAACAAGAAAAGTAGACGACACTTGCAAACAAAATTCTTGAATAACTAATTTTTAAAATTTGTTGTCTCAAAAACATAGGTTATGACCCCTCATTGGAACGAGCTCAACGAGTTCGTTCCAAAGAGTGGGTCATAACCTATGTTTTTGAGACAAAAAATGAAAATATAATGAAAATTAATTGACGATTCTTGAGAATAGCGCTGGCCGTTTTGGCCGTTACGTTGGCTGAATGGTTTATCTTTTTTAAGATAATAAATTATTTGCTACTAGTTTATTTGGAGTAAATAAACAGTGGGTAATTAATAATCATGAAATTATTTTGTAAACGTTAATAATTCCGTTTACTTTTTATTGCTCATATTCAAGGGAAATCCGAGACAGATAAATAATTGTCGAGTAGATTTGGGTAATTATATATACTACCGTTTAATCGAATACACTATCCGAACATACACCCTTCCTATTAGAGGACTTTGGGTTACATAGCCACCGCGCGCCACCATAGAAACCAATATGGCGACCTCCAGTAAATAAAATGGATGACGGAAACACATGTCATCCCAACAACACGCGGTGCGCATGAGCACTGATACCACGTACCACTGTGGCAATGACATGACAACACGACCGCCCACGCAAGCTACCATGATACACCCACATAGCGTACCTGGATCACGCGACTATCACGTCACATGAGATCCCCTCCCATCCTCCAATTAGATCCCTCACGAGTTGAACCTGGCATATTACTTTTGTAGGTTTGTGAACCAACTTTGAAGAAACGTTGGATACATGATCATAGCATGTCCAGGTGTCACCTGGATGATGGAATTCCAGCGACCACTTTATTATTGGATTTTATCTATCCCAAATTCCTGATCCGGATTTCACAGAAGCAATATCTGGGGCAAAATATGAGATCTGATCAGTTTCCGTACAGCACCCTACCCGATGTTTGTGCATTTTTGGAACTACACCTGCCACGTCAATCGACCCAGCTTGTCGAAACACATGATTAATAGGGCCACATTTGACATGGAGTCGGGAATATAATTCTGTGTACGTGTCCAAAATAACAAAATATCTAGTAATGTTTTGATGCTGTCTCGATGACGTCGTTAGCAATTCACACGTGTAAAAATATCGTTGATTCAGCGAAATATGTTTTTTACT